>JAOVYW010000054.1:901126-913032 GCA_025775045.1 Hiodon tergisus
TAAGACCGCGTGGTTCCCCGCTCTCCGTAAGACCGCGTGGTTCACCGCTCTCCATAAGATCGCGTGGTTCGTCGATTGTGACCGGGGGAGCATAGAGGTGCCACCCAGGCCGGGGTGGGTAAATCAGACGAGTTTCTCACGTCACAAATGAGAATCTGCTATTGGCTTCCGGTCACCAGCAGGCTTGCAGTACAGCGGAAAGGGGCGCGCCTCTCCTCCAATCAGTGAAAACCTGCAGGTTGTGGAGCCTGTGGAGTTGAAAAAGAGACTGGTGGCTTGAAGACAACTATGTTTGGAGGAGACTAGTACTTATCCGTGTGTGGCAGTAGGATTTGTGGAGACGAGCTAAGATGCATTTGTTAAATTGGCAAATCTTATTGGGGCAATCAATATAAATCAATTTTGTTATATCCCCACACCTTGTGTTTACAGACCTCCAAACCAGGAAGACATGGGCTAGGGATTTTGGGAGGAATTCTAAGCACATCCATGCTTGTTTGAGTGACAGCAAAATTATATTTTCGAGAGTGCATTGAGTCAAATAGCTTTAGAAGTAGTATAGATATAGCCATATTTCAAAAAATAAGCTAGATAAGTAAATCATTTAATAAGGTAAATAATTATACCATAAACGCTGCTGAGGGACAGGTGGGAATAAACATGTTCATGTCCCAATTATACTCCGGAGAAAAACACTTTTTTAAAATTTTACTTAATTTAATAAAATTTTTCTACCTCACCAGATATTTCTCTTGTGCTGATCTCGTGTGATGGCACATGTAGACAAATGTAACAGTCTTGAACGTTCTGCTAATTAAAAGAATCCCTCCTATTTAGATGCGAAGAAATTGGTCCTGTCATCCCTTTGTCTCCTACTCTCCTGCGGAGCCTCTGACCGAGCGTGGGGCGCGTTTGGGCATTTCCGGTCATGGGGAATCCAGAGGGTCGCTGAGAACTGCAGCATATGGAGCACGCTCTGTTCACACACCAGTCTCGCACTTCGGATGGCAGTGTTTCATGATGGCGGTGGATATTAATGACTGAACCGGCATCTGCCAGGAGCAAATTAAACCCGCTGCAATGTCTGTGTTCTTATGACAATATAAATGCAATAATCATCAATTTATTTACAATTAACACAAATAAGTTTGACTGTTATGATTATTAGAATAATAACGTAATGATATTACGATAATATGATATCATTAATATTATAATGATATAATAATTGTTATAATTAGGGCAAGTGAATTCCGGCAAAGAAAATTGAGACATTTTGGATTTCCAAAGCTTTCAATTTCAGTTATTTTGGAAATGCATTTTAATAACGCTTTATAATCTGAATTTAAAAGCATGTTTACTTTACTGTTAACCAAAAATAATAAGGGACCAGTATGACTGAGGCAACTCAAGCATTCTCGCATACTAATGACATCATTGCTTAGCGACGCACGCACCACGCTGTCTACTGTACCGAAGGCACAGAGCGCCCGAGCCCTGATATAGTCAAACATAAATAAAATGGTGTATGTATGAAGAATTTGTAAATCCCTTAACGTAACACCACCATGGGCAGAGGCATGGTATGGCACCTTGTTCATGGACCATTTTAAACAACATAAAAACATAAAATGTAAATGTATGTTAATGACAAAGTAAGATTCAGAGTAAAATTGATAAAATTATTATCAATTAAAAAACTATCCTAGGAAATCTTAAGAAATTGGACTTTGGAAATGAAAGGTCATTTCTGAGGGGGAAAAACTTGGTATAATAGTTATACTAGTTTAGCTACTTAATCCTTTATCATTCACATCCTGAGTGGAATACAGAAATGTATGCATTCATACAGACAGGAAGTTGGTAAAGCAATTCAGTACAAAAGCCGTTGGATTTGACCCAACAGCCTTCTGGTTACAGGTTTAGCTCCATATGAGCCACTCGGCATAAGAGCATCTGCTCAATGTGACCCGTTAGGTCTTCAATATACAACACCACTTTCCATAGTCAACTTGAGCACAGGTGAAGCTGAGCACCGCAGCTTTTGGGCCGGGGGTGACAAACAGAACAGCGCGCCGACGGTGTCTGTCCCCGCAGGTCAGCCTGGACTCGAGGGTGAGAGAAGGTATCAACCAGAGCCTGACGGAGCCCAGCAGCGAGATGTACGAGGAGGCCCAGCTCCAGATCTACACCCTCATGCACAGAGACTCCTTTCCCCGCTTCCTCAACTCCTCCATCTACAGGGATCTCGTGGACAGCAAGAGAGGCCCATGCCTGGACACCTAAAAGCCCTGCAAAAAAATACCAACGAGGGGTAAAACAAAAACTCACGAAAAAACTGTCCAAGCCCGAAGGTTCGACATTTCCTTTTTTTAAAGACCAAGCTGAAAGAATAAAAAAGCAATTTTTAAACACCTGATCTTGCCCCTGAAGCTCAGCTCCTGGTGAACTACTATTAAGAACTCAGGCAACTGTGAAATGGTAAATGAAAAAGGCATACCAGTAGTTATTGTACTGTACTTTTTAAAACTTTCTAACTCTCTTCCTCTCACAATTTTCTCTCTATCTTTAGCTATCTCTCCCTTTGTCTCTCCACGTCCCCTTCTCTCGTCTCACATATTTAAATCTAGCTTCAAAAAAAGTACGTTTTTCTTCCCAGCTTTTAAGCAAGGATTGAGAACTTGATTATAATGAGCAAAGAGATCATTGACTTTGCACGTAACACGGTTATGAAGTTCGCACTCGATGGCCGTTTTGGCTATGAACCGCGAAGGTTTTTTTGGGTTATGAAATAGATTATTTTGTGTTTTATGATAATCCTATCAGGCTTTCGATGTGAAGGGAACGAGTTTTCATGTTTTATTAGTGGATTTTTTCTGGGAGTCCCGGCAAACTCATCACAAAGTCACCCTCACTTTTGGGTCCGTCCAAGCACTTTCTGTCTTTAGAATATGAATCCTGGGAAAAGTAAGGGCTAGAACTGTAAAGTGGTTGGGGCAGCTAATATGTCATAATCTGCAAAAACCACAAGGCCTGTATGTTATAAAAAGCGGCCCGAGAGCTGCTTACACTGGTGAACCAAACAGGTCCCTCCCAGATCACCACAGAAGCACAGGCGTACTCGTGTGTTGGTGCACCAAATAATGTGTTTTGTGAGAGAACCTTTTCTGAGCTTCGGAGAACATTCGAAAAGCACAGAGTTTGGATTTCTGTTGGTATGCGTTTAGCAAAGAAGCTATGATGCTACCGGGTTTGAGGTAGCGGTAGGCCTATAGTAACACCACGCTGGATCCCAGCACGGGGGGAGTGTTTCAGCATGTGGGGAGCAGGTGGCTTCAGATGGTTGGTTTAGTTTTAGCTTTATAGACTATCAAGGATCATGTGAGCCTCTGGATTTACTGGTAGAATCTCGTCTTGGAACTTAAGGGCAGAGGATTCTACATGGAATAAGCAAAGGGTTTGGCTTTTTGTTTGAGCTTTGGATCAGAAGCCATGCTTTCCAAAATCTGCAGAGAGACAGCTAAAGGAATTTCTATCACAACTGATATGGAGGGAAGTAGCTGTGGGATTGGAAAAAGTTTGTGGGTTTTATCCTTTACTGTCGCCAGCATGTATCAATCAGAACACAAGCGTGTGCTATACAGACCACACTACACACACACACACCCAGAACACTTGTTAACCACTGTTGTTCAACTTGATCTTGTAGCTTATCAAACATATTTGGAAATGAGCTAATGCCATTGTTCCTAAGGGAGAACTACTTTTTAAATATATATTCCAAATAGGCGAATGTGCCGTTTGATCTAGAAAGATTTGTTTCAGACCTTTGGCCTCTACCTATAATATCCTGTGCTGTTTGGGGGGAATTTTTTTTTTTAAAGAAAAAGGGTGTGCATTATCAATAATCGCTCCACTGAACTGATGAATTGACACTGGATTCAGGCAAGTAGTGTCATTTTAATTCTGTCTTATCTGCTTTTGGCAAGACCATCATAAGAATATTAGGTACATATCTATGAAACGCCATCTACCAACTTTTTTTTGGTTGGTTATCAGTTAAGTTATTAGCGTTGGTCATTTAAAGTGCAATTTGATAGTATTAAATCGTGTGTGTTTGGTTTTTATCAAAATTGCTTAAAGCATTCAAGCCCTTCAGGTTACACATTTTTAACTTACCATACCAGTACAGTACCTTTTTTTAAAATGCAGTATTGGATGACGACAACATTGTCATTCGAGACGCACAAGTCGATATTTCTTTCTGTAAAATGCACGCAGAGGGGTGTTAAACTCGCAGCCTAATGTAATGGCATATTTGGGTCATTTTAAACGTATCCACATTTACGATCCCTCATTCAGTTTAAGGAATTCCTTTTTTATTCAGCTGTGAATCTTTAGATTGTCAGGCGAACCAGGCAATGAAACACATTTTCACCCGGTTTACAGCCAATGAAACACTGGTGCATTTTCACCCAGTTTACAGGCAGTCTGTCAGCAAAAGGACTGGCAAGAGAAGGCCTTGGCCCCATTGCAGAAAAACAAGATTTTTACGATGAAAAATAAAAACAATCTCTGCATAGGAGTTCTGCTGGGAAATGCAAGCAATGTCAAGCTTAGCTTTTTATGACGTTTATCACAAATTCCCAGTTTTTTTAATTTGTTTTTTTTTTTAACTGGAGAGGTTAAAAGCCTTGATGTTTTTCTGGCTTATTTCATTGAACTTTCTTTACACAGAGAAAAAACTAACTATTAACAATGGAAAAGCAGTGGTAGAGGCTCGTCGACACAAACAGTGTGATTTTGAGCAAACGCGTTGTATTTATTGTGATGGGAGGACTGCTGGCCTTATCTACATTGCTTCTCCTTTGAGAGTTTCATTAGGGTTTACCACTACCTCTCATGTTAATTTATTTCACATCTAGTTATCAATGTACGATTTCTATTTAGACTACTTGAAGCCTAACACTGTTAATAAAATGTGCACGGGGGAGAGACCCGACCGATTAAGAGATGATGAAGGGTAGCTGACTTTTTTTTTTGGTTTGTTTTGTTTGGTTTTATTTGTTTGTTCAATTGTGTTCAGCTGAAATAGATTTTTAGATATATAAAGAATTCAGGAAATAAACTGTTTTAAGGGCTAATCTCATTTTGCCTATGCAAATATTTTACTGTTGTATTGTGGGAAAGGTAAGGTTTAGAAAGATTTTTCGCCAAGTTGAATGGACCATGGTTTACATTGCCCATACTGAGAGCTGATACTCTTCAATCTTGTTCAGCAAAAATGTATTCTTATTTTTATTTCTATACGCATATATCAAGATAATATATATATAGAGAACATAGTATCTGCTTTCGTGATGGTTAGAAAAAAAACATTTATAAACACTTTAAATAAATTAATGTCTTGTCTGAATTGTGGCTCTGTTATGACATCTTGGCAGGAGAGCAGATTGCTATAAATGTAAAATCACTCGCTGAGCGGACTCCGGTGTTAATGAGCTCCTTAGTTTTTGGCGGTATTTGGAAATTTATTTACTGTAAGGAGTTACTTAATCTTAACTACCGCGCGGCTGTCGGGCTTTTGTTTTGCAATCAAGACATTATCGAGTTCAAAATTAATTTTTGATCAATCAAGGTGGTGTCACAGGTTTTTTTTGCCCTCAACACACCCCTCCACACCCCTAAGGTGCATTTAGGGAACTTTTTACAAAAGGATGCCGTTGTGTAGAAGGGCTATCTAAGGCACTTTATCAGAGTTAAAATCACAAGAACAGAAATATCTACCTCTGGGTTGCCTTCCAGTTCCAACATGCACATGACCACAGTTTTGTCCTTTTCTGTCCTGCACCACCGTCATGCATGACGTTTCTGTGTTGCCCTTGTGATGATATGCTACGTTTACTCAACGTTTGGCCGTGTTGCTGTTGGGAAGTCAAAAGTTTTATGGTAAAGGTGAATCTTGTGTTCAGTGGAATGATGATAAACATCAAAAAAATACTTCAGCGTGAATTATCCTTTTTACGAAATACTGCTGTGGCATGACAATTATTTCAGCAGACAATTTACTAACATTACTCCTTTTGCGAAGGAAAAATCATCTGGAACACAATCAGTGTCAGCATTTGTCAGAGGCCCATAAATTAAAACAGAAACATTTAAACATATGTTCTTGGTGGCCTGTTTGCTCCTTTGTTATCCGAGTCCCTAAAGTTCTTACTTGTTTTATTTCTCAAAAACGAAACAACACCAAAGCCAGGGCTGAAGCCAGTGTCCCACCTAACCTGGTGCTAACGCTAATTCTGTGTCATATGGCTGCTGTTTTAATACCTGCATTTTGTCCTGGGTTTGTCATTTCTGGGCCAAGTGACAAAAGAGAAATTATTGCAAGCAGGGTGTTAGAAAGTTCCTGAGACGCCATCGAGCATGCAAAGATTTAGGCACAATAGTGTATAAAGAGGAAAGAGTATAAACTATTTCCACTACCGTTATTTTCCAGTAATAGAGACATTTGAAATATTCCTCGGGACATATTTCACGAGGAACCAAACGTAGGTGGAATCTTACTTTTCCGACTGTAGTCATTTTCCATTGTGGCCCCCACCTCCACTTCATTTTCTCTCTCTTTTTTTTTTTGGAAACTGAAAAGCAGCAGAAGTTTCCGAGTAAAGATGTTCGAACCTAGAATTAAGATATTTTTTGTGCCACGACATGTTAAAGGAGTGTCCCCTTAATACGCTTAAGTTGCTCTTCTGATAAATCGATCGGTGTAGAGAATACAGCCCAGTTGTGTCACCTGCCATGCCTTCAGAAATTAGGCTTCCTGTGGAACAATTCCACTTCCTGTGGCAACAGCCCTGTTCTCCTTCTTTTATTCAAATGTGCTGGCAGCCATACTGCAGAGTGATGTCCTTATGTAGTAACTAGTATAATTTCAGGGGAGCTGTGGGCAACAACAAATACACTTTAGAGGAAATGTATAAATTCTTTTTTTATTTATTATAGTTTTGTGTGTAGTTTCATTAACAATGCAAGGAATTGCATGAATTTAAAAGAAAAGTTGTTGTATCTTTTGGAAGTAAAAAATACTACCCACATCCCACACGAAACTTCATCCAATGACGCATTTCAGGGTTGTTTAAATGTAATGACTTCTCCTCTAATGTTTGTGAGTTGACAAGGTTATGAGGTAATATTTGTGCTGTTTCCCGGCAACCATTTCAACACAGGACATGCAATTTTAAAATAGTTTTTTGTTGCTTATATTGTCTGCAATTGAAAAACATATTCAAATTTTAGATATTTTCTCCTGATTCTACAAAAGCCTGTTTCTGAGATTTTTTGAAAAGTGAATTTAGACTATATTTTAAGATATGATTATTCATACATTTTTAATGTTGTATTATGTTACGTATTTAAAGCAGGTGTTAATTGAAAATGTCAACCTGTAGTCACATTGACAATCAAATCGACCCCTTTCTCATATGACATTAGAAGATTAGATTGCCATGAAATAACCAAAGACTCCTAAACAGTCGAGCCAAAACATACCATCTGTCAGTCAGTGTACTCTACACAAGGGTCCTGCTGTGTCTTATACCCATAAGGTATGGAACAGAGCTTCTGTGGAGCCAGAGGGCTTGAAAAGCATCACTGATCCCAAGAGCCACTTCATCGTGATAATCAACTACCGATCCCATGTATATCTTGAGAGATCCTATGGTTTACCTACAAAAACCCGTTGGTCTCAGAACAGAAGGGGAAAAAATGATGTAATTCAGCGTGCATGTGGGAACTGGGCTGTTTAACCTCAGGAAGTAGCTGTTCTGTGTGCAAGGCAAGTGGCCACTGTTGCTTTTTCTACCTGGAAAATTGTAACTTTGCACTACTGACCCTGAACAGCGCGGTGTAGTGGTGGAGCCCAGAGGAAGAGATTTCAGACCCCACTTAGTCCAACGTAGCGCGGTGTGTAGCATTCCAACGGTACGTTCATGAACAGTGTTTTATACCCTTCTCTGGAAAGGCTTGTGATTAAATCTTCATGGTATGAGAGTTAAAAAAAAAAAAAGTATTTTTCTTTTGTCTTGAGGTGGGGTATTGGCTGCTAAGCACTTTTTGTTTCGTAGGCAGTATCAAAGATGAAACTGCCAGGATTGGGAAAACCATTTTTCTTGTACTCACTGAAGTTCAGCACATGTGCAGAGAGAAAAAGCATTTTCCCTTGTGACACAAACATGGCTAACGTGGCTAAGATTAACAGGCCAATAATCACTCTGAAAAGGCCCGGTTTAACTAGTCCATGAAAAGTTCCAACATCACTAGCAGCATGCTTGTACACAGTGCAGTAAGCGCCACATGCCAACCATCTTTATTCCGTGTGTCAACTTCAATGACCCTCAAAACCAGATCACCCTTCCTACAGTCAGTACATTAGATTACTGCTGTTTCTTATTTTGAGGTGATTGGGATCATTCCAGAGAGCTGTAGACACTCCGATCTGAGTATACGACTCATTTTATTCATTTAAAATATCAGTTTTTAAAGAGTTGAAATCAAAAAGCTTTTCTTGATACCTGTCACGTCAACAAATGAA
This sequence comes from Hiodon tergisus, assembly GCA_025775045.1. NCBI lineage: Eukaryota > Metazoa > Chordata > Actinopteri > Hiodontiformes > Hiodontidae > Hiodon > Hiodon tergisus. Next base: position 909,720 of record JAOVYW010000054.1, read on the forward strand.
TATTCTTAACTTTTGGAGTTTTTAGGACAATGTTGATTGAAAGCGATATTTTATATTGAGCATGTCTTTGCTTATTAAAATAATAAAATAAGTTATTTATCATAAACAATACTGTATGAGTATGTATTAAAGTACTGCAATATGCAGACAACTAATAATTCGGAAACTCCCTGGTGAGCCGGTTGTTTAACTTTTAAGTGTGTTTTGGGTGATACTGATGATAAAAAATATGACATTCTTTCCTCTGGATTCTCAAAAATGCCTGAATGACTTGACTGCTCTTTATATTAATGAGATTACGTTATTATAGGTCAGTTCAGATGATTTGGCAGAATTCAGTTGTTGCATGTACCACTCGTTGAATAACTTAATGACTTATTTGGTTATTCATTTTATTACAGATTCTATTTAACACAAGTAACCTTCAGTAAATGTATACAAGTATTATTGAAATGCGCGATTCCTCAAGAATGTCCGGTTTTGCAAGGTGATTTATATGGGAATCCTATTTAAAGGATATTTTTAAACAGACGGATTGAAGTTGTGGTGAACGGTGATTTTTTTGTGCTCTGTGCAAGCCCAGTTTCAGAGTTAATGTAGTTAATGAGTGACTGAGGTGCCATTATTAAATGTGGTTGAGGCCTCGTCATGTAGCCGCAAAAAGACCCACTCGTACTACATGGCAGCCTCTTCTTCCAGCAGAGCTTCAAGCATGGCTAAGCCACCCAGTTTCCTCAACATGGCATAGTTTTAACAGCTGTGGAGGAGAAGGTTTCAGGTTAGCTAAGGAAATCTGCAACTGCCTTACTTAGTTGTATGAACCGTTTGGGTTTTCAACAGTGAGAGGCTCACCTGCACAGTTGCCAGGTATTTTCAGAGTAAATTGTAAGTTGTTTGTTTTAGTTTTTTGACCGAAGCATATGGATAGGTTTGTATCTTCTAACATTTGCGTGTAGCTTACCCAAAGTGTAATTAATTGCTGCAGAGCAGTTGGGCTATGGTAAAATGGGCGTTCGGCCACAGTGTTTCCCACCCGAAGCTGATGAGGTTGTTTTTGGCTGCAGCAGACATGTGTGGGTAATTTTCTTAGTTTCACTTTCTTTCCCTCCAATGTGCACCTGTACCCATAATGCATGGAAGTTGGGGGTTGTCGACTGAGAATCTATCAGCCTTGATGTCCCCTTTTGTATCGTTAATTCATCTTAAGTATTGTTCTTAATAGGAATTACTGAATGAGTTTGGGAATGCGCTGCAAGTGCCAAACGTTTTTTATTACGCCTATAGTCGCTTACACTTAACATGCCAAAATACTGAATGGGAGTGGCTATTAACAGGATTAGACCTACACAGGGACTTACTTTTGATCAAGTTGTTAAAAATGAAATTTACTCCACTGGTGTGGAGATTTCATAGGATAAAAAGGACTGGATGCTTAAACATGAAAATATGTTCATCTCATTGTCACCTCTTAATATCCCTTAGTGTTGTTATGAGTAATCCTCGTTTAAACCACCACTGATAGGATCGTTAAAGAACTATAACATTAATATCGTTCACTGGGTACATGATGAGAAATAATCACAAAATCAACAAATTGTAGTCAATCCAGTCTTTTTTTAATCTTTCAGCCATACCAGTTGACACATTAATTAATGGTTTAGGTTATGTGAAACAGGTGGATAGATACTGAAGTTGTATTTGTAAAATGAAAACATAGTTCTCTAATCTGTGAGAAGGAAAAAGTTGTTTAAGTGGTTAAAAAAAATGTAATTTACTTTTTTTTTCTTAACCTTGTTTTCTTTCGGATCACTTTCAATATTAGTCCAAATAAGGACAGCAGTGTCCTTAAATAAATAAAAAATCGTCATGTTGTTCAGCTGTTTACACAACAAAGTCCTACAAAGAAAAAAACCTATTGTTACTGCCCTTGAATATTTCTGTGTATTTAAATAGTGCTGCTAGAAAAGAACACTGAATTTAAATGTAACACCTTACGACAATAAACAATTTTTAGACTTTTCCCTATGTTTGGTGTGAGTTCTTCAAGACTGCTGTCCTAACTCCGCTGCGTTCAACTCCCTGGCCCTGTTCCAGGAATATCTTGGCCAGAATGTGCCCTGCTAAGCTAAACAGGTGACAGAGGTATGGTAAACTATGACTGAATCTCTCTGCAGGACTGTGGTCAACACAAACGGACAAACAGAGTCTTGGTGTAAAAGAAACATTGAGCAGTGGGTGTACAGAGCCTGCTTCCACTTACGGAAGTGTTTTGCGTTACTTTATCAATTTTTTTTGAAGGCACAAGTAAGGAATCGGGGACAAATTTTAGGGTTGTGTCAAACCCCAAACACTGGTAACTGGGGGGGTAAAAAATAATAGAATGAGTCATGTTATTACTTTAAAAAACATTTTTTTGAATAGGTGTCACGGTTGTTTTAAACAAACCACGCTTAACTTTTTGTAAACTGTAACTTCAGGTACGTAAGTAAAAGTTTTTTTGCTGTCCAGAATGGACGTGACACTGAGAACAAGGTCCATACTTCACACACCAAAAATCTTAGAAGTGATGTTATCAGTGTTTCGGACAGCAGCTTTACCACAGGTTGCACACATTGAGTTAAGACTGGGTTCTCATAAGTGCATTAGAGTAACCCTGGATGTGACGTGTTGCCATGTTACCGTGTTCCTTTGGATGTTAATAGAAATATTACTGTGACTTAGTGTTATACTGAAATTCCCTTTCTAGTAAACTTAATAACTATCTTTTACTTTCATGAGATACTTTCACACTCTCCAATATATCCCAGACAGGCCTTTGTATGCTAGTGAAATATCACAGATCCCTTCATTAAAAAAGCCATTGTTTATTCTGTCACTTGAGTAAAGGGCTCTATCCTTGTGTACATTTGGAACACTTGGGTACAACATGCTAATAAGTGAAGCGGATTTCAGTGGTTTCATATAGTCTTTTGCTCTGGCAGTTCGTGGAAGACAGAAGTGGAGTCCTCTTGGCTCCGGTCAGTTGCTTGGGCGCAGCATTTGTCACTAGAGGGAGTGTGGTCTTTGGGCCCACTGACTATGTTGGAGTTGGTGGCATCCAGGCTTTCGTAGGCCTCAGACGTCCACTGGAGACAAATGGAGGAAAGATGGGGAGTCAGGTAAGAAAGATTGGCTGCTCTCTGCTCTCTGATTGGTTATTAAAGGGCACGTTTCCTTGAACTAACGACTGCTTCTGTGTCTACATGTAGTATAATCCTGTTTTAAGCATTGAAATACAGTTTGTTTTGGGGGGGGGGGGGGGGGGGGGGTTTAT
>JAOVYW010000054.1:915091-938241 GCA_025775045.1 Hiodon tergisus
CTGTTCTTTCGCGGAACAAACAGAGGCATAGTATCTTACTCGGCGACACAGCAATAAGATCTAATTCCAAACCCTTGTGACTGGAGCCCACAATGCTGACCCAATTAAGTTTGGTTCTAAGTTTATTTTACAAGCATCATCTGGAGCTGGGAATTTATTTAATTTGGACCCTTGGAGAACATTTCGTTAATTAAAAGCAAACGCGTTCACTCTTGCAGAGCCCCGATATGTCAGGACAGAGAAATAACAATGTTTTGAATCTACTGGGATTCACATTTGGCATTTCTTGTGAGGCCTCATGAACAATTTATCGGGTGGATCTGTCGTGCGCTGTCAGCTCCGGGATGCTTTGAACGAGAGTCTGGGCTCCCCAGAGGAAAACGCGCTTTCATTCGAGCCACTGAGAGGTTGACAGCGCATGATAGGTCCCTCCCACGCAGGCAGCTCATTGGTCCCTTTGGCCGTCCCTCGACAGTTTCCCCCTCGGCAACGGCTCCGGTCCTCACCGCATCCACTTGGAGAGCACCCAAGCCCCGATGTTCTCCAGGCTGATGGGTCCCCCCCAGATGCTCCGCAGCTGCCTGTGGGTGCCCATGTAGGAGGTGGTGAGGGGGGACACGTACATGGGGTAGCCCAGCGGCTGGTCGCAGGACGAGTTGATCATGTTCCGCAGGGCCTGCTTGGAGTTCTGGATGCTGCCCCGCTCCGGGTTGCGGTTACGCAGAAACACCAGCTCCTGCTGCTGCCCCGCCCACAGGCCCCGCACACACTCGTTGTTGATCTGCAGGGAGGAAGCGGGCCGGTTCAGTGCATGGAGGAGGGACACATTATGGACTAATCAATCTTAGCTTGGCGATCAAGGGTTGAAGAGGTGAAGGGTCGCGTGGAGGACTGCTTCAATGCCAAGGAGTCACGGGAAGTTTTCTTCATTTCATCATTTTAGATTCACACCTTACGCTTTTGAGAAGGGTTTACTATATTCACAAAATATATGAAATTACTGAGCCAGTGCTATGCATTTCGGACATTCAGTCTGAAAACTGTCTGGACATGTTTAATGTGCTGGCTTACAAGACATTAATAGCATTAGACATTGTTTAATAGCTATTTTTCTATGGATTTACTTCCAAAAATCCTGCCTCTTTATTTAATCTACCCGTTGGCCTTCCTCCAAGCCGAGAAAGCGCAGAGAGGGTGGGTGAGGGGGAGGGAGTTAAGGGTTGTCCCACTCTGGCAGCCGCCCACCCACCTTGATGACCTTGAAGCTGAGGTGACGCTTGTAGAGCATGATGATCCTGTACTCATCAGTTCCGTCGTCCACCATGTGCCGCAGTGTCAGCAGGGTGTCCCGGCTGGACAGTACCGCCTTCCTCCAGGCGGGGTCACCCTCGTGGCAGATGACCAGGCTGGTCTCGTAGTTTCTGATGGCCTCGTACAGAATGGCCGGCTCCTCCGTCTCCTCCAGGCAGGTGAAGTGGTCCTGGGGGCCGCAAGAGGCACGCACAATCACCAGCCATTCAGTCTGTCTTAACGATTGAGCCAGTACATTGGTATTAAACACTCATTTTCCACATTCTGTTTACAGGGCACTGTTAATCTTACATGGCATGTAGCGCAGAGCAGTGGTTAAAGTACTATAGCCTATTGTTGGGGCACGCTGCTGTTTTTTATTTAATTAAGGGTTCTAAAGAAAATATTGTGCACTGCATCTAGCCATGGAGCAGCCTGCAAAATCATAGGCGATGAGACGATTGGGAAAGAGAAATTACAGGCAGACAGGAGAGGTCTCGGTGCCATGAATGATCAGGTGATTGGTCTGGACTGAGAGCGACAGCGGCGGTCGTACCTGGTGAAGCTTCAGGCTCATCCGCACGCCTGGGGCCACCACCTTCTGCAGCAGGTCCACGTCGGCAAACACCCACTCATCCTTGGTGGCAATGCGGAAGTCCCCTTTGAACAGGGCGTTGAAGCCGTAGAGGAAGGACTCCAAACTGCCGGGTAGAAGGGACGGCGTTCTCACAACATTCCTGTAATGTTGTGCCAGTGCCCACAAGTGTAATATTTTAAGCCGGGGGTAATTCTGCCCTCGTTACATACACAGTAGAAACAAACAGGGGCAGTCCTTTTATCATGTCTCACTGTTACCACCTCATGGTAAAATTAGGAAACTTCTCCTCAATGTAAACTGCAATTTTTTTCCAGATGTACTCTGCCTAAGTAGGGCAGACCACATGTGGACTAATCCCCACTGGAAAATCACCGGTCTTATTTATTTTACTTAAGAATTTTATTTAAGACAGCTTTGACACTCCCAGCTGTATGAAAAATCCTTGGATAAAACTGTGGAATTGTGGGTGAGAAGAAAGAATATTGCAATGATGAATTCCACATATCTTCCTTTTCCTGTATTACACATGATTTGAAGCAATGTCATGAGTTAATGCTGGAATATCCGTACATATATATATATATATATATATATATACTTTTGTGTGCTTACCTGTTGGACATATTGTGAGAAGCGGTCCCCAGGGACCTCCTGCCCAGCACCGACAGGGCAAAGCACAGTGTCACCAGCGCAGAGTCCTCATCACAGTCAACCGGCTGTTAAGGCAGAGCAGGAGAGATAGGGTTTAGTGCCGGAGACATCGTCCTCATTATCTCACAATGAGGACAAGCAAAGCGACCAGCTTATTGCTGACTTGTCCGGTCTTTATTAGGTCCCGTTCCAGCTGATGTGCTGATGCAGTAACCCCAGTGAACACATGCCCAAAACGTTTTCTCAGAGGCCACCGATATCCCTATGTGTCAGCTTGACCTGGGTTTATATGCTGAGTAAAGTGAATATGCTACACTCTGGTGTGCATTCAGCCCATTCTAAACTTTCAGAGAAGGCATGGTTTCTTTAGAAAAACAAAAAACAAAAGAGCATGCCACTGCTTAAAAAAATTTGGAATCATAAAATTACATTAACTTGCCATTATCACATTTTTTCATGTAAACGACTCCACTATCAACATTGCAATTGCTTGGCAACACACATCCACGTGGCCCACCTCGTCCTGCTTGTTGGCACAGTACTGGATCCACTCCAGGTAGACATTGCAGAAGCTGGCCCGGGTGACCCCCTGCAGGCAGTGGACGTAGTCCTCGTCGATCTTGACACTGAACACGGCCGGGTCCCTTTCGATGTAGTGCCACTTGGTGTAGGCCAAGAGCGCCTCCAGCATGAAGGGCGCCTTGATCCAGTGGCGCAGCTTTGGAGAGTGGATCAGGTAGTACACGATGCTCTTCGGGCAGTGATGGGGCGACAGAACAAAGACCGTTGGTGGACGTCGGGCCCCCCCACAGGGGTGCATTCCACAAATTCCATGCTAATGAGCCCCGGCTGGAAGTCAACAGTCCTTTACTGAATCCAGCTCAATATCTCAAGCCTTCAGGCAGTGAGTTCTTACATATCAAACCGTACGGAAAAAGAGCAACTTTCAAATAATGCTGTACTTGAAATGCGGTATACGTTTAAAATGCAGATGTTAATTGGGTTTAACGTTAGCGGTCATTAGCGTTAATTGGTTAAAACGGAGCATGTAGACTATAGCATGTAAGGAATCGTACCTAGAGGATGATGAGTAAAAAATAAATTAAATACATTTTTCAAGTTATATAATCTGGCAGAAGATGAGGAGTATAACTGATAGCAAACTCGCTGTTTAATTCTGGTCATTACTCAGAATTAGTAAGCAGGGAGTGTATGTACAAAACAGACTTGCCTGTGATAGGTGGTGTGTGGTGATAGGTGGCGCCAGGTGTGCGCCTTACCTTCAGATAGTAGGTGATGAGCAGCTTGCGCAGGTCATAGACCTGCAGCATGGTGGCAGCGTTGTTCTCACTGATGCTGTAGCCTTCCAGCAGGTACTTGGTGGTGGTGACCTCCCAGGCCAGCCAGCGCAGGTTGAAGGCAGCGTTGCAGGACAGGATGTGGGGCAGGTGTCCCGGCTCGCAGCAGCAGCAGGCGTCGTCCTCCTCCACGCCCTCCGTGATGGCCTCCACCTCCCGCTGCTGGCAGTATGTACCTCAGAGGGGGAACAGAGCAGCTAAGGCAGGGACCCTCCAGGAGTGTCGTGCCACCAGACTGCAGTAAAATCTCACTGGCTTGAACAAGTCGATCCAGAAATAGCAACCCTCACAGATGCCAACACAGGGATGGCAGGAACTTGACTTGCATTGAGAAAGATGCAGGATCTGCGCTTGTACCCTTGAGCAAGGTATATAACTATAATAATAATAATAATAATAATAATAATAATAATACATTTAGTTTTTGGCTAGATAGATCGCAAAACTCCCATCTAATACTGTATTACAGTAATCTTGACAACATTGGATACAAACATGGTCTTTGTGAAACTATGAACTAAGATATTTACTAAAATGCATTATTTATTTCTCAGGCTATAACTTTAATAAGACTCACTTACAGAACATATTCTCTGTTTATTCAGCTGAGTATTTCCTGAAGATAGAGTTAAAGTTCTTTGCTTGGTTTCAGTAGTGTCTTAATAGATAGACATTAAAATACATCAAATGTAATTTATCTTACCTTCATCGGTATCAGGCCCAAAGACACAAAATGAATATTACGCAGCTGTTAAATTTAATTAAATTTCATGTACAGAATAAACCATTATGGTGTTTTACTATCTGTGAAAATTTGGAAATATACAATATGTGTTTTAAAACTAATTTAATATAACTGATTTAACCTAAATTATTTAGACCCTAAAAGATTGTCTGCTGAAAGCTAGTTTCAATACTTATACAATACTTATACAATACCCTCGCGGGGATTTTTTTTTACCCATAATGCTTTGCTGCTGTGTCCCAGGGGTTACCTCTGAATTCCAGGCCTCTCAGCTGGAACGTCACCAGACCGTTGCCGATCTCGATGAGGTGCACGAAGGCGTTGAGGTAGTCGGAGGCCAGGATGAAGCAGTCACCGGCGCCATAGTTTCCCCAGCGGCCCAGCATCAGGTCGCCGCACAGGGACTGCTGCAGGGACCGCGTCAGGTACTCGTAAAAGATGGAGTTCAGGTTGTTGTCATCGCTCCCTGAAAAGAAAAAAAAACCTCCGCAACTCATATACGCTGTCACGTCAACCCAAGAAGAGCGGCTCAATTCAGGAAGAGGAAATGAGAACAGGATTGGAACTCGCATGACAATGTCCAAATGAAGCTGTTAGTACATTGGTCAAGGGATACGACTAAGGATAGTAGTGTTTTAAATGTTTATTTGGCTCCTTCATCTATTATATAACATATACTGAAATAAATCATACAGGATTAAGTAAATTTTTGTTAGGAAGATGGAGATTTTACTGTAGTTGGACATTAGGGAAATATAGATATTATAAAAGGGTTACCTGTATCCTTTTCTACCTGAGATACCAGTCTGCTGTTGGAGTTGTCAATGCGTTTGGTGCTGGGAACAGAAAAATAAAAATCAAGTATACAATATCCAGAAAAAAGTAGTTACAGTCATGAGAGCCAGAAATGTAAGTTTTTGAATCATAAACATCCCGTTCCTTGTCTTTATTTAGATCACACCCAGTTTCTGTGCTGTCTCACGTCGTCATTTGGAACTCTTAGATCAATTATTCATGTCTACTAGAGCTTTTTTTAACTGTCTGAGACAGGCCACTCGGCTGAACGCATGACTTCATCTGCTGGGATCGGATGCAGTTACAGTAGTTTAAATGGACCGGTTCTACGGTGGTGCATATCGGGTACCCTGCGATGGGTGCGTAGCAGCCACCGTCAACGTTAATGACGTCAAAGTGTAATTAATTCAAGTACGACACTGCTGCGGTCAATGGAACTCCATACAGACCCAAACCTCTCCCAGTCATGCTGGACCAATGGACCTGCCTGCCCACCATCCCCATCGTCCTTTCCTTCATGGGGGCCTCTTACTTGTAGTTTCTTTCCCAGAATTTGACAGGCCGGGGGTAGGAGGTTATGAAGATGGCACTGCCCAGGAAGGGGCTGAGAGGGGTGTAAAACACGGTGGTGACGAAGGTCTGCAGCAACAGCATGGCAGAGTCTGAGACGCACGGTGAAGGAGATCTCGCAAGGTAGAATCACAGGCAAAATCCTCCACCATAAACCCTCACTTCAACAGGTCAACACATCTCTGCAGTATTTAAGCCCAAGTTACATATTGACCAAAAATCTAAGTACACACTGGCTTGTGAAGCTTTCCAGCTGTCATTTTACAGCTGTCTTTCAACAATGCTGCTGCATTTAAACACAGCAATTCTGGTACCAGGCACTATTTATGTGTAATGTTGTAACTTAAACTTAAGAAGACGTAACATCCGGCAAAATTGAATCCTGGCCTGGATTTAGCACAAACTCCAGACGCCCGTGCTTCAGCGAGGAGGGGGGGGAAAAGGATACGGGGTACGGCAAAGGGCTGGGCAAAGGCGTGGAATGCACTGCCCCACGCGATCTGCCACGGGGCGACGTACACCATGATGAAGTGCAGCTTGTGGAGAAGGTCCCAGAGCTGAAAACCAAACACACACAAAGCTGACCTGAGTCTCCCATTGACAAAACTCAGTCAGTTATATTTGGACCAGCCATCATTAATTAAGCTTGAATCATAAAAGCAATATGCTGATTCGGCAATTGACAAATTACTAATAATTTAGCAACAAACAGCCTTTAAGTGGCTGAAGCCTATTCATCTCCACTCAGTTCCCACTAGCATGGCCTGAGATCTGCTGAATGGATTCCACTGACAGGAAGGGGCAGTGTGCAGTGGATCCTCCGCCCGCCCCCCCCGCTGGTCTCCCAGGACCAGGCAGGCTGACCTTGTGGAAGACTATGGACATCAGGAAGAAGTCGAGCAAGAAGGTCTCGGAGGCCCTTCTGCAGTCGAACTGGAAGAAGATGATGGTGAAGGCGAGCGTGACGAACTGAAAGCTGGGATTGCAGAAGGAGGCGCGGAGGAGCTTCATCCCAGCAACTGTCATCAAGAAGACATCACAGCTGGAGCGAGACACAGACACCTGAGAGACTCGCACTGGGCCCAGCGCAGCAGATGGAACAAGGGGGCAGAGAGGTGGCTGTGAGGGGGCATGGGGACATGGGGACATGGGAGCTCGTAAGGGTGCACCGGCATAAGTTATGGAGCAGAGCCACATATCTGCTAAACTCTCAACAAAACAGGCATCCCGATTTAATCCAGGTTTATTATAATCCATTTTACACTGTAATGTTGTCTTTGAGCCACTAGCCACTTTTCCACACTGCAGGCTACACATCCCGCGCGAGAGGTTCAGCGCCAACTGGAGGAGTGGTACGTCCCTCTCCACAGTACTGCAAGCCTGCAGGCACCTAGGAGGCCAGTAGGAGACTCTTGATATCAACAAGCAGATAGAAACTTACCACACCCCGGGCAGCGCTCTGCCAATTGTGTGCCGCCTAGGCTGTACTTTCCTAGTCAGAATCAGCAAATAACATCAGCTGGATTTTAACCAGCGAGCTCCAGCTCATAGGGCTCAGCCTACAATTGAGCGAGCGCCTTTACTACTGACCCAAACGGAAGGCTGTACATTTTTTCCACACATGACTCATTTTTTATAAAAACAATGAATGTTTATCTACAAATGCGATTTGTGCCTTAACAAGTGCAATTGCTGGGAATTTCCTCATCCACTTGCAGCAAAGATGTTAAGTGCCAGTCTGCAATAACACAGGGTGAGGCAGAGAGAAAACGCTAATTTATGGCGGTAGTGCAGCTCAATGCTAGCTGATATGTGGCCACAGTTATGAAATGTTACTATCAGATAACAAAACTCTTATGGGTGCACCCTGACAAGGTTATCAAAACATTTCAACATTCACTTGGCCCAAGCTTGGAAGGACAGCATAATTTCTATTCTTTAAACAGCAAGGCACACAGAACTGGGGAGCAGAATGTACTTTACGGAGCTCTGCTAAATCCCTGTACTAATCAGGTGGTACAAAAGGGCACAATGCTGTTGCATTAAAATTGCATAATACAGTTTGACTGGAGTTCCCCACCCACGGTGTGGTGTTTGCTCGTCCGTAGGACTGTATGAATTGCAGCACTTCAGAAGGTGGATTGCTCGTTACAGACGCAACGTGCATTATGGGAAATGAGAAGTGACTATTATTAGATGGCAGCGGGTCTGAGAGAAGTTTCCCTTCCCCCGAAGCAGAGCGATTAATATTGGCGTTATTGCGCCATGTAGAATTAGGGCACATGCCGGATTACAGGGCACTGTCGGCCCGTGTGGGAACAAATATCCTGGGACATGCCCGGGCTCTCAAACCGACAAGGAGGTCAGAGTTGGCCTAACATGCATTGATTAAACGCTCACAGTACGGTAAGTGAAACACAATCCCGGCTTTGGATAACGGTTAAACGCACATTTAATAGGGCTGAAGTAGATAGGCCTGAAGCACCTAGAGTACAACTGAGTGTCACGTTTCGTTCACGCGTCGTTGCTCAACAGAAACAAAGAAGTACTAACTGGATGCCCATCCTCTTGCGGCGGCTAAGGGAGAAGCCATCATTGGTCAGAGCGCTGAGGACGATGGCCGGGTAGACGGCGTACTTCTCAAAACAAAGCAGGCAGGCGTAGAGGCGCTCGAACCACATCAGGTGGGCGTCGTCTGGAATGGGAATCATAAACATAAGCAGCGATGTTAGCATCTTAGGGTTCTTCACGTGACGCACAGAACGGCTCCTTCAGTGGTAAATGAGGAACTGACTGGGATCAATCTAGTCACACCAAACAACCGCTTGGCAAGACCAGCTTCATTGGGAAATTGCTGTAGTGACCACTGACAGAGAAAAAAACAACTATTAAGCGCGAATCATTTTGTTTGCTTATAAGAGCTACAATAAAGTAACTAGTAAGAACTACAAAAAGTAACTATTTTGATCAAACTAACAGAATAAAAAACATTTATTTTAAATGAATTTGTTTGCGATGAAGAACTGTAAAAAAAACCCCACAGGAGGGGTAAAGAGGGTAAATGTTGCAATGGGTCAGAGTAGTGCGGAAGGCAAGCAGAAGTTAATTTAAAGCATCGGAGGATTCCTTTTCCGCGGCAGGACACGAGGCATCCGCGTGGGCTGACCTCTGGGCTCAAACTGGGAGTACTCCTTGCTCTTCAGCACGGGGTGTGAAATCCATAGCCAAGGATGGTGTTTGCGTAGCTGTGGGATCAGGTAGTGGGTGACGAAGCCCACCGTTCCCGCCAAGGCATACAACACTATGGTGACAAAGGGCTGTGTGTAGAAGGAGACAAGATAACTTGTAGTGGTGTGTTTCTAATGTTATGAGCAAAATCTTGTATCAAACCTTTGCAGAAAGCAACCATTAAGACACCCCATATAAACCGCCTTATAGTTCTGCCTTCACACAGTCTTGGTTTGAAAGGCTTAATTAAATCAGTTTCATTGCAATGATCTATCAAGAATGTAATCACAAGAATTAGCTGTCATCTCACAAATATATATTTAAAAATAACCCTAGGTTGATGCAAATAATAATCTGACGACTGTGGCCTTACGTAGGAAAATCCTAATAATCCTAATGATTTTTCTAAGGCGATCCACCCCAACATTACACCATCGCCAATTCCGAGACAATCGTTGGCATTTCCCTCCCGCCAGTGGCCAGCTGACTCCAGCAGCTACTTTTGCATTGCAGAAGGGGCTGCCGTGTAAAAGTGTTCCCTAAAGCTTGTGTAAAAGTAAAGCTCACCTTGAGCGATAAGAACACAGTACTGGAGGTGATTGCAAATGTAAACACTGAAGCCAGAGTGCATACAACCAAGTCAGAGTGTAGAATTTCCTTCTGCAAAAAAATTAAATCACAAATAAAATAGGGGAACAAACGTCACATTTGATTTTGACCCACACTTCTGTTTTAAAAAAAAGTTATAGCTAAGACAACTTTCAGAGCATTTTTTGAGAGGGCAAAAAATGCTGTGTCACCAAAACTACGTTCCTCTGTGTCATTTCTGCCATCTAATAGTGCCAGCACAGGCTAAAGCTGTACAAAGGTGTGCAGGCGTGGCACGTCACAGTAATTGCATTACCACAGAACCCATGAGCTTCTCTGGGAGAGGGTCCTTGCTTTCTGCTGAGGGGGCCTCCTTGTCCTCCTCCTCCCCTTCCCCAAGAACAGGCGCCAGCTTGGACCTGATCAGCGACCTGTCGATGACAATGGGAAAAAAACAAAACAAGAGCTGAGTCCGGTGTGGTTCCTGGGTGGGGCCCTCCACCCAACCCTCGCCCTTAGGGACATTGTCGGTAGCATCTTACATGAGAACAGAGGGATCGCTGCTCTGGCGGCTGAGGTGGTAGGAGAGGACTACCAGAAGGCCACAGAAGCCTGAGAACAGTGCAGGGATGTGCTGCTCGTCCCACGGCTCCTGCAGGGGTGGGCAGTGATTAGCGATGGGCAAACCAGCAGAACACAAAGATGCTTACATTACAAATGCAACTTCGCTTAGCCTAACTTAGCTGTGCTTGCAGTGTGCTCACTGAAATAACTTGTCAGGCTGGCTACATGAAAGACATTTATTTTGAGTGGCTTCCTATTAATGCTTTATGTTCCAAATGGGCCTACCTCCTGTTATTTCAATCCCTAAGCTTCACCAAGGCTATTTTTACATCCCTAGAACTCTACTCCCCTCTAACCAGCAGTTTGGTATTTCCAATCTTCATCCGAGCGGAATCAGTGAGGGGAACACGACATTAGCCAGCGAAAGCAGAAAGTGTCTGCCCCACGCTCTCCCCGAACCACCACATCCTTCACGCTTGAGGGCGCGCAGCTAGGGCCGGCAGCCCGGTCGCGGCGCAGACATATTCCTTCCCCTTTATCATGCACGCACCACATTCAAGTCACTGAGAAATGAAAAGCAACCTTCAGAGCCCCAAAGCAGAATCCGTACAGCAAGGATAATGCAGTCAGGCTCCGCAGTATGCTGTACAGGGCTGAGGTGAGTCCCGTGGCAGCTGCCCAGAAAAGACAAACGACTCAGTGTGTCGGTTTAAAAACACAGCCACCCTCCAATCATGCCAAAGACAGCTGTTCCTACCTGTTCCACCGAAGAAATGCATGTCAATTTGCTCCAGGAGGTAAATTGTAAAGGTGTTAATTTGGGGGAGTAGGCCCACAAGAAATATAATTGGAAAGCAGTATGTAAGACCTGTAAAAAAGTAAGATGGGTCAAAACATTTTCAAAAATGTTCTACCTGTGGGCTACAAATAGACCACAACTTACAACAACAACTATTTAAGTACCACCTCAAATATAACCGGAAAAGACACAAATAATAACTGTAAAAACCCATAAACGTGCTTACCCACTAAAATATCTCTGATGAATTTAAGGGCTTCTGAGGGCACAATTGTTATGCCATATATGGTTGATGCAGGAAGGTCCTGTCTCTTCAACAGCATCTCCAGTACCCATATAAGGCCACAGAAAATACAGAAATAAGCAGCTCTACTGTAGGCGACTATGGGATTGTGTCCCTGAGAAATCACAGCAAAACAAAATTTTAAAAACCACAAATTTCAGTGACATGTTTCTGGTTATGGATCCAGCAGGTTTGTACGTGACTTTGGCCTGATTGGTGCACTGTTACTCACATGGGTTGGTGAAGCGGCATCAGGCTGGACGCTCTGAAACGCAGAAGAGTAATAAAAACTTCAGGTTTCTGTCAGTAAAGTGGAATATGAAGTTGAATGAAATATTTTAAAGCAGAGAAATAGATTTGCTTAAACAGAATTAATCATTCTGCAGACACTAACAACAGTGCCAATAACATACTTCCACCTGATGATCCATCATATATAGGCATATCATCCCTATGTTCCACCCCTTGGATCAATAAACCAAACTGTGACATTCATCATAATAATTGAACATTGAGAGGGTGCCTAACCTTCAGTAGTGAGTACTGGCAGCTCGCAATGACCAAACAAAACTGGAAAACCCAGATGTCCTTGAAGCAGCCTTGGTTTAACAGAATAAATCCCAGGAAGGCCACAAGGACCGCCAGGATCACCCCCACCACGTTCTCCACCACATCCTGGTTCCTGAAGAAAGACAACACCCTTCAGTTACTCCTATATGACTTTCCTCCCATTACAGGTCTAAATTATACTGTATATAAAGTATAATTTAGTAGTATATAATGCAGTATATAAAATGGGATAATAGGGGGTTTTCCTCTGTTACCTGTCCAACAATGCCAACAGGGCGAGACGATCATAAAGGATGTTGACCCATTTTCCCGGAAAAACCTTCAACTTGTAGTATAGCTTATGAGATGGTTTTTGCTGAGTGGAAGTCTCGGAAGATTCATCAATTGAATCCTCTTCCTGTAAAATATCAAGTGAAATATGAGAATTACACACAAATTATTCAAACTTCCTCCAAAGCCTACTAGGGTCAAGGTCTAATAAAGGCAACCAGGTTAGAACCTGACCAGGTTCACCTGCCCAAGGGAAAAAGAGAGCAACAATTCTGTGCTTTAGACAGCCTTGATTTATTGACAGGAGATCTTAGCTCCACTCGATTAATCTTTATCCCATGCCATGCCCCAAGGAAACAACAAGCCAGAGTCGCGGGACCATTGGCCTGTTTTGGGCCCCCTGTTGTGAAACTGACCTGAAGCCAACAAAGCTAGCATCCAAGCATATCTCCAGAGCAGAAGCTCAGATTCCTGCCCTGATGAATCCCTTCTTCTACTGCTCACGTCATCAGCATGCGGCCTGGCCTCGTCTGCTCAGGAGCGCACTTTGAGTGGGTTGTGGAGTGGGAGACTGGGTCCCTACCTGGAAGATTTCAGGATGTGTCCTCCTGGGCCGGAGCCGGTGTGCTGGGATGATGCGGCGCTGGAAGGGGCAGTCGGTGCGTCCCCCGACCAGCCCGTCCTGGCACTCAGAGTTGGATGATGTGGACAAGAGGTCGCTGAGCACAAGGAAAACACAGGGCTACACAGAGACTACAATAACATGAATTTGCAGAGGGCAGTACTTTATGTAAATGAAGAGCTCTAATAACAATATTGTGTGTTTAATTAATACTTAATTGCCCAAAAAGTTAAAATGACATGCAGAGAGATCTTAAGGATGCTTCAATGATGAGTCATTATTTATCTTACAGCTAAATTACAGCACGTTCGTCACAGCATTAGCAATATGTGCCCAAATATCTATTTTGTGAGCATTACATTATGTCTTCAACATTGCTTGAACATAGAAATCGAATATTGTTCAGTGACACAAGTATGTGAATTATGAAAAACGGCTTACCACATGTTTCCTGTGATAAGCTCAGCTCCCAGGGGCAAATTCAGTGCCCTTTCAGCATACAACTTGCGTGGTCTATCTCCTAAACAAGAACCAATGGCATTTTTGTAAAGCTTCATAAAAGGTATAATAATTCAATAACAATGAAACCCAATAATAAGCCGGAAATTAAGTGACAACTCCTTGTCTTTGAAGATTAACTGTGCGCACTCCGAGAGGAAGTTGATATGTGATGTACAATGTGTGCTCGTGGGGGTGATTTGCAGCCTTTTGTACATACTGTGAACTGTGTGGAAGGTGTACGCTTCCTCCTTCAAGGTGGCCTCTGGTCTGCATATGATCTGCAACATGGAGCTCTCTGACTGGGAGGTCTGGGAAGGCAGTGAGTCGTAGTCTGGGTCTTTGTCCTTGTCTGTCTGGGGACTGAACAGGCGTACAAGACAGGTTTTCGAGGACCTCTTAGCCGCCACAGACACTCGTTCCAATTATCATATTAGACCAACAAATTTACAACCTCTAAGTTAAGTAGCACTTACATTTCCAAAGTAAAAATTGATTTTCTCAAACTGTTACAACTTTGAAAGGCAGTGGGTATGATAAATGTGAATAATTTAAGTGATTTTGATATGTTGAACCCAGGGTAAAATAATTACCTGTCAGGAGACACAATGGGGATTTGTTTGTCAGGCACTGTTTGGGGTGTGTCTGTCGTAGCCAAACTGTTTGGAGGGTTTGTGCACTCCTGTTGGCTGTATGTCTCAGTCTCTTCGTCATTTCTTACAGCTGCCATGCTGTCCTCTGAAGGATGAGTAGACAAAATCCTCAGTAAACCAAAGCTGCTCATTACATAGTTATTCAGGCTGTACCAAAACAAACAGAACATCTTGAAGCATGAGCCAGAAGAGCATGTCATGAAACTTACAGCCACCTCACACCCTCTGCCGCAATAGTGTAATAGAGTTATTAAAGGAGATGGGTTCACCTTCATCCATGGTCTTCTCGCCTTCTTCTGCTACTGCCTCGGGGGGGTTCCCGGTGCCTCCCCTCGTGCTATTGATGGACTCCAGCAGTGACACAAACTCCACAAAGTTGGACTCGTTGGGGATTTGTCCTTCCTTTGCCTCCAGGTCTGATTTGGAGGACGTCAAGGTCCGGAGCTTCTCCTCGGCCTTCTCGGCGCCGAGGACAGCGTCTTTGCCGCTGTCCACGCTTAGGCCCCTCACGTGAGTCCTGGTCCCCTGGCCCTGCTTCCCGAAGCTTGAGGGAATCTGCAGGAACCCGTCGCTGTCCATCTTCAGCTCTGGCAGCTCAGTCTCGTCCGGGTGGGACTGGACGTCTATGCCAGAGGAGCTGTTGTCATTGGTCAGATGTGCGCTGGGGTGCTCGAGCTCCTGATCGTCACAGCCTCGGCAGTCCTGAGCGGCTGAGTCAGAGCTCACCTGCTCCCTGGAGAGATCTGACAACTGCTGAAGGCTGGCTTCAGCCTTGGGTTCCGGTTCCTCCTCCTGCTCCTCCTCCTCCTCTTCCATCAGCACATCATCTTCGGGCGAATCGAAGGTGATGACAGGTATCTTGACGAGGCAGTCACCAACAGCGCCACCGCCACCCAGGCCCCCCGCGCACCTCTGCGCCTGCGCTGACTCCAGGAGGCTCAGCTTGACGGACTCCTCCAGCTCAGCAGCTGTCTGGGCATCACAGCTCATGGTGATGATGATTTTAACTGTATCACTCTCGTCCAGATGGGTCGAGGGGCTAGAGTTGTCCACCAACACCACAGCGATTTCGTCAGAGCAGTAAGTCTCCTCTGGCAGGCCATCCGGCAGCAGGCCATTGCCCTCCTTCTCCCGAGTCTCCTCCAGGGAGTTGTTATTGGGGTCCTGAGACTCTTTCCCCAGCTCTGACCTATCCACGCTCTCGTCGTCACTACCCTTGGAGGGAGGCAGGCCCTCATCTGCTGTGTCTCTGTCAGGGGCTGGTTTCTGCTCCTCCCCCTTCGTGAGGGGTTGGTCAGAAGGATCAAGGAGACACCTAGACGGGTCTTCAGGAGAATCCCATTCCTGAGCCAGAGAAGTCTCTCTTGGTTTATCGTGACAAGTAGTCTCACGGGGAACTGCATGGAGACATGCGTGAGCAAGTTTCAAAAGTCAGCTTGAAAATACATTTCCTGCTTACTTGCTAAATTTGGGTATGATTTAAGGGTTCACCTTCAGTGCATTGGGTTTAACTCAAACTGAAGAAACGAAAGCCCTTAGTCATCCAAGGCACCCTTTTAGGCATGAGCAGCTCAGCAACTTCCTACTGCAGCTGAACGCTTGGCCGGAAATTCGACACACAAAGATTCCCACATGACCGGAAGTTGAGCTTAGCCGTTTTCCCCAAGTGTGGAGAAAGCAAGAGCGTCGACGTCTACTTCATCACTTTAAACCTGTGCCATACCATTCTATTCTTTTTCGGCCCTGCTGATCAGTTTATCTCAGGCTAACCATATGACATCCATTTTATAACAGGATTTGTGATGTGAAACGAACACATGCTATTTCAATTGTTTTTTAATCATTCAGAGAAAATAAATGGCAAGCTGTAGGAAAATGGGTCAATTTTGGAAATACCTTCGTTGCTCCTTGTGTCTTCAGACTTCGGGCCCTCCTGTATGGGGAGCAAGCTGAGTAAATAAAGTTCCATCGAATAGCAATATAACAACATTCATTAAATATTATTCCCTTAGCAAACATGGATTCTAGTCGCAATCAATGTAGTGAGGTTTCTAAAGCACACCAAAACAATGCACTGACCACTCCTATCAATCCTGGGTCCGTCTCCGTCTGTTTGACAGTGACTTGGATTATTGGACTTGGCCGGTTCCTGGTCAGCACCGTCATGGCGACGCTGTCGGGGGCTGTGCTGCTTTTTCTGTGGAGGGAACCAAAATCCCTGGCATGAAGACAAAAAAAAACCCACCAACAAATGTGTGGCTCTCCTGCTAGGATGCAGTCAATGGAGTCCCTGATTAGGAGGGTCGCTCCCAGGGGCTCGTTATGTAGGATGCCTTGTGCAGGTTCATAACAAAGAAATGGAGAAAGGGGAGACACAAGCCCACCATGTTACAACGAACTGCAGTATAGAAGGTTACCCTTTAGAGAAAGCACTGAAAACTCAACCTCGGGGAAGACTGGCGTAAGCATGCTGTTTGTATTTCTTCATGCGCGGTGCATGCAATGCACTGCTTGTTTAAGATGTCATGATTTTTTAGCGATGTAATAGAATACTTGCCTTCAATATAGAAGACGAGGGTTCGATCCCTGTCACTCCCCAAAAGTACAAAATTGGTCTTAGTTGTGTGAGAGTCATAGGCTCTCAGAAAGCAATTTTTTTTAAAGCAAATTTTTGCAATCACTGGATATTGACTGGACTGACACAAGTAAACACATTCTGCAACCATTTAGGCGCCTCAAAATGGAATGTATTCCTCTGGAGTATTAAAACTAAACCACTGTTTCGCATTTAAAAGGCCGCAGTAAATAAGTCTTCCTGGTGTCTTACCGCATGCTAGCTGGAAGACATGAGTCCGAGCCATTGCTCTTCTTCTCCACACCTTTGCTAACATCGGAGAGGCTGGCCTGGGCCACAATCTCGCCCTTGTCAAACATCAGATGTAGGCGATAATTCACCATCTTAATCAAGACGAAGAAGACCATCACGGCGCTACAGTAAATGCTGAGTGCGAGGGTAGTGGGCGGAAGAGCCTGGAGAGAAAACGATCACAGATACACACTATAAATATCAAGGCCTGAACTACACTTGGAACAGCTACTTAAACTAAATGACCAGATAAATATTCCTATTCTGCCAAAGGAATGACCATGTAAAACATGTGATTGTCTCAAAATGTAAATTAATTATTGAATTATGTGGGAAACTATTAATCACTCCATTCTATTACTGATTTTCCCAGGGAGGTGTTAAGAAGAAATAATAATTAATTGGATAAATATTTCAAGCCAAAACCTTGTTTTTTTGCTTTGTACACAAGGTATAAAAGAATGTATACGGAGTATATTTAGACATGCCATTTAAAGAATAATTTTGTGACCTTTTTTTGCCTGTTTCTCTTTTTCTTCACAGTGCTAGCGTGAGAAGGCTGTTGCGCTTTGAAAAGCTCTTTTGAACATCACATAACTTCATAATATGTTGTCTTACAAAAAAGACTGTTAAACTTGTCAAACTGTCAAGAAAAAATATGTAATAGAAAATAGGTACAAATAAAAATAGGTACCTATAAACTATTTATAGATAGTTATAGATGAATAAAAATGTATGTAAACGTTTTCAAATGTATGGTCAAATCTGTAAATCCAATAAATGTACAATCCTAAGGCAACCAAATAATTGCACTGATTCTCTAAATGACAAAAACTTAGATCATATTTTATTTGCGGCTAACTTTGTTTCTAGGGGCACTATTGTGTAATAACACGGGCATTCCTGGCAGAATCAATACTGGATCGTCCACTCATTCGAGGTCGTGTCGGTGAGATTCATTGACCAGTTTGGGAGAGTGAAGAAGACAATAAAATGGCACAAAATGCCAGGGCGTTTAAACGGCTAAATAGGCGAAGCTATTGCAATATTGGAAAACGTGGGCTAGTTTATGTGAGGCAAACCCAGCGAAATTCAAACCAGCACGCAACCATCTTCAAACGCGGCTGCATGCATGTCACATAGACGATGATATCAGAATGCAGTTGTAGCCTACTAATTTTCTAAATACCATTGTATAGATCGAGAAAAGACAATGGAAATGATTCTCTACGCGTGCATCTATTTGAGAAAGTGCAGAATTGTATTCTTTTCGGCTGTGGAATTTTCTATTGACACTGGTATTTTCCGCGTCAGATTTAGTGATTCAATATAGGCTACAATGTCGTTTTACTGCCATGCGTTTCATGGTCGTACAGCATGCAGAGAAATAATGCGGCACTACGTTTAGTTAACAGTGTAATTAGAACAGCTGACCCATCCAGTCGAAAATAATAATCTAACGTCTTGACAAGAATTAACAGAAAGCCAGCCATATTAACATTCAATTACATCTGGTTCTAATCAAATTGAACTCGCTGAGCTGACGTCTTGTTGGGGTTCTGCGTAGAGGAATTTAGCGAATGTAGGTAATTAACCCCGTTATCAGTACGAACTGGCATGCAGCGTTATACTCACCAAATGTAGAGATAATGGTAACACAAGCAGAAACATCCATAAATATAGGTGGAAGGAGTTATTAAATTTGTTCTGGTCCGGGTCATGGTACCACCCGCCGGTCAATGATGCCCAGACCCCTTGTCGCAGGGTTTGGACCACTTGAGAGCCCATCTCGTCAAAACAATATTGAAAGGTATAACAATGTGTAATACGGATTTGGTATTCAGGGCGCTGCCATGTTGAAGCTGCCGTTTCGTTTATTTATTTATTTGTTTTACCCGGTGCCTCCCTTCATCCAAAAGCTAAGTCTCGCGTCTCTACGCATTTTTTTATTTATTATTATTTTCTTTCTTCATCCATTCTCAGTTCATTGTCAGATGTAATGCGCAGTTCTGCGGCTACGTTACCACACCTGACCTCCCGAGTAGCACATCACCAAACACGCGCCTCATAGCTGCAGTCGCTGATGTGATTTACACGTAATAACCCAATACGCTGCTGGGACCCACGCCACGAACTGTGAATTGTAACCTGACAGAGGTTGCCTCATGAGTGAACATAAACGGTGGTTTCGGGTTATGTTGGCATCATTTCGATATAATCGAATGCACTTCCAGGTATTATTGCCACAGCCTTCGAAACTAATAAAAAGGGGCTAATTTGAAGTAGAGGGGTTTCCCTGTGCTCCGAATAAGCCCACTTGTCTTAGTGGTAAAGAAAAATTTAGGGCCATTATTAGCGCATATTTTTTGTATAGCCCCGTTATAGTGCAATTACAATATCTTACATTTTGTCCAGTAACACCATTATAAATAAACTAAGTATAGCCTACACCAATAGAACGGTAGGCCGTTTTACTAGCGTTGTAAACCCATTATCTTTGACAAACGTAATTTAATATTTCAGTGAACCACTTTCAGTAATATTTTCCTTCCTTGACACAGAAGTTCAGCACCGGACAAGCTTTTTTTCTTCTATCTAAAAAAATGTACATAAATGTAACTCTTTCATACACTTGGTGGATGCAAGGAATCATCTTCCCTATGACCAATTGGAAACCTATATCCCAAGCTTTGTTAAAGCAATGTTACAGCTACCATTCTCTTCTAGCAGGAAAACCTATTTTTTTCCCCTCCCATCAACGTTCACGTTGTAGCGTCAGTGTGTATTTGTACATAATCTGCCTGGCAACTGGCACTTTAGATTCAATAGATACCTCAGATGATTATAATTAAGCATAAAATCAGAGTGGCTAAAGAGTAATATATTTGCCAAACTATTTTAAAGCCTTTTTAACGGTATTACGCATAGTAATATCATCGTAGCTAGAGCCTATTGATTATCACAGGATTGTACTGGCAAGGCAACAGGCTCCTATCATGACATTGTCACAGCTGTTGATTAACGCAAATTGCTTCAGATCAACTTCAGAAATATCTGCGGCATTATAACATATGCTACGATATTATTCTTTGAACCAATGAAACATGGCTTTATAAATATAGTTAATAGTTTAAGTAGCTCATCTAATACAAATAAAGTTCTGATGAATACAACCCGAAATAATAAACATTACGAACATTGCACATAATCTGTGTGAATCTGAAGGAGAACATCTTGCCGTAGTTTTTCATTACACGTAACAGAGTATGAGTATTACTTCGTAAATCGAGTTTGCGAAGTTCTCGGTTTTCAAAGGTGGCTCCTCCCGTTGTTTTCTTCCAGGGACACACGTGTCACGTGCACCAGATCCGCCAATCCACGGTTAACACTTTCTAGTTCCCTAGGGTCAGAGGAGTCCAGGAGTGATGGCGGCGCTGTATGGATTGTTTTGAGTCGAGTTACAGGACTTTTTAATTCAAATTATTACAGCGTAGCGACGTGTTCCACTCGCGAGACTTACATTCTGGGAGAAAAAGCTTTTGAAATAGACATAGGAAACATATTTAGCAAAAACTAATGGCTGAAGTTTTTAAGTGTCAGTGCGGCCAATAGGCTGTCGGAACGGAGAGGGGTGAGGGGGTTGGACGCGAAATAAGTTTTTAAATGAAGTATTTCTTTGTAAAACATCTTGAGGAGTGGATACTGATCGGAGTGAACTTACATTCACAGATGTACCGACATTTTACAACGGATACTTAAGTTTATTTTGTTCAAGTTTTTTTGTTAAGTTTTTGTATCAGAAACCACAGAGCTAATCCCACAGCTCAGTCGTAGATGATGGAAGAAATGTTATGGTTATGTATTTCTTTGTAGGTGCGGGAAACGTTACCATAATGTTTTTTAAAACTTAACATCGGTAAAAATTTTAGAAAGTTAATTTAAAAGCTAGTTTTCTGAAGTTGAGAAAGAGTAGCCTGCTTTTATAAATCTGGTTATGTGGATGAAAAGTAACGCGTAGCCTCACGAGTAGGACCTTTGGAATGCGTGTTCAGTGCGGGACCTGCTGCCAGTGGACTTGACAAACGAAATTACAAAAACCTTTGAGATGTAGTGCACGGATTGTGTTTTAAAAGGCAACAATTAGCCTAACTTTAAAAAAAATTGCTTTCACATATATTTAATATCTTTTTTGCAAAAACGTATTGCATTTTTTATTTATTTTTGACCCCACATCTGAGCACCTTATGGTGCGGGCGCAGGCACCCAGACATGGATGTTTCGCAGGCCGGTTTCCAAAACGGTGAAGAGCGGCCGAGCAACAGTGGTGATCATGCCTGGACTGGGTCCCCCACCGCTCGTGCTTGGGCTCATTCCGCTCCGCTGTTTCCCCGTTCGCTATGGACAGCAGTATACGACTATGAGGCAAGCGGGGAGGACGAGCTTAGTCTGCGGCGGGGGGACGTGGTGGAGGTGCTGTCTGAAGACGTTGCCATATCGGGGGACGAGGGATGGTGGACGGGTAAAATTAACCATCGAGTCGGCATATTCCCTTCTAATTATGTTACCTATCAGCCGGCGATTTACCATAGACTTCCCGCTGGCGGCACCGTAGGGGTGCGGGATAGCGGACCGAGTTCTCCGGTGCAAATAGACTTTACTGAACTCGTGTTGGAGGAGATAATCGGTGTCGGCGGGTTCGGTAAAGTTTATCGAGGGACTTGGAGGGACCAGGAGGTCGCGGTAAAGGCTGCTCGACATGACCCTGACGAGGACATTACTGCGACTGCGGAGAGCGTGAAGCAGGAGGCGAAACTCTTTTCTATGCTACAACACCCAAGTATAATTAAACTTGAAGGGGTCTGCCTAGAGGAGCCCAACCTGTGTTTGGTTATGGAGTATGCCAGAGGTGGGACTTTGAACCGTGCTTTGACTGGAAGGAAGATCCCCCCTCATATTCTAGTGAACTGGGCTGTTCAAATCGCCAGGGGTATGCTGTACCTTCACGAAGAATCGGTTGTACCCATCATTCACCGAGACCTGAAATCCAGTAACAGTAAGCAAATATTTTACAAATTGTGATCTATGTCTGTGACCAAATCAGGTACGCTACATTTCTTGTGTGATTACAAAAATAACTTAACGTAGACCTGTGTAAGACTGCCTTCCACTTCAATTTACAAAGTGTTCAATGGGTGAAAGCTAAACTACACTATCGGATGTCCCCGTAGGCCTATAAGTAATTGCAATTTACGCTCCACACCTTCATTACACACGTGGGTGTTTTGGCTGTCAGGTGTTAGCTTTATATTTACCTTCGAATCGAAGATAAGACGCTGTCTTTCGCAAATGGAACACACCAGACCTAATTTGCAGAAGTAATCATTCTTGCCGTTGACATGCGCAAACATTTATCTTTTTAAAACGTATGCTGGAGCCAAGTTTACCTGTTTTCGATGGACATGTGGCCCTGTCTGTTAGAAACCTCCGATGTTCAATAGTTTTGACATGTTAAGTTGTGTAACAATTGGGTAAACTCAATCACTGCATCCTAACCCAGTTACCTACGTTAAATGGTCGATTTCGGTTTGGAGAAGTTTGTGGCATAGATAACTACTGATTATTGACGGGTGAATCACAATTTGGTGCTCTCGGTCACGTGGACAGAGGCTGTGAAGTATATTTAAAATAAAATTTTAAAAACCTGCTTAACCATTTCCATTTGGCATCCTGGTTTTCATGAATGCTCAGAATATTCCCCATACCAAATAAAATCTGTACCACATGGTTTTGAACTTTTTTTTATAATTAATGCTGGCATCTCACTTGTGTGTGTATGTATATGTATATATGCATATGTATATGTATGTGTGTGTATATATCTTTACTAATATCTAAAAATTAAGTGAGGTGTTTGCATTAGAGATAGAGTATTTGAGAGTCTTGAGTGCCCTGCAAGATTCAGCGTCGTCTTGTTGCTTGACTGAAGGTGTGCATGGTCTGCAGCCCACTCTCTGGCCCACATTACACCTGGAGCCCACTCTCTGGCCCACATTACACCTGCAGCCCACTCTCTGGCCCACATTACACCTGCAGCCCACTCTCTGGCCCACATTACACCTGCAGCTCACTCTCTGGCCCACATTACACCTGCAGCTCACTCTCTGGCCCACATTACACCTGCAGCTCACTCTCTGGCCCACAT
>JAOVYW010000054.1:945246-959581 GCA_025775045.1 Hiodon tergisus
CCGCTGAAATCTAATTGCACAGCCATCACATGCTATCCTGGTTTATGTTATTATGTATGAATATATATATATATATAATTGTCTTGATTGTTATTGTGTGTACAAAGCAGGGTCTACTTGCCCTGCATTCTAATGTAACATCAAATGACAGTTATCACACATTGGCGATAGGAACAGAGGGCTTCCTGCCGTTGTTACTGATTTGCTCTCCCCTCCAGCTACGGAGTTCTGCTGTGGGAGCTGCTGACAGGCGAGGTGCCCTACCGGGGGATCGACGGGTTAGCTGTGGCCTACGGAGTAGCAGTCAACAAGTTAACCCTTCCCATTCCATCCACATGCCCCGAACCCTTCGCCAGGCTCATGGAAGGTACATTGGAGTGGGCCACTCCCCTGCCTTTACCCAAAACAATCCTTTCTTTAGGGGATGAAACAAAGTACCTCCTTTGATGTGAAATGAATATGTCATGTGAAGAAGAAAACTTAAAAAACCCCATCAGCAATGATTCCCCTTGAAAAGAAATGCAAGATCTGTAGCAGAGTGATGTATGGTAGCCCCCCACCACTCCCTTTTTCTCTTTGTTAGCACTGACCCAGGACTTCAATGTGGATGTTTCGGCTTACGTTTGGTCTGTGGGCTCGTTTTCGTTTCCAGACTGCTGGGAGCAGGATCCCCACATCCGGCCCTCATTCGCCGTGATCCTGGAGCAGCTAACTGCCATCGAGGAGGCGGTGATGGCCACCATGCCCCAGGACTCCTTCCACTCCATGCAGGAAGACTGGAAGGTGGAGATCCAAGAGATGTTCGATGAGCTGCGGACCAAGGAGAAGGTTAGCTGGATCACTGTGCCCCAGAAGTGTCCACTCCCCAACGCATGGTCGATGACGGAGTTTTGACCCAAACCCCCCAGTCTCATAAGGGAAAGGAATTCTGTCACCCAAGCCTTCATTACTCTCCAAAAGACCTCTAACCTTTTCCTATCAGTGTTTCGTGAGAAATGTAATGGCTTGTTTTCTAGTCCGTGGATGAAACCTATGCCGATACTTCCAATCAGGCAAATGGATCCAGTCCAGATTTATCCTGTATACAAAACATATTCGCTCATTTATTAGGATAAACCTTTTCTTGTGAAAACCAGGGATTGGTCTAACAATGTTTTGTTTGTGAAAGCCAGGAAGAGCAGCCACACCATGGTTCTCATAAAGACTTTCTGAAATTTAGTTTCTGGCTTTGATTTTAATTGGTTACTTATAAAGGCGAGTTAATCATCATCTTAACAAAGCAAGCTATTAGCTGTGAAATGGTTTAAGCCCCCCCCCCCCCCCAATAAGATAAGCTGCTTCTTTACTCCCTGGCCTCTCGTTATGTTAAATGGGACTTGCAGTCGCTTTATCAAGAATGCACTCTCTGCTTTCCTGCAGGTTCAGCTGAACCACTCAGGAGCATGACCCATTTTGTCGGCTGAATGGGATTCCCGGATGCCTCTGATTTATGTTACATTTTTACTTTACGCTGAATTTGAAATGACTGAGACGGGAACACCAGTTAACGGAGTTGTGTATTAATGTTGTGAGGAGTGAAATTTTGGTAAGCTGGTTTAATTAAATTGACTTCTTCCGTTCCGTCTACAGTGAGGGACTGTTGCTTTGCTCATGAAGGCATAAGCTGTACACCTTTCACCAACAAGACCTAAATGCACACTTGCTGGGTGCTCCCGGTCAGCACCAGTGGAGCGTGGGCCATACATGCAACTGGTGCTTGGAACCTTTAGCTAGCTTCAGCTCCACCCTCATCCCCCCCTCTCCCCAAGATGACATCGTTGCATTCCCATTAATCCTGCCCATTTTCGAAAGCTGCAGTTCCCTGCCTTTCTGATCCGACGTGGACGTTGTGCCCTGTAGCACACTGCAGAAGGGGGCCTGTGATCTCCACCGATCACAGCTTATTATAGACTCTTTTGACACGGGCTGCACAGCACTGACAGGTGTCGACTCAGGGGCTGCTAGACAAACCCTTCTCTGCACACAAGAGCTTCTGCTGCTTTTAGAGCTACAGTTATAAAGGATTATGGGAGATGAATGGCTGAGTGTAACGGCGGCTGTTCCACAAGTCAGTATTTATTAGTGCATTAATTGTTTATCCGTGTTTGGTAGGCTGGTGGAGGACTGAACCTCATCTCCTTCTTCCATGGAAACGAGCTGTTTAATTGTTCAGGCAGAATGATGAACCAGGAACAGACTGTGCAGGAAATGTCTCACCATGCATGTGCATGAGAAGGACGTTGGTTAGCCATTTCTAATCAACTGGGTCGAATGCGGTATCCGGTCAAGTACGACGTATTTAGCTCTAAAGCAATTTTGTGTAATTAACAATTACATTGTCCCAAGTGGCAATAAGAAGTGTATGGTCATACTTCACTGGTTTTCCGAATGTGAAAGTAGCTTAATTTAACCTGTCAAGTGTGATGCATTAATACAAACCCCGCCTGGGACTGTTGATTGTCACGCTAGTTGCCATAGACTTCGCCCCCACTGTGACATCGGTCACTAAGGCCATGCAGGTTTTTGCTGTCCTGTTGCTGGGAATCTGTGACGTCAGTAACTCACGGCTGCACATTCCAGGACAAAATGTCAGAAGTGGCAGAACTGGAGTCATACCACTCAGCGGTACAAGTTGTAATCTAGTTCAATACCCTGTTGTCATGACAAAATAGCCCCATGGTCTGCTATAATGTGTTTTGCCCAGTGTTTCAGTGCAGTTCCAGCATTTAAATTTTTGTGCTTGAATTCAGGCAGTGGCTATTATGATTATTATTATTATTGTTCTCAGCCGCATTAATGATTTTTCTCCTAGACTTGTGATCATGATTAGCATGATATCATTTGGCACAGTAGGGTTCTTTTCAAATCGTTCTAGGATGTTTTAATAACTCCCGCTTTTGATAGCGCTTAAGATCAGTGGTAATTAGTTAATTTGTTGATTTAAATAAATTTGCTCAATAAAATAAGCTGGGATCTAAAAGAAGCCGCAAGACAAAAGTATATCAAGCTATTAAACGGGTCGATCGTTACGCCTGTTACTGCGTACTCCGCCACCTCTCTGTACTCATCATTGTATTACCAGTCATCACAGGCTCCTCACCTCTCTGTACTTCTCATTATAATGTCAGTCATCACAGACTCCTCCACTCTCTGTACTCATCATTGTAATACCAGTCATCACAGGCTCCTCCCCTCTCTGTACTCATCATTATAATGTCAGTCATCACACTCCTCCACTCTCTGTACTCATCATTGTAACGTCAGTCATCACAGACTGCGCCCCCCGCTGTACTTCTCATTATAATGTCAGTCATCATGGACCAATGGCCCTCCCTCCGTGTGCAGGAGCTGCGCTCGCGGGAGGAGGAACTGACGCGGGCGGCCCTACAGCAGAAGTCCCAGGAGGAGCTCCTGAAGAGGCGGGAGCAGCAGCTGGCGGAGCGCGAGATCAACGTGCTGGAGAGGGAGCTGAACATCCTCATCTTCCAACTCAACAAGGACAAGCCCAACGTCAAGAAGAGGAAGGGCAAATTCAAGCGCAGCCGCCTCAAGCTCAAGGACGGCAACCGCATAAGTTTGCCTTCAGGTGCGTTATGGGAAATGGAGTATGGGGCAACGTGGGAGAGCGTGCCTTACGTTGCACTGCAATGTAGATTTGTTGTGTGTGTCCATTTCTGGATTCAAGTTGTTTAACTTCTGCCAGAGTTTAACCTTGGTGGTTGCGGTATCAGTTTGGGCTCATTAGTACGAGCTTAAAGACGTCGATCCGTGTACCGCAGATTTCCAGCACAAGATCACGGTGCAGGCCTCGCCCACCATGGACAAGAGGAGGAGTCTGAACAGCAGCAGCTCCAGTCCTCCCAGCAGCCCCACGCCCATCCCTCGTCTCCGGGCCATTCAGCGTAAGGACCGCCCCTTTTCTCTGTTGTTTCTATATTACGGCTCTCTGTCGGTGAACTGTGCAGAGGGCCGTCTGTTGAGAGCATTGCTGGAGAACAATGTGGAATGATTCTACCACAGGTTAACTACAGAGCAGTTGGCATACCCCAACTCCCATTGACATCAGTACAGAGCTGTGGAGGTTTTAAATAGGCAGTGAAAATCGAGTATAACTTATCGACAACATACCTTGTAATATCGTGTTAGAAACAAGTCAATAAAATGGACAAACAAGAAATCCACATGTAAACAAAATGTTGTTCTTTAGGATAACGGTATAAGCTAGATGGGAGCATTTAGAGTATAGGATCTAAGAATGAACGCTGAACATTGATAAACAGTTGTAAAAGGATACAAAGTTCT
This sequence comes from Hiodon tergisus, assembly GCA_025775045.1. Classification (NCBI taxonomy): domain Eukaryota; kingdom Metazoa; phylum Chordata; class Actinopteri; order Hiodontiformes; family Hiodontidae; genus Hiodon; species Hiodon tergisus. The sequence goes on from JAOVYW010000054.1 coordinate 949,588, forward strand.
TTACAATTATTGAACTAAAGCAAGAACATTTTTCTAAACAATTCCAGTTTTGTAACTGCTAACCATCCAGTTCTGCCTTTCTGCATTTAGGGCTTTTATTTTTTCTAGTGGAAAGTAACAGCCGTTCCCTGACCATGTCAGTGCTTTATGGTCCTCTGCGCCGTCAGATACATGGGCGTTGACATGGTTTGGTAATTCTGGTCATTTGTCGTCCCCCCCCCCCTCCCCCCTCAGTGAGCTGCCCCATTGACAATGGCAGGAGGGGCAGTATGTATGTTTACCACCAGGACGTGGATATCACGAGCGAGTGTGAGCCCCCGGCTGGGTTTAGGAAGAAAGGCAAGGAACTGTGGCATTGTGGGAAACGGTGCCTGTGTGTGTGTGAGAGCTGCGATTCCTAACTGAAATAGCCATAACTAACTGTGCTGTTGGCGGTGTGACAGGTGCCTGGTGTTCAACTGCAACGTAGGCCTTGGCTTGTTCTCCATCTGGCACCTAACCGGAGGAAATTGGTTGTGGTTGGAGATTTGGAGATTTCAGAAAATAAACATGAGTTTATCCTCTGAAATTGTTTTATAATTGGTTGATTTCCATCAACACCCTGTTTGCCAAAAAGGATACCTTGTGTTTGTCTCTGGGTTTGTGATACTGTGTTAATAGAATGAATTAATTAGAACAATTAATTACTTAGTGTATGAATCATTCACCTTAAGACATTTGGAAAATTTATACTCGAAGCATTAAAAAATATGAAATCTAGGAGTGTTTTTTTTAAGTGCAGCAGGCAGCGTGAAACATCCTTTAGTCATAGCAAAAGGAAATGGCTCAGTGTATTTGCTGCTAATTTTAATACAGTTTCCTGGACAACCCAAGGTATGCCTAAGACCGGTTTGATCAGTCAATACGGTACTCTAACTTTGTGATCACACAATTTTCTCCTTTGGGTGGTGGGGGCTTCAATCGTCTGGTTTCCTGTTTTGCTTCCGAGCCTGAAGTTGAGTGTTGTGGGGTAAGCCCTGAGCTGTCAGGTTTTTGGCCGTAACTTTAACCCGCTCTGCCCCAAACCCAGTCACCCTGGACGAGAGCAACAGAACGTGGGGAAGAAGCACAATCTACAGGCCCGAGGAGTTTGACGACGTCCAGAAGGGGTTTAAGAAGAAGGGCCGCACGTGGGGGCCGAGTTCTGTCCAGGCGAAGGAGCGGGGGACCGGCGCTGAAAGGTGCAACGTCGTCTGGGGGAACTGAAGGAATATATTGAGCATTAGGGTTCAGATATAGTCATGAGTTCTGGTTAGTGCGGTTTTGCCGTCGTTTAGATACAGGTCATCCATTTACAACCGACGTGTTTTTACTAAAGCAATTAAACTACCTTCTTAAGGGTACAACAGCATTGCACCAGCTCAGGATTGGAACCTATAACCCACTGATTTCAGTATCTTCCTCAGTATGTCCCCTGTTCATGGCTGGCGGCAGAATTGAACCAAGACCGTCATTAGCACATTTGTAGATCCATTGTATCGTTGTTAATAGTTGGCTTTTTCTTGGCAGGATCCGGCCGCTCTCTGATGGCAGTAACCCCTGGTCCACCAGTCTGGTGAAGGTCCAAAAGTCGGTTCCGTTGGCAGCCTTATTTGCAGAACAGGGTGAGTGGAAAAACTTATGCTCCAGTGTATCATTTCTTTATAGAACAAGGAGTCGACGTTGTAGAGTCTAAGTGTAGGGTATGTTGGGCAGAGTTATGACCATTTTATGATTTTTATTGTAGGGACGAATCCGGATAAAGCATGCACTACTGAAGGCCCCGACAACAACAAACCAAAGCAACTGAAGTTCCCAAATCAGGTGTACATTGATCTACCTCTGTGGACCGATGAGCAGAACGAGGCAGGGGGCACCACAGAGACCCCGGAAGACCCCGCCACCTCAGCCAGCTCGGCCAGCACCACCCCGCAGGTCACCCCCACCAACAGCCTGAAGAGGGCAACGGCGCGTCGGCGGACGGACTCTGTGCTGTACGGGTGCGCCTCCCTGCTGGCCTCGGTGGCCCTGGGATTCGACCTGCGGGAGGTGCTTAGGGCCCCGCCCGTGGAGGAGGCTGAGCCCCGTGAGGAAAAGAAGAAGCGAGAGGGCCTCTTCCAGCGCGCCGCCCGCTTTCGCCGCAGCACCAGCCCCCCCGGGGGCCGCTCACGCAAGGAAGAGGTCGCCACCTCTGCCCACGGCGCGGGCCCCGCCAACCTGCTCTCCATGTCCTCCATCTCCGAGTGCAACTCCACCAAGTGCCTCCTGCAGTCGGACTGCGAGGGCCCCGACCACAGTCCCGTGAAAGAGGCATCCCCGGAAGGTCTGGCCGAATACAGGACCCACCCGAGCTCCCACACCCCTGCGGTCCCGAGCAGCAGGGCGCCCGCCAAACCCGACCCCGTACCCGAGGCCTCAGCCAGCTCGGACCAGAGCAGCAGCTCCCGGCTGAGGAGGAAGAAGTCGGCTCCGGCAGCCTATCACTGCAGTGAGTGCCATCTCTGCCCTTCAGTGAGCTTGACGTCAGGGTGGCCCAATCACGGCCCTGGAGGCCTGCTGTTTCACTGGCGCTCTAGCTATTAGTGCAGAGATTCAACAGGATCATTGAGGGAAACAATGAGCGCACACTGCAGTGCTCAGTTCCTATAAATAGCAAGTGAACCTTCTCAATTATATATTTTTAAGTAATCTTTTCTGGGTCTCTTTTGTCTCCCCCAGTGAATGGTACCTCAGGTCCTCACATTCGTCCCCCAGCCCCACCAACGTTTGTCCCAGATGCGACGGCACAGCCTGCCCCCCCTGTGGCGAGGAAGAAACTGGACAGAGACACGCCCCCGGAAAGGCTGGCCCCCGGGGACGGCGCGTCAAGACCCCGGCCCCTGTCGTTGCGGGGCAAGCCCCACTCTTGGGGCCTGCTGCGGGGCCGCAACAAGAGCTGCTCCCTGGGGCGCTACTCCGGAGAGAAGAGCGCCAGGAGCTTGGACATCCTCCTCTCGGCCGAGGCCGGCGCGGGCCGCTCCCTGCTGGACATGGACACGGAGGGGCAGAAGCGGGACTGCACCGTGCCCCTCTGTCGAATTCAGAGCACCCCCGGCCGGCCCTCCATGTTTGAGCTGGAAAAGGAGTTTCTGTCTTGAATAAGCTGCCTTAAAACCGGAGTGGTCAAATCGGTGCCCCCTATTGGGCATAAATGGGAAACCCTGACCTGCTGTTTTTAACCTGTAGGTGAACCAGTGCTGCACAAACATTTTCTTCATAAACGGCACATGTAGAATGCATTCATGCCTGTGTACACTGATAGCTAGTTTAATACAGTAGAACACATTTCCACTCTTGACAACTGTGGAGTCCAGTAAGAAAACATTCCAGTCTGGTTTTTGGTCAGTCCTTCTGTAACCTACCAGATATTTTTACATTGGCACTGGAATTAGGTTTCAAGGTATGTAATCATGCACAAACATTCCAATAGGGTGTTGAATGGAAAAAAAGAACATTGAACTTTTTTGTCTTTTTTTAAATCCGTTTAATCCGAAATTTGTTATTTTTAAATATTGTGTTATGGTCATGATCAAACTGGTTGTCAATTGAATGTTTTATTTTTATTTTTAATTGCAGCTACTACAGTGTTTGTTTTTCTAGTAGAGCCGAGGTGATGGCAATTCGAGGTCTGTTTAATTTGACTTCCTACAGGAAGATGTACTGGAAATTAGGTGGACATTTATGTCTAGTGATGCGTTTGGTACTGACAAACTACCAGCTGCTATATTCGGTAGGGTTTCCTTGAATGTTTAAAATACATTTTAAGCAAACTAAAGATATGGTTAATTGATCCTGCGCACCTGAACATACCACACTGGCTACTGCGGAGATGAGATTCAGAAGTGCGAGGGGGGTGGGCTCGAGTGGAACTGGGCAAACATTTAACAACATCAAATGTCTCGACAAATTTCGTCTGATGCGGAGTGCCTGGTTAACTTTTTTTTCTTTCTTCATTCCGCTGGATTTTAGATTTAATTTTGCTTTAGGGAAATAAGGATTTGTGTTTTTACAAAGCCTGCTTAATAGGGATAGTTGAGCGTTACACAGTATTGAAATAATGCAACCGGCTCAGCGTGACTGGCTGTTTACGTCTCCCTTGGGCCTCTGTGGAGCTTGCCGTACGAAGCAGAGTGGCTAACGCTGCATCCCCAGTTTCTCTCCCCCTCTTTTACAGTGCAACGTTACAGCTGGAGGTATTTGCTATACCGTGAAGCAGTAGTTCTCAACCCTGGTCCTGGGGACCCCCTGTCCTCTCGATTACATAATGTAATCCTTAATTAAACAGGTGTGCCCAATTGGAGCTTTTTCAGGCTAAATATAAGATTATATAGGGAACATTCTCCAACATTTGGTAAGCTAAATGGTCAAATTAAGCAAATTGTTATTTCAGTTGAGTTATTAGCTGAATTGAGGGTTTAGAACACAATACAACAGCATAGAGGGTGAGGCCGGGGTTGAGACCACAATGGCTAACAGACCACACGGCACCGTCCTGTGGGACAATGTCACCAGAGGTACATGAATGGCTTCCTTTTCCCATTAATTGTGACGCCTTAAAATGTGAGTCACAGCCATGTAAATATTTAGGCATCTGTCTACTCGTAAATATCTTGACGGATTCTGAACACATGCCAGGGCATTCCAATGAAGGGTTTGAAAGGTTGTTAAAATAAAAACGGGCCAGCGAGTGCTGATCACTTCAGAGAAGTGAAGAAGAGAAAAATGACTATGCAAACTGGATGCTTGTGTTCTGTTTTTTTTAGGTTGGGTGCTGCCTTAAAGTCGTTTTTGCCACAATGAACTTGGCCTTAGAAGCTTAGAAGCTTAGAATCTCAGGTTATTTTTCTGGCAGGAAGCTTTTCCAGGCGTTTCCTATGATGGCGAATAGCCAGGACAGATCAAAACTATCACGTGTATATCCGTTGTGTTTTTGTATCTCGTTTACAGATGATTCTCCAGTCCAATTCATTTTTATTTTATTTTATTTTTTTAATGGTTTGATGTACTGTAATGGATTTGAGCACTTTGAGAAAATCAGACTGAAGTTTTTCGGGTTAGCCCCCACGTTCCTGCTTGGCACCAAGGCCAATCTCGGCAGTTTTTAAATGGTATTTATCAGATGGTTCCCTCTTGTTGCTGCCAAGGTATTAATCATTAGTGATCAATGCCAGCCACTGAAGAAATTACTGCCAGTACAGAAGCTAATTGAGGCTCTGTACAGTGACACCTTAAGCAATAATTTCCTCTCCTACCATTGTGACTCTTGTCAGAGGAAAACCTGTGTTTTTTCCGTGTTAGATTGAGACAAACGACAAGTTACAGCGGTTTTTCAGGATGGAAGCTATTTTGATGTGTAATAATCCTACAATTGCACAATATTGCGTCAGCATTAAACACTGAAATGATTAATGAGGTATGAAGAACACAACTACTGGTTGTTAAAATAAGGAGATGTTAACTTCTGTGTTCACATTTTTTCGTACGGACTTCCAAAAAAAAATTTTTTTTTGCGTAGCTACCCAGAAACTTGACTTGTGAAATATGTTTGTTACGTTGTACAAATGTGGAACTTTTAAAGTAATTTTCTAGCTTAATTTATGTGTCTTCCAAATGAACTCTTGTACGGTTGCATGATTTCCTATGACTTTGATTCTTATTTTTAATGAATCTTAGGATTTTCAGGAGCATTCAATCTCTGTCTGTCTGTCTGTCATCTGAGTGGGGGGTGGGAAATGACATGGTTCTGTGCAAGGATACTGTATTATTTTTTATGTCTATATCTGATCAATAAACATATCTGAGGCATTGTAAACCTACAGCACCCTTCCTAAGTTGAGTCCCTCTTTGTATGGTGATGTTGGTCAAATTAAATTACACTTTCAGATGTGTGTGCTTTGAAGAGAATCTGTCAGTAGTGATGTATAGCTCATGATGGGTTGATATTTCCTAATGTGCGAATGGAAATTTTGAAATTGTGCCATTAGCTGTACCATTGCGTAGATGAATCAGGTGTTTGATATTTGATCTAGAAGTAGGTAATGTGGAACTTTTTTAATGTGGTTCCCATTTCTATGAAAAGGCTAAACCTGAATTATTTATGCTAACAAGTCATAACGCGGCTCAAAAATTAGTTGGGTTATTTGAATGGCAACGGTGGCCTGCCTTAATGGAAAAACGGTGGAGCGCAGACAATGTTAAAGTATTTCTTTCCCTGTGTGTTTAAAAAAAGAAAAAAGAAATGCAACATACTGCTTCTGATATAGGCCCTAATATAAACATATTGATAGAGAATGTATATTGCCTAACTCTTATCAGCAAAATAACAGCATTAACTCGGTTTGTAGTTCGTGCAAAAGGATCTCTAGCTTTGACCTATTCTTTGACTAAAGATAAAGACTGTAATAATACCCTATGTATCAGTTCATCAGGATTAGCTTAAAGTTGGTTCTTCCATGGCAATGAAAAAGTAAGCGTCTACATTGGTGTACAGGGTTCTTCGTTGTCATAAATGTCTGTTGTGCACAATCACCTTTAAAAGTTTGTTTTACAGAGGATGTTGCAACTCATTTAAAATGAGCCTCAAGACAGAATTGTTTAGCGTCACTGAATATGTTGAAATTATTTCTTTTTATATTCCCTATTTTATACAGATTTGCAGTCTTAGAAACCAAATGCCACTTGATTTTAAAATCTTCCCCAGTTCACTGACAAGTCAGTCCTGCCTGAATGGTACAGGTGAAGTGCGGTCTTTAAAAAGTATATGAAAATGGAAGAAAAATTAATAAATTGGAGACCCATAACCTTGCCTGGATTTATTTCACACAATTCCTGTTCCCTTATAGATTATTTTAACAAAATTTCAGGAATTGAACAGAGCACAGTCGCTTGTCAGTTTGATTTTAACCATTTCCCTGTGACCCGGAGCAGCGCTGTCAATGCGTTGATGTCGAGCTGAAAGGTAAAGCGACTTCTCATGGCGCGATAACGAGGCAACGCCACATTCTTCCTTGTTAGAGTCTCTTACTGCACCCCCCTGAAATCTTCAGTAAACTAATTGCTTCAGAAAATTACTATTAGCTGGGTAAAAAAAAAAAAAGCCCTGGTTCTCACAGTGTGGTGACGCAGGTCCTGTTGCTCCTCGGGCTGGTGCGGCCCAGGCGCTCCATGTGGCACTCGGCCTGCAGGCAGTACGTGGTCCCAGGCCACAGGTCCTGGAACAGCAGTTGAGTGACGCAGCCCTCCAGCTCGTGCTGCTCCTGTTCTGCCGAGGGGGGGGGGATGAGAGAGAGAGAGAGAGAGGGTGAGAGAACGGTCGAGTTGATTGGGTCTGGGGCGCTCCGTTTTACTGCTGTAGATATGAATAGTCATTGCTCCTGTTTGAGAATATTGAATCAACGCCCTCATGGAGCCTGAGCGTACTAAGAGTTGTACATGATCTGTGTCTGCAAATCTCAGTAACATCTCTTGGCCTCTGTACTGCTTAAAATTTTACTTAAACACGCATCTTGTTTTGGCAGTTGCATATGGAAGCTTTTAGGGGCCAGAACACGAACTAAAACGTATATAAATGCTAAGTAAGATGTTGTCGTACCATAATGAATTTAAATACCCTTGTTGTTAAACAATCAATGCTTAGTTTTTCTCATCCCAGCTTAATTGCTTTTCAGTATTGTAGTATTTTAATGCCACAAATAAATGTAATTTTTTTTGGTCTTGGTAACTGAATGAAATGTAATACACACATTGCACTGCAGTATTCACCCTTTGTATTACGTGATGGCTGTGGTTGACACAGAAATGAAACTGATAAGCTTCCAAGCGTATTTCAGCCCATTAATTCATTTGGCATTAAAATGTGCGTTGTTTTGTGGAGTAAATGTCACTGTCGTCGTGGTTTCCCGCAGAATAAACGGCACTTGCCAGTATCTGGTCTCTGTGGGTGAGGTAGATTCTGTAGGACACTTTGTGTAGTTTTCTCATGGAGATCCAGCTGCCGCCCCGTCTCCTGTAGGGCGAGCGTGGAGGTCTGAGCTGGGCCACAATGCCATTCTCCGTCACTTTCAGCTTCATCGAAGGGGGACTTATGCTGGCTGTGCAAAAACATTTCCAACATAAATAAATGCAGAACAATAATTTCTCTTCACTAATTTCACATAAGAAACTGAACAAACTCGTAAGTACCCAGGCAACATCGATATCTGTCCTTTATGGTGAACATTTTGACCCTGTACTCACTCTCCCAGTGTGGGTTGAACCTGGAGCTTAGGACCCAGGGGGACCGCGCTCCAAGGCGGGCTGCCTGTACCCTGGCGTAGTACCACTCCCTGGGGTCCGAGGTCTGTTGGCTCAGGTCACAGAAGAGCTGGCTGATGCCCTGGCAGTGAGTGACGTTGGTCCACTGCTTGTCCCCGTATCTGTGGCCGGGAGGGGGGAGGGGGGAGGCACAACAGGGTAGAAACGGCATGACAAAGGCACTGCAATGGTCTGCACGCTTGCTGGTCTAGTTGAACAATTCAGGGTTCCCTGGGTATTAGCGCTCAGCCTTAGTGTAAGGAGACAACGCCAGAAGCAAACCCTAATCTGCCAATAAACTTGCATTTGTTCGACTTATCAGAGGAAGTACTGACTGTTGGTACTCACACTTTGTACTGAACAAAGTACACCAGGTTCTTCAGAAAGTGCACTTGAGGCTTCCAATGTAGGGTATTCCTGTAGTCCAGGGAGTGAAACCTCAACTCCAGTGGCGATAGGTTGTCCAGGAGCTCTTTGCTGCTGAAACCTGAGCACGAAAAGATGGTAGCGTTAGCATTTTAGACCAGGTACATTCTATTGTAACTGTGCAGCGTATCAATGAGCGAAGTAGGACTTACTTCTTGAGCATGTGCTGAGCGTGAAGATGCAGAGCAGCAGAACTTGCAGAGCGACGGTGTTGGAGGTCATGTTAGCAGCGGTGCTCGGGTAGCACCACACAATAAGGAGGCTTTGTTCCGCTCTTGTCTTTTTATTCTAACTAGTGTACGTGGGCAGAATAAGTGGAAGTGGTTCTTTTCCTTCCATCGGTTTCACCTTTTTTTTTTTTTTTTTGGAACTGCTATTGATTTTGGTCATAGCTTCCACGAAAGACAGTTACGCAATCGCTATCAATGGCTTTTAAAAGGAAGTCAAATGTCAAAATCAAAAATGTTTTGCATTCAGAGCTAGAATTTTGAATGAGCCGTCACTCTCTGAATGAAATTCTCAATTGTAAAAAGAGGCTAAATAAGACCTATAGGACTGAATTGATTAAGTTGTCGGTTAGTTGAAAAATACCATTACGAGCCGTCTTTACAGTCAGCTTTCTTAAGTTCTCTTCTGGTACACATAATGCAATAAAGGCCAGATAACTTTAACCAATTCACACTAACATGATGTTTCTACTTACCAGTATAGCAATATTTTTGTGAACTATTTTACCCTTTGAATTTTATGTACTGGGTCATCAAACTTCAAATAAATGAAGTAAATTAGGTTACAGAAGGAGATTGAGCCTATCTTTGCAAGATGCACAGATTACATTCAAAGATAAGTGTGCATTCTCTGTGTCATGGTCTAACTTAGTTCACTAAATGTTTAAGTAGGGACACAGCTGAAAGTGACTGCATGAAAAAATGTAAATGCCAACGGCCTAACTTTCCACTGTACTAGGATGTCATATTGAAAAGGTATTATTTTCATCACTGCGTCAGGAACACAGGTGACAAGCGGACATTAATTTGGTTCCTCGTTCTTTGTCTGTGTTCACACTCACTTCAGCTTTATGGTTCACGTGTGTTATATTGCTTTCACAAAGGCATGCTCAATGAAGCCTCACGCATCAAAATAGCTACGCAATTGCCCGCGTGCTAGTAAACCAAATATAAAGAAACAGTGTGGTAGTTTTGCCCATTGAGGATTGACT
>JAOVYW010000054.1:961137-979524 GCA_025775045.1 Hiodon tergisus
CGTGAACACAGTTACTATGAAAGCCCCGTGAACACAGTTACTATGAAAGCCCCGTGAACACAGTCACTATGAAAGCCACGTGAACACAGTCACTATTAAAGCCCCGTGAACACAGTTACTATGAAAGCCCTGTGAATACAGTTACTATTAAAGCTCACTGCCAATCGAACCACAAGAACACAAGAATAAATTGTAATCCAAAGTGAAGCCTGGACTTATAAGGGGCCTCGGAACTCCAACTACGTATGCAATTACAAAGTACAAACTATGCAAAGTATGCAAAGCTGTACAGAACAAGGTGTCAACGCCTTCCCTCTGTAAAATAAAGCTGGACATTCCTGCGAGCTCGGCTTTGCGGTCCACCCCGAGGACTGTTACATCCACCAAGGAGGGGGAGGCCGAGAGAGGAGCGTTTACAGGGCAACAACCGGGCCAGCGGGGCGCCCCATCGCTCTCTCCACACTTCTGCTGTCACGCTCTTTGTGAGCGTTGGCATTGCTGGGCCTGTGTGCCGCAGGCTCCCAGGTAACTATGGACGGGGGCGGTTGGGGGGGCTCGGACAGGCCCCACCCATGCAGTCCATCACAGGCCTTTTATCGGCCACCTTTCTTTCATCTGGCGCAGCGGACATCAGTCACCACGAGGTGAGCACTTTAAGGGGGAGGGTTCCAGCCACTTCATTTATCTTGCGTGGCCCTTGCCAAACTCTGCATGCGCTGACAGCGCGCAACCCAGCCAGCCCTCAGCATTTATTACACACATTTTATGCTTCATTTCTGTAAAACTGTCGAACACAACCAAACTTTTATTTTACAGAAATGCACGACCTAATTTGTTTCTATTGGAAATATAACTCTGCCGTACATTACAGGAGAAAAGGATGAAATTCGATAGCATCTTGACCTATTTTACTGACTTTACCACTCAGTTTGAATTTGAGTTATGTTAAGTTTTGATCTGCGTGTATTCATTTATTCCTCTTCGTAACTTTTGTTATTTGTCGAACAGAGCCCACCGCATGGTTCCAAAGTCCACAGGAAGCAGAAAGTAAAACATTTCAAAATGGCAAAGTAGAAACTTGTTAAATGCATCCCAGATATCGTGCTGTGTGTTTTTATTATTCCGGATACCACCTTCCTAGTAATTAGCTCTGCCTTACTTCACATCAAGCAGTTCCGTGATATCTCCAGTGGAAGACTTGTATTTGTGTTGGCCATCGCTAGGCTGTCATTTAGTTTTAGGAGAACATTAAGAAAATGCAACTATTAATAACTTTTAATAATAAAAAAATTTAAATCACAGAAACTTACTAGTAATTTACTGTCATTTTTTAATCACATTTAGGTAATTATCCAGTCAGATGACAGCACGTGTCATTTGGTTGGACCTGCAGTAGATGTGATATAAAAAAACAAGCCTTTTCTTTAAGTTCTGAGGTGTTTGTAAATGATTCACCACTGGGGCAGGCTGATTAAATTCCATCAGGGTAGTTTTCCCATTTTAATGCTTTGTTAGGGGCAAGGCATTTACCCATGAGTGGGAGAGGGTAGCAGCCCTAGCCACAGGCTAGAGAAGGCAGTGGGTTGGTCAGAGGAGGCATGACCTTTGACCTCACACCGACGCTCCGGTTACCAGGTCAACAGTTGCTCCACAGAGTCGGGACGGCCGGCTTTTCTTCAGGCACCAGGAGGCGCTCCTTAAGATTGTCGCGGAACAATTAAGCAGCCCATTCGGGTCAGCGTGGACAAATAAATCAAACTCACAGCTTAAACACTGTGGCTGAATGGCTCCGATTGAGCAAAAACAAGGAGCGGGCCCATGCCTGTTATCTCTTCACTTGGAGTCCACGGCGCGCTTCACATTACCGCCCAAAAGCAGCAAGTGGGAAAGCTTTGTCCAGGATCAAAAGCTGAGCAAAGAGACATGGGCTTTAATTGTTCAGCTTTATTTTTAAGATAAAGGCAGGCTGTGCGTCAATTTAGCTGCTCTTTAATGGGGAACAAAACAGACTGCGCTAACGGAATGCTAATTGGCTCTGATGAAGCTGATGATGGAAGCGGCACGGACTACAAGACCAGAGGAGATGTAGCTTTTATCTGGCAGATCACGCACTGTGTGCTCGGAGTTATCGTCTCCCAGGTCTGTTTGATGATTACACCAGTACTGGATCAAGGGTTTGGCAAAAGTGCCCTATTGGAAAACTAGACCCACAATTGTAAAACATTTGCACTGTGTTTCAGCCCCTTACCTTTAGTATAACAGATTCACAATGGGTGCTGTTTTTTTAAGTCATTACGAGTAAAATACTCCTTGGTGATGGACAAAAAGGAATAAGAAATCTTTCAAATTTATTTCCACGTCTATGAACTTTCTATGAACTGGTTCACATGTAATGTTGATCGGTGTCTTGAGCGTGTAAAGAAGCTGTCACACGACATGCGAGACCAGACGTTTGTGTCTCAGTGTCCTTTCCTGCCCAGAAACCGCATCAGCATCAGCATCAGGCTGAGGTTCCATGTTGCTCCTCCCATAAGAGAGCATTTTCCTCTTTAACAAGTGACTCAACACAGAGTGGGCATACAGGTAACTGAAAACCCCTGACTCGCAGTCCGTCTGCCCTGAATTCGTCAATCACCAGTTTTTTCAGTAGAACTTTTTTTTCACTTCAGAGAGGACTCGTGTGCACTGTTATCTACCACACAAATGTAAGGGGAGGGTGAACCTATTTTATGATTATTACGCATTCATCGTACAAAACAGTTTTTTATATTTCAAGTCAGTGATCCACATGATCTAAACTACTCCTCAGAAGGTCCCTGAAGACGTTTGTATTACCGGATATTCTTTCTCCAAAAAAAGATTAAAAGGTACTAAGTAAAAAAAACAACGACTTTTGTAATTAGTAGTAGAAATTGTTTCTTTATTTAGATGGCAGCCAAACCCAAATATAGAGTTGTTTAACAAAAATTCCAAATGAAACTTTAAAGAAAATAAATTAGCATTCACGCTCAATGGAACTGATTTAAAATTATTAAGGTGTGTAGATTCATTGTATCTCAGGTCCTTATAAATGTACCAGGAAGGACCATTTATTTACTATGTATTTATAAATAAATATATAAAGTTTTCCTTCCTATATGAAAGGCATTCATTAGTTAGGAGGGTTTCTTTTGGAAGGTGTAATGGCTAGTGGTGGGAGTTGAAGGAAGACCCTATACCATGTCAAATCGGCCTTTCTGCCCGGGGTCAGGACATTCTGTCTGGGTCCACTCGAATGTTTTCCTCAGAAGTTATCCCATTCAGGGGCACAATGTAACTGTCAGTCTTAACAACGGTTCCTGCTTCCACTGGCTCCACGACTCAAGGGGTAACACAATATTTCACAGCACCAAACAATTGCCTGTCTGCCCAGGCTAACCATATGGTTACTATGGGGTGCAATATTGACACACATCACTAATTATTCATAAGAAAAAAAGAGGGAAGGGGGGCTATACAGGTCCCGTCTGAGACCATTTATTCCCCATCTCAGGGCTCCATTGGTATTCCTTAAAAGGGGTCTTCTTCCACAGTTTGCTTTCTCATAAAACAATGTTACAATTTTAAATTACATTTTTACATTACATTACTTTTTTTTTTTGTCCGTGGTTTTGGTACACAATATGATAAAAACAGAAATACCAAAAATATTGAGCAAATACGAAAATGAAAGGGTGATGCTTTATGGTGACATCATATAAACTTTTTTTGGGTTGCTCTCAATTGATCCCTATTGTCATAACTACCTGTTAACAGTCACTGATCCTGTTCCATATTTTGAAGCCTTTAATGACCCAGTAAACACTTGGGTAAAGCTTAGGTTGTAATAACTTTGCTAGGCCTACATTGCTGTAATAAACATGTAATTATGTTGAGTGGGCTTTGTTATCCCTGAGAGGTATGTTCCAAACCTTTTGGTTATTACACACATTGTTATGTAACAATATACTAGCTTACAATTAATAATTAATTAGGCCTTCATTTTAGAGGTAAGGCCCTGAAATAGGTTGAAATTATCATAAGCTCAAAATGCTATCATTCATTTTGTTTCATAAATAATAGACAATCCTTTAAACGTATCATTTGTCATTATTATTTGTCAGCATCATTGTATCAATCTGATCTTTTCAAGTATTGGGCCTCTTCTCTAAATGTAACAATTTTTACAGATAAATTCATTAATTCCTTTAGGGTCAGTAATCACTTAAAGATTAAATCATCAATTTCTCCTAATTTCTCTACAACCATTTACAAAGCGTTCAGTAAACAGAACCTACATCTGAAGCATTGCTGTAACCACTGATCACGGTGTGGTGAAAAAGCACTGTCGAGTCGCCGCACGTTCTCTTCGAAAAGTCTGCCGGTCGTGAACCAACAAATGAGGTCTGACTCAGACTAAGTGGACCTGCACTCGGAAAAGAACGCGGCAAGCCTTAACCTCTCCAACTCTGTAACAACCGACAGCTTGCGGTGCCTCTCCTTCAGACGGGGAAGCGTGCAGCTCTTCTGAGACGTGTTGTTGCATCAGTAGCTTGAATAATTGCCGAGTGCTTGCTCTTCTGCGAAATTGCCATATTATTGTTTAATTGGGCAACAGAACCTTGTCTGTGATTATGTTTGCCTGATGTAAAACGTTTAAAGAGTTGCAGAATGAAAAATACTTTTATTATTACATTCTTGGTGGGAGTTTTCTTTAGGAACTTAAAAGTCTTAAAAAGTTGTAAAAAATAGCAACATTGAATGCTTATAATATTTATGTTTCCAGTTTTGCATTCTTATCAAATTTGACAGATAATCTATATCCATTATTAATAATATAAAATTGAAGAAAAAAATTTATTTACATTTAAAAAAAAAGAAATAATTCACTTAAAATTCATTCACAACAAATAGTTCAGTATGAATGCATTTATTTGCAGTTCAGGTACCTTAAATTTTGAGCCTTTTGTCTTTGTAATACTCAGTGCTGCAGAATATGGACTCAGGGACACTGGGCAGTTAAGTGAGCAGCTACTAAAAGCCAACCATTTGTTTCTCAGGTTCCATTAGCTGCAGCCATGCCCCCTACAAGGTGGGAAAATCCCCTTGTCCATCAGTCCATGACAGGCCCATGTTGAGCCAGACAGCATCAGATAGCTGGGCTGCCAGGGTGATTGACACCCTCTTGCTCTGCTCTGCACAGCTTGAGGAGTTTCCCCTTGACAAACCCTCCCAACCCAGAGATAACTATTGCGTCTGAGCGAGGCCACTTTTTTTCCCCCTGAAACAAAGGCCTGGTCGGGCTAGCTCCTCGCTCGGGTTCTGGCACCTTCCGCCCCCAGGGAAATGAAGAAGTTTCAGGAAAGGAGTGAGCGGCCTCCAGATGTCGGCTTCTCGCCGAAGCCCTGGTGACTTTGTGGCGCTGTCCTCCACATCTGTCCACGCAGAAATGAGCCATATTGTGGCCCATCTGCCGACGGGGGCACGCTGCGGCCCAGCTCCCAACCCGAGAGCAGGCTATTTCGGAAAAATGCCATAAATATTGAAATTTGCGTGCTTTTTAACGTTGCTCAGAGGACGGTTGGGGTCTCAGCCTTTGGCAGCTGAGAACCAGCTTTTGTTGATCTGGTACTTTTCGCAACATTTGTCATGGACTGCTGAGCCACTCTGCGATACCAAAAATTAAATAAAATAAAATAAATTCAACGGCTCTTTCGTTCTAAGTAAAATTGAGTACTGGGGCCAAGGGGAGAGTATTAACGTGAATGTCACCCCACTCGCTATGTTCCAACAGGGAGATGGACCTCCAAGCCCAGTGCTGTCTTCAACCATATGCTAATGTTTTCATATTCCAAAAAGATTGGTTCAGGGACTCGTTAAGTTTCCGAAACTCTGAATTATGCCCTGACGCTGCTGACTGAGAGGCGTCCCTTCTGCTCCGCTGCGGAGCTTCTGAAGCGAGAGACGTCTCTCCTTTGGCACAAATCTGAACGCAGCATCGCCCCGGCTTATGTATATTTTATGCTTTAATCTGTTCCCCACATTTAATTGGGTTGTAAACACCCCAGTTAATTCCTGAGGAAGACAGCAACCCTCCAAAGTCACGTTGGCCTTTTGCACTTTGCATTTTTTTTAAAGTTGGAAATCGATGGAGAAAAGAAGGAAGGAGTAGCAACTGAATATTGGTCGGAACAGGTACCAAAATTCACAGTCCCCAGCTGTCACAGAAGTGCATTACCTACGAGTGGTATTAATGTGACCGTCTTTGATTCGGTATTAATGTTCGTTGTTTCAGGTTTAAAGCTTGGACAGCTCTCGTTGACACAGGTGAAAATCAGGATAATTGCGGGATAATTGTTGCCAGCAAGAAGCCATGGTAGATAATTACCTTTTGACATATAGATATCATCTCATGCAAAAACCAAGAATGATATCAAATGTGGATTGAATTACTGCAAATCTAATATTTGTAAAAAGTGATTGCACTTTAGCTTCAATCTCTGAGCCGATCACAAACGCTACAACATTCCAATGATTGTCCGTGTAGTCTAGTAACCTTGGAGGGCGAGTGAAACCTTTTATTTTTTCGGGAAACACTTGTGAGAGCTCTTAGGAGACTGCACTGAGCATTAATTCTTCCCTCTGTGGGGAAGGCTACCTTTCTTTTTCAGACAGCCGTCGCTGGCGATATTTGGCCAGTGAGAGAGGGGTGGCTGCGGAGGGAAGGATGTTAGAAACAGACCTTACACAAACATCCCCATGTCTAGCCGCCCCCCTTGTGTCAGCCGACTGTCCTCGAAAACAGGATGTGGAAATCTGATGATGAGCCCTGGCCAAGTGTTCAAGGAGAAGGCCGCGCCCTGCCCGCTGGCAGCAGTTCCTTCCTGTCATTAAGCTGTGTCATTGCTCCAACGGTTCCCTGGGCTCCCAATCAGTGCGGTTATGTAAGTTGTCGGGGTTTTTTTTTGTTTCTTTCTTAAATGCGGCGCTCAGAATTTTTTTTTTTTTTTTTACCAGATTATCTCTCTTCTCACAGGCCGACAGATGCTTGGTCCAGCTGGTGGAGAAAAAGTTTATAGCCCAGTTGGAACGGGGGTCCTTACACTCTCTACAGTGTTGGCCACCATTGCCTTTTTTAATGAGTCACGAATTGCCCGTTTATCTTCTGCTCCCTGCTGTTTCGGCATTTTCCCTTCCAGAACAATCCTAGAAACACATGCTGGTACAGACGCCAGAGCAATGTGTGTAGAAATTTAGAGCCAAATTGTTGCAAGGAACGTGTTTTTTTTTTTTTTTCCTTATGTATTCAAAAGAAGAGAGGCATTACACACACTGTAATAATGCGATATCTCAGATGTTCGGCGTGACCTCCTCAATATGTCCAGCCAGAAAAAGCTGGGCCCATTTGAAGCTTTAACAAACACATAAATGACTCTATAATTGGTATGCTTTGTTGTTCATGTTTTGGCTCTGCTAAAACTGCGCTAAACACTTTGTTTAATGGTGCTACATTATGACAACACATGGCTCTCGCTAAAGAAGAAAAAAAACTGGCATCGCCGCGAAAAGTAGCAGGTGGCGTCCATGGTTTAGTGTGTGTGTGTGTGCGTTCGCAAGAGCGTGTTTTTTGTGGAAAAAAGAACTCTTCTGATGGAAAAAACTAAACAAAAAACAAGTTGGGCAACCGCACATCATAGGAGACTTCAGCCCAACATCAGGGTAGCAGTCTGACACAGCAAGCGGTTGATATGTCCATTGAAGGAAAGTCTTAGTCTCTGCAAGGAAAACAAAAAGTTGGACATATATCAAGAGCAGCAGGCTTGGAGGGGCCTCGGTGAGGTTCAGCGACGGATGTTCTCAAAGCTAGCGGTTACTGCCTGTCTTTCCAACCTTTTAATTGCAGAAGATGAAACGTTCTTCATTATGAAGGCACAGTCGGAATAAGCAATCGTTTAATCAACTTTGAGGAAAGACTTACAGCAATATATTTATTTTGGACAAGTTTTTTCTCGTTTGATTGTTTTCTTTCGGGGCTGGATTATAGTTAATTAATTCATTTGTTTTACATTACAGCCTATGGCGAATTCAGGGTCGCAATGCACTGGAGTCTTAACAAGGCAGGCTACACCCATTTCCGGAACATCTGGCCATTGCAGTGGTTCAAAGTTGCATTTTATAAATCTATTTTGGATGTTTGCATAAACAATGGTAAATGTGCTAGAAGGTGGATATTTTTCAGGTGAAAGTATATACAAACAAAACCATTTTGGATGGAATCAGTGTCAAATAGAATAAAGCACTGCAACAGTATACGGGTTGGCGAAATGTAGATGGTTTAGTGGCATTGCTGTGTCTGTGAAATGCCTGTAAATGCTTTTATTCCTGACATGCACTGGGTGATATTGTTTATGATATCGCCAACTCAAAAACAAACCACAAATAAATTAAATAATTGGGGGGAAAATCCAGTGAATATGTAATTTTTCTTGCAATATATTTGTGTAAAGTGAACCAAACTCTTCAAAAGCCAAGGGAGCAGCTCTCTCTAGCATGCTAATGGTTTGGAAGCCAAATCACATTCATTTGCACCTTTAGGTTTAACTTCTGATAACCTGCAGTGTGCGAAGACGTGTAGGATAAGGAATACGAACGCTGCGCCGTGTCGCTGCAGAGGACGGAATTCCAGTCCCGAGGAGCCGAAAGAAATCTGAGGAATCTTGGCACATAGGAGCTCGACCGGGGCACCATGAAATTTTATTCGGTGATTGTCCTCTTTGTTTGGGAGTGAAGAGGTTAGGGTTTGGCATTCTTCTCATTGTACAGGGTCACTGCAGCAGAGCTGGCCAAGTAGAAAAGATCTTTTTGTGGGGGGACAATGGCAAAAGTCACCCCGTTAATGTCTCTCCCTGAGTGTCAGCCCATTGACACCATACTGTTCTCCCACCAAGATGTCACTGTTAAACCAGCTCCCTTTAGGACAGCTTAATTAGCAGAAAGCCCACCGTTGTCTGAGCATGTTTGTGTGGAAATAAAAAGAGAAAAGGAAAAACACAGCCTCCCCGTCTCATTGTCCTTTCGTTGTCTCTTGTCAGAAATCTTGGTTTTCTTCAGTGGGGAACTCAAATACAACAACATTCCTTTCGGTCGCAATTAAGTGCCTGACAACAAATTTCACAGAGCTCTTTAAGGGTTTTCTCGTCTGGTCCAGCCATTTCTAATCTTAAAAACACTTTATTTCTCTAATTTATTTATTTATTATATGTTTCCTTCTTTACAATGTATACTGTAAAATTCATGATGTTGTAGATCCATTTCATTTGGAGGAAAATAAAAAATGTTAAATTAAACATAATTATAAATCTAGACACATTTAAATAGTTATCTATATATCATTACATTTCCTTACTTTGTACACAACAAATTATAGGTTTCTACAAAAATATGTTAGTTATTGATTAATTCTATTGGATATATGGAAATGTTTAATCATTTGTGTTTGCATAATTTCTATATTTTAATATACTGCAGTTATTTAAACCACTAAACCACTGCAATAAATTACTATTAAAATATGTTTTTAGTTAATTTGCATATTTTATTTAATAAAAATTACAGTCCAATACATCAGTCTAAAGATAGCATTTTTTAATTAATCAAAGTTGATAAAATCTGATTTATTATTTATTACTAATTTATTATTCAAATATCTGATAAAGAAGAACTAATAAATTGCTAAGACCAAGTTACTTCATTTCAAAAGAGTTAGGCCCAGTTCAATGTCAATACCATGGAATTCTGTTTTCCTTCCAAAAAGGTGTGAGGGAATGCATTCTCTCTGCAGGGAGTCATCGTTAAAATTGGTAAAACTGTGCTTTTGAATAAATTAATTTATGTCCATTGGTATACTGATTTGTAAAGTCTATGAAAGGAACTAATTATTCTTCATGTACATCTCAGCTGTGAATATTTATACGTGATATAAAATGCATAATAAACAGTGATTTGCATTATGAACACTCAAATTAACACAATACTGGTGGCCTAATGTACAAAGCAAACACGACTGATCTGGAAAGTCTTTCTCTTCAGATGAACTCATGGATCCTGCCAGTCTTGCAATACAACACTTAATAGAGTATATTATGTATTCCCATATAAAATAAATCAATTAAAATAAACAAAAAGTTCTTGCAAAATCCAACATTTTTGCAGTTATTTGACTTTTTAATGATCTATAATCACAAACAAAAATGATACTTGCAAAGTTGATCTCTTTTTTCAACGTATAAGCAAAATTAGTCAGATAAATTATTGTAGATTTCTTCTGTAAACAATTTTTTGGCTCATGAAAATACAGAGGGCAAGAACATTGTAAAACGTTATAAATGTTGCCCAGTCCTTCATACTGAAATTGATTAAGATTAGTTGAAAACGAGTGTTGCTTTCAAAGAATGATACGAATTTGGCGTTAACAAAATAATTCCATCGTTTAAAGAGCGTTCCCTGATCGATAGGTACTGTACAATCCTCTGCTGTTTCTTTGAACCTCGTCTCCTGTCTCCTTTATAAAAACCCAACTCCCATTATTCTTTTATCCCTCTTTCACTTCAAAGACTCAGAACAGATTGATTCTCATGTGAACACTGCCTGAAGGGAGGACTCTTGCCTTCGTTTTCCCTTTGAACCTCCACTGGCCTGTTTACTGGTGTTTGTTTTCCGCGATATGTGTATGAACCGTGGAAATCAGAAAACAAACTCCCTTTCAGTGGGCCATGTCAAAGGTGAGAGCCGGGCTTTAAAGCCGCCCATGGAACTTGCCCCGCCCCCTCGGAGCCCTGCGGGCCTCCTCTTGACTGTCCCGCTGTCTCCATGGCGATGTACCTGGTTGCAGCGGCCTTCCATGTGTCCAGCCTACGTGAGAAAGGACAGAGGGACACTTTGTAGCCGCGATCTATGGGAAAGATGCTCCGTTTGACGGCTGAACAATGGGGACGTGATCAGAGGAGGGAAACGTCAGCCCGAGATCGATGTCGGAACTGCACAGTACAGTGGCAGATACTCAGCAAAAGGAAAGTGCTGCCACTCTTTAAGACAATAGGCATTTTCCTGACAGAGATTCAAAACTAGAGATTTGTGTAATATTTGTGTAATATATGATATATAAAATCTTAAAATATTTCTGCAATATTTCCGGGATAAATTTCTGGAGACATTCTCTTACCATTATTGGCTGCTTCCATAAGAAGACACCTGTGTGGTAAAATCCCACTTAGAACGTGAGGAACCACATGTTCTTTTTTGGAGTTTTGACAAACAAACGGTTTACGGCCTACTCCTCCTTCAAATATAGATATATATTATTTTATTACAATAAAACTACTAGAAATACAATTTAAAATTTAAAATTCATGTATTATATACAAGGCTTTAACATCTATTTGTGACTTTTTACATTTGTGCAGTCTGTATATGTGGCCGTTCACAAATGGGCACATTTTAGACATTGAGTGCACACGCCATCTAAATACAATGGCCGCGATTTCTTTAGTAACCACCTCGTTCATTATTTTATTAGACTTTGTTATTTCAGTTTTACGATGTTAAACATATGTCAGAGTGAATTTGCACGTCATATTTTTATTTTCGTACCATTGCTGCTCATTTTCTCCACACTACTCTGTTCTCTATTTAAAACAATGTAAATACTACCGTACTGCTGGTGGGTAGACCCAGTTGACATAGGACCATGTGCACGTTGCTAACCCCAGCTAGATCCACTGACATCTGCGGCTACAACTTCCTGGTTTGTGTTTTTGGTTCCCAAGGGCCTAGTACTGCTGTTTTCAACATCAATACAGTTAGTAATGAAATATTCAGTCACAAACATCTCATAAAAAATGCTAAATGCAATGTTTGTTTGCTTACATACCTGACACAGGTGTTGATAGTTATTTTCCTACAGTTTGGGGGTTGTAGAAAGAGAGAGCTGTATGAGCTAAGCTCTGTTGAGAAAGCTTAGTTGTGAAAGAAACTTAAGTTTGATTCTTGTAAATATTTCATAATAAATTTTTTGTCAGTTTTCGTCATTCTTTTTTCTTCTTCTACACATTTCTGTTTCACTCACTCATCATTGGTCCCGTTACAGTTTCACAAATCTACTTAGTAAGAATGGAACCAATGCTCTGTAAATTTCAAAACTGAATACATAAATGAGTAGGTTATCTCCAATGAACTCCTGGTCGTTAAATATTTCTTTGCAAAGAAAATAAAATAAATTTACCGCCATTATGGACTTCAAACAGACAGACACGACTTGTGAAAAGCTGTGTGATATCAAAATTATATTGACCAACCCCAAGAAGGAGTCCCCTCCCCCCTGTTGTCAAATCAGTACTAAAGCATGAAGTTCAGACGTGGGACAGCAATGCATTACCCCCAGTAGTCCTGTCATTTCAGAAGGCCGAAAGACAAGATGCAGAGGCTCCGTAACTTATATTTTAACAGCCAGGGGCTGCAGCGGTTCTTTGGTTTGAACCATATTTAACCCTTGTGTGTGGACCACCCGCCCGTGTCCCCTTCTCTGACTGACCATTCCCGGCCATCTCTGTGGCCTTGCGGAATATGATATAGAGTGGGACCCAGAGAAGGGTAGCGCTGCAAGAGACAGAACCCAGATTTATGAACTACAGGACCAAATCGTCTTTAGTCTAAAGGCTCCTCGGATCACAATAAAAGAGCGACATAAATTGGCTGGCATCAGAGGGAGATGATTTTTATGGAAGGCCCCACACACTAAACCCGTCTGTTCTCAGGGAGCCTCACTTTCACATTTCCCCTTCTATATTCCAATTCAAAACGTTCTGCTTGGCTGACCCACAAAAATGTTTGTTAAAAAGAGAAAGTTTTGCGTTGTAAAACTAAACAGATGGATGAAGGGGAGAATAAATGAAGTCTTCTCGTTTTTAATGATATTAAAACGGCGCTTTTACAGTAAGGACCTTTCAAACTTGTTGACCTAGGGTAAAATAAAATGATTCATAAATAAAAAACTAAACTTTGTTTTGATGTGGATCAAGGTCTATACAACAAAGGCATGTTTAATGGCATTCTGTGATTATTCGTGAAAATACCATAAAACTGGGATTTTTTGACACTGCTTTTCCTTATTGTTATCAAACAGTGGGGGATCATAGGTTACTCGGTTGGTGGGTAGGAAATCCACAAAGGCCAAAAAATAAAAGAAGGGAAACTTTGTCTGGCAAAAAAAAGTGCACTGCATATTTATTCATCTTTTCTTGTGGGGGTTTTAAAGTTTTTGGAAAAGGCACTCAAGCAAAGAAGGCTGAATACTAAAATCTGCTCCCACCAAGATTCTTATATCTGAACTGTTACGGTAAAGCTACCAGCTAGTAATAGGTTTTTTTTAAGGACAATTTTGTAAACAATAATTGCACAGAATGTATACGTGTGAACATTAACTTACCCTGCAAACGTGGAGTCATGGGGACATGTCGCATACTCTTCACAAATGTAAAGAGTATGTAGCTATGCACTTTAAACATATCACATTGTCCGCTTAGAATATACCATGAAGAAAAATAATTTTTTATCTTGCTCTAAAAGCTAAAACCTAGAATCAATCGATGATTTTTTCCTTATTCTTTTCCTCTGGATCTACTTTTTTTTAAAGGTCATGCCGTACATGCAGAAAACAGGTACAGTCATTCTTTCCTTGATAAGTGAGTAAGAGTAAGGTTTAGTTTTTCTTCTGCCGCTTCAAGCGTTAGCATTCTACAAAGTAAAGTCTAAGGGCTGCATTGAGGATTAGAAAGTACTCGAATATAAGCATTTGGTGTTTAATAAGCATTTTAACTGATATGTATATGTCATATGTCATTACGCGTATCCACTCTATGCTCTGTTCACTAAAATGCTTTTTTAACAGAAAGTTTTAAAGTTTTGGCTCAGAAAAACAACAGTTAAGGTTTCTGTTTGTTTTTATATTATTATTATTTTTCCCTCTCCAGTAAGACTTATTATTTATGTCCAGTCTTTCTTTTTTAATTTGAGCTGACGATATTTCGGCAATAACCATCGAAATATCAATACCATTTATTTTGGATCCTTTTCTATACCCCATTTACATGCCCCCCTCACCAACTCAAGAATAAGGATTTTATTTTAACTGCATCTTTGAGTTTGGCTCATTTTTCTTGTGATTCACCTGAGAGGATAAACGCAGGTTGGGCAGATTTAAGTAGGTAGGTATGATTACTGGGTGGAGATAATCCAAGCCCTCGCTCTCACCCACATTATTTTGCAAGTTATTTCATTCCTACTGAGTTGCCCTTTGATGACCCTTTGCTGGATGCCAGAGGTCAGTTTGACCCCTACTGACCAAAAACAGTTGCTGGACAATCAGCAGATTAATGATTATTTTTTACTTAGGAGGGCGGGAGTGTGGCCTTACTTCACCAGGGCCTGGTTGGGTCAGCAAATGCCATAGGTGATAGATTAGATCTTTTTTGTGGGGGGGCTCCCATCAGGGTGAGGCAGGTAGAGCTGTGCCCCGTGACTGATGAGGGCTCATGTTGTGCCCTTGACTATGGGGGGAAACGTTGATGGAATCAAAGGAGGAACAAACATATGGGAAACAAACAATGCGCATTCTTCTCCTCCTCGGACTATTTATTAAAACGCTCTGTCAAAGGGGCGCCAAAGATCAGAGAAAACATGTGGGCCAAGTGAGCACAGCCCCAGCGCCGTCCAGTGAGACCTGACTGGCAAGTGTCCTACAGCTTTGAAACAAATAATAACACCAGGGA
Source organism: Hiodon tergisus (assembly GCA_025775045.1). NCBI lineage: Eukaryota > Metazoa > Chordata > Actinopteri > Hiodontiformes > Hiodontidae > Hiodon > Hiodon tergisus. Next base: position 975,981 of record JAOVYW010000054.1, read on the forward strand.
TGAAGGTGGGTAGAAAACGTTCTGAAAGGCCACATTGTGTGTGTGGTCATGTACATATATTAACCTGTCATTATAGATGTGCACTGATATCAAAATGTATCTGGGGGCAAGGCTGACTTGACCAAGACTAAGATGGTGCATGCAATTTTTGGGTAGCGTCCTTTCAGCCGTTTTCAATTGAAATTTTTTCCCCCCAAACAAAACTGCTGTGCAAGTGTGTACTTTTGTAATAATCTATTTTCAATAAAAGAGAATCCGGCCTGCATTCGTGCCCACCAAAAACATTGACAAACTGTCCATAGAATTATGAACAAAAAAAACATTTACAAACTGTCGGAAAATAATTATGGATGAAAAAATATTTCAGATACAAAGATCTGAAAAGTGCTAGTTTCCTAAAATAAATGTTACTGCATCGATAATTATAATCTGCAGAGGGCAGAAAATTGATGAAAATGCCTATGTTCAGTTTTTACAGTTAAAATCATTTGGAGAGAAAGGGAACAAAGTGATTTTATGTATAAATACTAAAATGATCTGCTTGGTTTTGTTTGCTCTGGGGATGAATGAGTTGAGGGTAAACTTTAAATCTGCCTTTTGGCTTTTGCCACGGTAGCTACAGTCGATAGCTTAAACGTCAATAAAATTAGAGGGGTCCGCCGCCAAACAAGCACAGTCCCTGCAGTCGTAAATCATTCTGTGGACAGCTTGCGTATATGTTCCTCTAAGCTGCACGCATGGAGACCAGACTGTGGCTGCCTTCCCCAGGGCTGAGCGCAGAGGTGACAATGCGCACAATCTCGATTTGATCTCCAGCTAGCCGCAGCTCGGGAACGACCCTGGGAAATCTGACAGGGAGTTTTACGCTTTGCAAAACGCCAGGCCTGCCTTCTGCCTCCGGCAATACGTTAAAGGAAATGCAAATGTCTTGTTTTCGCTCTGTCATTTTCTCGGCGTGCTGCTTCTGCTGTGAAATAAATTCAGCAAGAACTGGTGTCCTGGCTAATGATGTCTGCACATTCACTGCGTTTATGTGGTTTGGAAATTATGGCCTCTAAATCAAATTTAATGACTGTTCTGCATCAAAATACATTTGACCTAAAAAAAAAAAAAACTGAACCAAATATGAATAATACAATTTATTGCTGATTTTTAGGGGAGGTCAGACAAAACCGCGTTGCTCGTGTATGAAACCTAACATGCCCAGGTAACCACACCCTTCCCCGGTATGCCCACTTTCAGGAGGGCGCAAAATCCTCGTCCTGGGAAGCGTGAAGCCAAATAAGCACGATAGATACATCAAACAGCTGAGATTGTGATCACTCTAGCTGCTATTAGGGGGAAATGAATTATGATGTCTTTAACTAAGTGACAGATTACTTAGCGACTCGGATGAGGCTGTTTTCACACTTAGCGGAGCCTCACAGGGGAATGCGCTGCAGCACACACATTGCCAGAGCTATTTTTCACCCAATTTATTTCCAAATGATGGCTAACCTTAGGTCCTCCCCCTGCGCCGGGTTTAAGCAATGATTAATGGCAAGTGTTTAGCCGACTCACCTGGGGGACTGGCCCATCTGCAAAGTGATGTCAGGTAGAATGGGAACGCCTGCGGGCTCCGCCGCTTGAGTGGCAGCTCCCCCCTCCCCGCGCCTCAGGAACCTCGTTGCGGCGACGCTGGGGTCTTAAGTGGCGGCTGGGCGACGGCTTGCGCCGCCGTCACCTGTCACCGACTGCACAGGCCTCGCGGGCAGAGAGGGCACAGCTGTCCCGATTCTGTCTCCCGGCAGTGTGCGTCTGGCTCTTCTCACTGCGTTTTAGTGGAAGCTCAGAATGCTTTATGGCAGAATTGAGGGGTTACCTATGCTTAAGGCATGAGGCTACCACAGTTGCAGGGGATATGTAGATTAGGCACCCAGTTTGGTCACATTCAGCTTTATTTGTGTTTGTACTGCCAGGAAAAGAGTCTTTATGTCATCATTTAATCGTGCTACGGGTGTTCCTTTGTTTTGCGTCCTGCACGCACCGAACTTTTTCTAGGTTGTCCTAGCAACATCCTACTGTAAAAAACCAAGAACAATCATCTCATCCAACAAAACAAGTGAAGTTTGCGACCAACTCTCGCCGACACAGATCTCAGGATGTTATTTAGATGTCTATTATACGCATGAGTAGCCTGTCTGTTTCATTCCATCAAACGCCAGGCCCGAGAAGTGGCACAGATGCTGGTCGGCCAGTAATCAAATTAGGCTTTTGGACAGGTTTACGGCCACTCGCTGTCAGCTTCTCTCTGCCTGGAGATCATCAAGCCCTAATACAGTTTTGATGGTGATTAATGAGCACGTTAATCAAGTGTTTCGTCCCGGCGCTGATAGACACATCACTGGGGCATCGGATTCCTTGCTGGTTTGGGGCCAGGCAGAAAACTGGCACAGGTCACAGCGGTGATGCTCTGAATGGAAGTGAGTAGATGTCGTGTGTTTTTCAGAACAGGCAAATGCATAGCTTGGAGCTAAATATGAACTTTTATGGCTTACACCTGCGATATCGTCCAACGTCTGATGCTTGACTTATTTTTGTATTATTATATATTAGAAATAAGCAATTGGTTGTTCTCTTAATTTGCTTAGAATTTTTTGAGTCATTCCCTTTTCCCTTAAATTGTTTTAATAAAAAACATTTTCTCAATAAGCACTGTCTTCCCTTAGCCTTTTGTTGTGTGGTGCTCTCTCTATTAGTGAGATTACCCTCTAGTGGTTGCAAATGAACGTGCGGCCCAGACAGCCATAACTGACCTGTGGGTGATGGAGTACCAGGCTGCACAGAAGAATCCTGTGGGCTCTCACTATAGAATAGTGATAGTGGTAACAGTAGTGTATATTTAAGAAGTGTTTATTAACACAATGTATTTTTAAATCAACATTAAGCGGAAGTACAAGCCTTTAAAACTTGCACATGCCTTGATCTATGATTTGAGGGGATCCTGAAATATTTTAGACAGGTTTGTTTAGGCAACTATTACCTATTAGTGATACTACCATATAACTTTTTCTGAACATTTTTTTTATTGGATTAGTTAATCCACATTTTTTAATCATAATGGGGCTTTTTGCCACATATGGCCAACAACTAGGATTGGTTGGTTAAATAAGCTGAGGGTGAATTACACATTGGGGATCCACTGAGTAATACATCTTTGGCCAACGAGCCCTGCAGGATGCCATCGATGAAAAGGTAACACTGAAAAATAATAATAATAATAATAATAATAATAATACTCATTAATGATTAGTGGGTCTTAGGTCTTCTCTACCCTTTGCTTTTGTATTTCAAATTACAAGTTAGCGTTAAAAATAAGTCTGACTTTATGTAAAATGTACAACACAGATTAGCAGTATTAGTGAGTCCCACAGCTGAACAGAGTCTTCTCCCATCGTCTTTTGACTGTCAGATCTGATGGGAAGTTGAAAGCCCGATCAAGGACTGTACAGGTGGTGCCAGGTTGATGGTGCTTTGTTTTTTTGGGGGGGGGGGGGGGGGGGGT
>JAOVYW010000054.1:1010865-1028749 GCA_025775045.1 Hiodon tergisus
GGGGATTATCATCTGATATTCATACTAAGATATATTTCTTCTGTGCTCAGCTGGGGGTTCACAGAGCAACGTTTTAAACAGATGGAGATGTAAGTCTCTGGCATGAAGAAAATATATCATTTTTATAACAGGAGTCATCTAGTCCTGTCACTTGCCTGCCAATTGCCCGCGAATGAATTCAGCGGTTGGTGAAAAGTTTAGGGAGACCAGGATCTGGTTTGCAACTTGCAACGAAACCAAGGCGACACTAATTACTGTAGCACAGTCTGTTTATTGAAGCAAAATGCACGGCTCTCAATGCGAGGAATATGCCTTTTATTATTCTGGCAAAGCTTCTGCCTCAGAATTATCATTTTTAATCATTAGAAATAAATCCCGTTGTCATGTGTTTTCTAATAGTCTGAGAGATTCTTAAAATATTGATGGTAAGAAGCAGCCTATGGAGAGGCCTCGGACTAGCTCAGGCATGTAAATTGATCATTTATCAAAATAAAAGCATGAAAGACAAGAAGTCCATATTTAATGGACTACCAAATAATTTTTTTATCTTGTGGAGGGGGCTACCTGGACCTAGATGTCAGATGCCCAAACCACGTGACAGTAAAATCCCACCCTGATTGTTGAAGTTCAACTGCCTCCTGGGGGCAGATCGGGGGGCCTTTAGTTTCCAGGTACCGTTCCCTGGCCTTCAGCGGCCTGGCCAGCTCACTGAGGGGAAGTGCAGACCCTGCTCGGGCAACAGCCCCTCACCGCCTTGTTTTAACTGTCCCTTTCAGATGGGACAATCGCCCATCTCCTATTGCCTCTTTTCAGGCCCCGTTTCAGCCTGGCAGCCCCCTATTCTGCTTTGTATGTCGCGTCGTGTCTGGTTCGCCCCCTCCCAATGGGCTCAGATGACCAGAAAATGAAGGGGCTGCACGGGACGCTCCCCGAGGAGGGCCCAAGGAGGAGAGATTAAGATGTAAGCCAGGCAGATAATCTGGGGCGCGGGGGAGGGCACATTGTGCGTGAATGGGGTTACATGTGTGGAAAAGCGGGCCGCCCTTTCTCTTGCCGTCGGCGTGGCCGGTGGGACGCCCGCCCGCCATTGTGCGAGTCAATCCGAGAGAGGTTGTTTCGTTAATCACACATTAACCACCCCAGCAAAGTGGGAGGTAGGAAGGACGGGGGGGCGTGCAGATGTTCCGGCCTGTGCCGAAGACCCCTCTACTGTCCGCAGAGTCCTGGGAATCAAAGGGGACTGGCCCATCCTTCTTCTCATCTTTCTTCTCCTTACTTGTCTTTCTGGGCCTCTCTCTTGGTCCTTTCCACGCTCTCTCCCCTCATTGTGCGCCTGTCCTCAACACCGCCAAAACCCTCCATCTGCAATGACCTGACCATCCATTGTCACGGCCAATCCACTGGAAGGGGGTGCCAAGATGGTTTTCGGCCCGCCACGAAGTCCAAACCCGGGACAAAAGTTGTTGGAGTGCAGGAACCTGCACAAAAGAAACGCAGGGCTTGTGCCCATGAAAGGCGAAAGAAAAAGCAAGTCAAAAGGCGAACTGGAAGTACCCTTGTGCTTAACCGTTCGAAAGAAGGAGGCAACGGGAGAGGTTTTAGTGCTTAATGGCCCGTTTGCGGAACCTCCCAGGCCTCATTTTCCACCCCTTGACGAGTTCCTGGAGTTCTCGCAAAACCAGATATTACTTGGGCACAATGGCTTTCGCCGGGGGGGGGCTGAGTGAGACCTGAAGCTGTCCCTCTACGCCTGCTGGTTCCCAGTTACAGTCACATCCTGCCAACCCCACCCACACTGCTGAGCCCTTCTGAGAACAAGGCTGCCCGGTCCAACCCTTTGTTTCCACATTTCAGGAACACGTCACGGTAACGCGTCACCACACACTATTTCCTGAGTTGTGTTAACTTTTGGTTACAATTTTGGAGGGAGAATCTGTGCTTGATTGGATCCTTTTCAGCAAACTAAAACAAGTCCTGGTGAACACTTTCAGTAATGAGTAAAACATAGTGATCCCAGTCAACTGGACATTACAGAAGCCAGTTTGTAACATCATGTCATGATGAGGATTATGATGGGAGGGGTTTTTGTTAGATAAAATGCACATTTTAAGAAGAGTGTAAATTCCATCTGGTAGAAAATATCTATTGGGATTTTTTCTGGACATTTGGATCTACCACCACAGCGTTAAATAAATTGCCAACCAACACAAGGAGAAAACGAGCTACTCACCACAAGGTGTTGGGGAAACAAAGCCAGCAAACACAAGCCCCCCCCCCCCCCACCCATCTCAAAGAGCTTACTTCCAGACGTCTACAGTTTCCACAGTGACTAATTGAAAATGTGCATCTACTGAGCAGGGATGATTTTATAGTGATGTAAAACTTTTCAGGCCGCCGTCCCCAGTCCTTTCTCTGCCCAGCTCCTGGTGAATGTCGGCCCCTGAGGTCACCCTTGTACAAACTCTGAGTGTTGGTGGCCACTCCTCCCCTTTAGCCCTTTGGTGTCTTTTTTCCCCCTCTCCGTCCTCTTCGGTTTTGTTTTTTTTGGGGTTTTTTTAGGTTTTTTTAAAGGTTTTTTTTTTTTATCGCACCCGCACACAAGAGATACGGGCTCAGGATTCAATGGGCTGTTTTGAAAGGAACATTGGCGGAACAAATGGTGACGATGACAGAAAAGACACAGTCGGAATGAATGGAAAATTCACAAGCCGGCGGAGCTGCTAATTGACGACAACCAATTCTATCACTAATGATGATATTAATAAACACTGGGGAAAATATGCAAGTTTTTAAACTCACCCTTCTCTGGTGCTTTACAAGCGGTCCGATTAGATCAGCGCTCTCAGCAAGCACTAATGCAAATGCTATGGAGTTTTATTTAAATACGTAGAGGAGTAAGGAGGGATTGTGGGAGTTGGGGGGGGGCAGGAAAGTAGTTTGTGTGAACCCCTCGCTATCCCTGTCAGTCACTTTAATCTTGACAGTGGGCGCAGGGTGGGCTGTTAGCCAGGGATCATGTAGTCATTACAGCTAATGAACCCTCACGTTAGGAGGAGTCCGTCTCTCTCTCTCTTACACACACACCTCCCAGCTTCCTGGCTGTCCCCAGGGAAGCCCTGCTTACCACCATGTCACTACACCTCATTAACACTCACTTGTCACAGCCCATTAGCTTGTCAGGTAAGAGCCCACGGATGTGGGTTGGGGGGGGGGGGCAGACACAAAGCTAAACTAACACTTACCAAATTAGAGTCTCTGGTCATGCAGGCCACAGTGTGTTAGTTCTGGCTACCTATGATGGCGGTTAAACAAGTTAAACAAGCACCGCCATAGGGGTTTGGAGTGGCCTTAGATCAGGCCAGCCAACAGTAAGGACCTCACAGGAGCAATCAGAGTTATGGCTCTGGGCATTACTGCCGCGGTCTTCAAACTTTTTGAGCTGAGCACACCCTACCAAGATGCAATATTTGGCCATGCCCCCCAACAAGAGTTTAACTTTAAATGACATCACCCTCACCCCCACTATCGGTTGTTGAGAGAGAAATCAGCTGTGCATTGGTATTTCCTGATGTGTCAGAATTTTGACGGTTGACTGTGGTGTCAGACACAGGGATCATTTTGGCTGAAATTAGGCTACTCCAGAAATTACACGTGGCGGAATTTCACCATAAACGGTAATTGGAGCAAAACCAAAATCCAGAAATGGCTCCTCTTATTTCCGTGCTTCTTCTTCTGACTTTCACTCATCAGTACTACCTTTCAAGTGCCCAGTGATCGATAAACAAGGATGTTAGATGAAACCGCGCCTTTCTGAAACCCCTCTTTCCAATCATGTGACGTGCCTCTGAAACTAAACTTTGGCTAGGTGTCCCCAAGTGGGGAAGCAAATACCAGCTTCATCATCAGTATAAATCCGTCCACAATGTTAACGGAGAGTGCGCCCTTGACATACAGATTCCGAGGTGCATCTTGGCCATAATAAATCCCGGTCCCGTATCAAAGAACAATCATGCCTGTGCATAAGAAAAGAGAACTGATTTTTCTCTTTTATTTTTGTATTTTATACTGCACACAATGGTAGGGTGAGGTGTTAAATGCAGAACTTCCTATATTTTACCTATATAAATCAACGGAGAACACAGCATGGACTGTTCTTTTTCAGACGCAAGCAGAGAGCAGCACTGGGTCCACATATTTTTACTTTGAAGCTGTTGGAAGCTAGGGATGGGCTCTGTCATCACGACCAAACATGTCACATGTCACTCAGCGTGGCCGCTTCCTCCGTCTGGGTTTATCGCCCAGCAGCTGCAAAGCGCCCGTGCTCAAATGCGTTCCCAAATACCCACACTCCTTTCAGATGACACAAATAAGAAAACAAACAGATAGATGCACAGATAAACAATTAAGACGAACGAGACAGGCTCTGCCAGTTCATTCATGGCCCAGGTCGTTTGAATTTTGCTCATAAATGAATAACTAATGGGCCTCTAATAGGGACTGCCACCATCCGGGGCTTTGGTCGGAGTATTTGTTGCAGCTCTTGTCAAAGCAAAATCGTCCCTTTTTTGTGCCGGTAAAATGTTTCAAAGAAATGATTCATTTGCATATATAAATGGATCCCTCAGAGAGCAGCTTAAAACAGAGCAAGAGGCACAGAAAAAGAGAAAGGGAGGGAGGGAGAGAGGAACAGAGGGAGGGAGGGAGGGATAAATGCAGAAGAAATAGAACTTTACTTGCGATCGGTGTCCATATCCTGAAATTACAGACCGGAATATCTAATTTTTTCCTGGTGAAGGAGAGTAGGGTTTTTGTTATTTTCTTGGGGTGGTTAATTTTGATGCTATTGAGTAAATCCTTCTGCTCCGCCCTATTAATGAAGGGGGGTGTGCAGTGCGTCTCCCCCTCTCATGGCCCGTGTTTTTGTGCTCCTCTTGGCCCCGCATCTGTATTGTCAGCGCATCAACTAATGGAGAAAGTTAATTGTGTTGGTTGTAAGGCCACCTGTCACACCAGCCTCATTTCCATACTAATAGGGTGAGAGTGGCGTGGACAGCGAGCCTCGCACACACGCGGACACACGCAATGACAAAGACCCACACTCGTGCGCACACACAAACGCAGGCGGGTACGCGTACACGCACACGGGGATGCTCAGACCCACATACACACACGCGGGAATAACACGCACTCACAAAGACGTGGAGGTACACACTCTCACTAAACAAATGCAGCCGGAACATACAAACACACGCAATAGGGGACTGTCGTTGGGCCTCTCACCAATAAAGTTTGGCGTTTTAGAGACGCAAATCCAGTTTAAGGGAATTTTTAAGTGGAGTAGCCATGGGTCGGGAGCTGTCAATATCAAACCTCAAATTCCGACAGCAGTAAGTCCCAGTTCAGGATATACTACACCCCTCAAGCCGTGTCATCAAAAACAAACTTCCTGTTGAAAACAGCACATAGTTAGTCTATTTACCTGTTGTTTTGAATTACAATATTATGATTTTATCCAAATGGCCAGATGCATTAAGAACACCCAAGGAAACTGGTTTTCATTCAGTTTGATTTAGAAAAATTTCATGTGTAATATTTTTCTTTGACTGTTATCTGTTGGCCTGTTTTGTCTGTGAGATTGTGGTGTATATGAGACTGCTTTCCAAACAAAAGTGTCGAGTGTTAATAAAAGTCTTTACAGAGCCATCTGTACCGTAACACAGTCCTCTCAGTCTTTCTGCGACTGTGGGAGTGTTCTCATCAGTCATGGGCTGCCGTTGGTCCTGTCCGTCAGAGGACGCGGTGTAGTTTGACGAGCAGCTGTCACTTGGATTCACAGATTGGACGCGTTGGATCGGCTGAATTTCTGATCAGGTCATTCTTGAGGCAACAAGGGGAAATAGACCAGCCGCGTTCAGTGCCTGGGTGTACCAGCGGCAGTTCAACACCCTTTGCAGCACTCGTCAGCCCATCCGAGGAAAACGGCGAGACTGCAAACACAAAGTCACCGAAGAATGAATCTCACACCACAATGTAGCTTCTAAAACACTGGACGCTTAAGCTATCACACAGTACTCACAAAGCCATTAATTTAAAAACTTTATCATGTGCATACACAAAAGGTCCCGGCTACCATTCTGCGAAATTGGAATCATTCGCCCCAACCAATCTGAGGTCTAGATCGGAGAAATCTGGGACGTCAGATTTGAAAAGTGCTCCGGTCTTGACACATAAGAACCAGGAAATAAAGCGATCCGGTTTAATATGGGCTGGGAGATGATTTAAAAAGCCAGCCGGGACGACGTGCATGTTTTTTTTTTTTTTAATGCTTTTAAAATGCTAATAATCTGTTTATTAGGTGCTATATCAAAGGCAAATGTTTTGTTTTTACTGCAGAAAAGTTGGGCTGACAGCCCCACGGGCATATCTTATGTCTGACTCCTTTTGCATGCGGCGGCGGAACCCTGTTTCTTTTTTTTGTTTTAATCTGCGCCATAAATTACATTAACAGTGGCTTTAGATAAACAACCTAAAATGATGTTGCCATTAAGGCCTACATCAGTACTGCATACGGGTAATGGCGGGCGTCTGGCTTCAGCAGCATATGGTGCACAAAATCGCTCAAATCAACGCCACCCCGGCGCTATCTGGAAGCGACGGGAGAAGTCGACTTGGTTTTAAATAAACCTGGCCCGTGTAAATGAACCCTATGCCACGCAAAGCAATGAGATCAAAGTGCCCCTTTTAACAGGTAGCCCATAGCTCCATTCCTTCTTGGCAAAAATAAGAATGTACATTATCTGTGTAATGGGAAACAGAGTAGCGGCGTGCGGGCTTTCTCCCGATGGAACCGTAGCATGCAGCCGTTCCCCTTGCAGAACTCTTAAGAGTTCTAACAAAGCAGCGACTCTGCGGTTGCCTGCATACAAGCAGAATGCCCCGTGTCTCGCGCGGAGCGTGTGCACGGGCAGCAGTTGTGGGCTGATCTCAGGCAGCGGGAGCCCCTTCGCAAAGCTGTAGCCGTCAGTTACCGTGCAGAGTGGAGTGGATATGAGAAGGAAATCAATCAGGAATTTACATTTATGTAGCGCCGTTGGTATCGGCACAATTAATGCAATAGTTTGAATCAGGAGGAAGACAAGAGCTGGGAATTTTTGTTTTGCTTCATTTTTAATTGACACACAGGGCTAAAGCTTTCCATTGGGGGGAGGGTGAATCTCTTCCATCATCACCCAAAGGTATGAACAGCGTCCTCATGGACAGGAAGCCTCACTTCCTCACTGCTGCATCCCACAGTCCAATCGGCCATTAGCAGACCCTGCTCCCCTGCCAGGCCTAAACTCTCCCCTGACAGAAGGCAGGGGCCCGCGGTGGGCTGGCAACATAAGGGGGGGGGGGGGCAGGCATATGGCCACAGCTCCGTCCCCTGCCGACTGGTCGAGGCTCCACGAGCCCCCCGCGCCGCCGCCTGGCCGCGACACGACAGAGCTGGGGCACCCCAGCAGATTGCTGCAGAGGCCCCCTCTCTCACTCCCCATCTGCACCTAAAGACCTGCATGGCCCCGACAATGAGGCGACCATGTCACTGCCGGCAGCTAAACAGAGTGGTTGGAGGTGGAGGGGGGGGAGGTGTGTGGGGAGAGGGGGCACATTAACAAGCAATAATCTCAACCGCCTTATCCATAATGCATTGTCTGGGCCAATTTACATGGTTTCAAATCCTTTGGGAAAAGAACCTCATCCATCACAGTACTTTATTGCCCCCCCCCCCATTTCTCTCTCCCACCCTCTGCCCCTTGTTTTTTGTTTTTTTGTTTGCCTGTTTTGTCATGGTTGTCGTGCAAAGCGCAACTGGCCCCATAAAAAACTCCAAGCAGCTTAATTGCAGGGTTGTAAAAATTTGCATGTTTGTGACATCAGGCTTGGGGAATTGGAAAGGTTTGTTACTCAGGGTAGAGGGGCTGGATAGGGGCAAGGAGGCCAGTAAAAATTCTGTAATGCCCTCGTCGAGTGTACTCACGCTGCTGTCCCCGGAAAACATTCCCATTTCAGTACGCATCAAATGCAGTTTTGGAATGTACCAAGTCGGACGTTGTCTAGTTACCGTGAACTTCTGGCACATGCCTGGACTACTAAATAGCTAATTACCAGACCAGATTTTTTTTAAAGACCAAAACAACAGTCAACAGTCAACAGTCAGGTAGCAATTTACCCTCTACCTGCGCTGTCAATGCCCTACAGACAGACATAGCTGGAAGTATGAAAACAATATGTAGGAAATATTAAAAACTGGATTGGTGTAGCATTGCATTTCCCTACAACGTCATGGCTAAATTGTATAGCATTTGGAAAATACTTGGAGTGAAAGAACATTGTCACAAGGTTCTCTGTTCTACATCTGAGCAAAACCAACCGAAAATACGTGATGAGCCGTGCAGACCATTGTTGTCTTTTACCTAGACAGTGGCATTACTGTCACAACAAATCCTCCAAAAGAACAAAAGATTTGACATGCATAGCCTGGCACAAGAAAGTTTCATGGGTCTCAACTAGCCACAGATCATACATCAACAGGTCAATATGGCCAAACACTCACTCAAATCATTTCATGGTTAAAAATTATCCAAGCAAATCAAGTTATGATGAGGTAAGTACAAGAGCTTGGAAGAAAAGTTACAAAAATAAAATATTACTCCGGCCAATGCTGATACAGCACTTTTCTAAAAGGACTCCGTTTAATTTAAAAAACAATTTTCAACGCTATATCTGAAACAAGCATTTGTACCAAATGTTTACGACATTAACTCTTTTGCAAATATCGCATACTGCATATTAATTTTTTTTTAAAATATTCAATTGAACAAAAAACAACCACTGACAAAGCATGTGAATAAATATAGAGGGCTCTTTAAACAAAGTGAAAAATGTGTGGGGGGAAAAAAAAACAAAAAATTTGTAAAAATTGTATTTCATTTTCTGTATGAATTGGACAAAAAAGTACTTAAGGTGAGATATTGTTAAATATCTTTGAAAATACTTTATGTTCTATATTGTTATAAGTAATTATAACTTTCTCCTGCAAGATGTGTTTTACCTTTATGCTACTCAGTATTCTTACATTCAAACTATCATACATTAAATAACATTTACAATTAAAAATTTTCAAATGCATCATATATCCAAAATGTTTGATCTATGTACTGTACAATAATATCTAAAAGTTTTATTTCATTCTGCAGTGATGCAATAAACTGCGAAATATTTATATTGTGGGTTTTTCCTTTTCAATTAAATCATTAAAAACAGGTGTAATAGAATGTCATGTCCATGTACAAGTCAAGGGGTCCAAGATTCTGTTTGGTTTTTTTTTATTTCACTACTGAGTTTACAGTAGGGATGTCCATTTCTATTGCCTAACATCATCCCATTAAATATTTGTTTGACAGTTTTTCCATTTTCATTTATTAATGATGAGACTTAAAGAATGGCAGGGCCAGGGGTATTTTTCAGCAGGTGAAATAACGTTGGTGTTCTGACCTCCATTGGTCGAGTAAAATCATTTACTGAGTTGCTCCACCCCCCCTTTCTTAAACCTGTTTCTTTGTTGCAGTAAATGAGAAAAACAAACATTTCTTTCTAGCTCACATCTGCTCAGTCAATGAAATACACTCACCACTCTTCACAATGGTTTAAAAATAAAGTTAAGAGCCAGTGAGCCCGCTGCTGCATGTTGAGCAAACTCACATGTGTCTCGCACTTGTTTTTTTTTTTTTGTGGACATGTTAAATGGATGCAAATGAAGTTTTCAAACACTTTATTTATAAAACTTTAAAAGTTTTTAATATTACAGTTTATTATTCAAAATGTGTTTTCTTGTTTTATAGGTCTTCCATTCCATTTAAGTCTTCTGAGGGGATCTTTTTTTATTATCTCACTTTGCAATGCTTTTAACAAACTAAAAAGAGGTTTAAGAAAAAGTATTTAGTATAAAATGTATGTAAACACAGATTGCCATACAGTAAGTTAAATGTCACTGTAAAAGGAGCCTCCCCACCCCCCTCCCCACCCCGTATGTCAGTTATTCCAAAGTAAGATCAGAATATAAAAGCATCAAGTTAACTTCAGTGTCTTCATCTGACTGGTCACAATAACCGCAAAAAAATCCCCCGACAAAATCCAATCCAAGTGTTGCGTGAGAGTTATCGATTCCCAAATTGTGCCTCTAGGCTCCTGTCAGAGGCTATCAACGTTAATATGTACAATTTCCTGAAATAAATAGGACGAACAGCGCGTAAGCTAAGTGATGAGGCTTTGGGATAAAGAGAGTGATCAACAAGGCCCTAAACCCATCAAAGTGCCAGTTTGTTTAATTGTCGGCCTATCAATGGTGCCTGTGAAGGCACTAACCGTCCTCCCAGAGTTCCTCATTATCGTCCCGTCACCTCTCGCCACAATCCATCAGAAAATTCTAAACTGGGAGCATAAAAACGAAGAGGCTCTGAAAAAGGGGGATTATAATTGCAATCATATATGTGGGGGTTTTACACGCGGGCCATACTGTACCATTAGTTACACAAATAAGTAATAATTTGCTAATGACAACATTATGTTGAGTCAGTTTAGGGGCAATTAAAGTGAGTGATATTTACATATGCCTAATGAATCACGGTGCGTGGCAGCTTGAGGGATCCTAATGAATATTCATCCAGGCATCCTCAACCAGCGCCGCAGTTTATAAACTGAATTATGGTTGATTTGCCCTTTTAAAAAATGAACATGGGCGCGTCGCCTACAAGGAAGGGACGAACAATAAAGTCTGATTATAAAAATGTTTTAGTAGTAAACTGACTGTGCCCAGATCAAGGGCTGATTTTTATAGAGTCCCCCAGTTTTCATTAAGAATTCACCTTCGCATTTTGTGATGGGGGAGTTGGGGTAGGGTCAACTATACCCTGATGATTTTTAGTGATGGGGGGGTTGGGTTAGGGTCAACTACACCCTGATGATTTTTAGTGATGGGGGGGTTGGGTTAGGGTCAACTATACCCTGATGATTTTTAGTTAAATAGCTAGTTCTGCTCTTCCAATGCTTGTTTAGTTCTTACAAGAATTAAATAAAAATCAAATTAATTGAATTATACTCCTAATTGTTGTGTTTACGCCACATGAAGCACAAGAGTGGCCCGTTATTATTTATATATAATAAATAATATATTATAATAAATCAACACTCTAGCACTAACTTAGTGCATTCACATTTAAACCAGCGCCATTGTCCCCCCGGATTGGATTGAGCAGCTGCAACCCCAGCTTCTACCTTGCTCAACATTAGCTTGTAGTATTCAGCGGGACTGTGATGTGTCCTGTAATGTGATTGGACTAGACCTCGCTCAACCCCTGTGAATGAAACGTGAGCTTTTTGCCTCAACGATGCAACACGCGTTCAATCCAGGCCAATGTCCACTTTCTTCAACTCTCCTGGAGGTCAGTGATTTTTGGGAAGAAGCACTTCATGGATTCTACGATACCATTCCAAGGCCGTTAAGAAAAGGATAGCATGAACTCCACCATTTGTGGTGATCATTAGGAAATTTGTAGAAAGGTGGGCGGGAAAACTGTACGTTATCACCTCTAAGTGTTGGCATGTGGCATGCTTTGTTTCAGTGTGAGCAATAATACAGCAATGTTGGTACATCCGGTTTCTGTCTGTACTTTTTTTTCCCCTTCCTTGATAGACCCTTTAAGTAAGTACCAAATACGCAAAAGCTCTGCTCTAAAGTTGGCCAAGTTGGATAAGACACTGCATTTCATCCTCATGCTTTCCGTTCAACACCCAGCTACAGACTGGGCCTACCACCCTGTGGTAGATTGTTGCTACTACACTTTCCACTTGTCATTTAGAGTTTTAGTATTGCAGCGCCGACATTTACGTTTGCGCCTCTTTGACAGTTTTGATTTTACACCTTATGTTTTAAGCAAGTATTTAATATTTTTGAAAAACGCAATATTTTTGGGAGTTAAAATGACCTCCTCTCTTGATTAAGCTTTTAAAATATTCGACATATTCTGGTTCTGTTCCCCCAGCATAGATGCACTGTACGAAGTGTTTAAGGGTTCATCACTGGAAGAACACCCCCAGACATAGAAACCCACGAAGAACTACACAGAAAAAATAAGGTCTCCCACAGTTATACTAAAACCGTTCAGCACAACGAACCCCTTAATTGCTGGTTCTCGGACAGAACACTTTTATTATTATTACAAATTATTTAAACAAATTATTTAGATTTACTTTTCCTATCCGAACGAGTTACCGAACAATGCGTTTGTTAACGCTCGACCTTACATTTCATTATAGCATCTAAAATCACCTTTCCCCCCCCAATTTTACTTCAAACAAACCGCGGAAATACGAGTCGACCAACAATTGGTACATAACATAAAAAACACAAAAGCGATTAATCAATAAAATATAATATTTACAACATAATATTTATAATATGTCAAAAAATACTTTAAAATATAATACCATTATTCACAATGATTACCCCACACACACCAATACATAAAATAATATCATATCATTAAAAATATTGTAACACAAATCATGTTTCATTAGTAAAACTGAATCAAAATAGTTATTTTTCTACAGCACTCCAGTTCTGATATTTGATCCTTTTTTTTTGTTGTTGTCTTAATTCCTCCAAACGTTTCCGTTTTCAACCACCGGATATGTAAAAGTACTGATGATGTAAGCGAGGCAGTGTAAAAAAACTCCGTGTAAGTCAGTGAAGGGGGAAACATTCTGTAAGAGGCATTTTTCTAGGAAGTCCCTGAGTGCCCTCAATTAAACGGACTTACCGGTCTTCTAATTGACTTGTCTGGTGGGCATATTTTGTGGTTAGTAAGCATTAGTCGAATGACTTAATCACCCGGTAGTCAACTTTACCGATAAAGAGGGATTAAAAAACGTATCTATATGTCCGTAGGGTGTATAAACTATGAGGGACCACTAGAGGGCACTAAGTACTTTATTTAGTAGATTAGGTAGTTAAGATTCAGGTAGGTTGTTTGGGGGTATAGTTTTTTTTGGAATGGGCTGAGTTCGGCACAGTTGTAACCAAAAATAATAATAATATTATTATTATTATAGAGGAGCCGATTCAGAACCTGCGGGAAGTGCCATGTGTGTTCAATTGTCTAATCCAAGTTCCTTGTTCGAAGTAAGAGGCGGCGGTACCAGCATTTACCCAGGTTCACGTTTAGAAAAAATCAATGGCGGTGGGGGTGGTACGTTCATCTGAGTTGGGATTGCACATGACCAGGCAAATCCCATAGAGGGATTTTTTTTCAACAAAGGAAAATATGCCAAAGTCAGGGGTGATAAAAAATAAAAAGTGGAATGCATCTTCGGAATGTGTCAGCGGAGATTCCCGAGCGATAACCTCGGGGAGTGGAGATGGAAATCGTCTCCCGACTCAGGGGGAACACCAGGAGTCAGAGGCTAAACACTTTTGAGTGGGTTTCATAGAACTTGTCCTCGAGCCTACGTCTCGCGTCTAGATTTCTTACTCCCGACGTCCCCTAGGTATACAGTGTTTGGGGAAGTGGTTAAGACCGACAAGAGAACAAGATCAATTTTAAATTCAAAATTGCTTCCGTAAGAGCTGCGCAAATACAAAACACAAAAACTTTTAAGTTCTCAAGTAATGCCTTTGCTCAGCAAATGTGTAGCGTGCATTTCTTTCCGGGAGGACGTTTCTGCGAACTCACGATCAGGTTCCTAATTAGGCCTGTATGTCAGAAAATGCTGTCAGGCAATCAACGAGGGTATACTTATGGACACAGGGGGAAGGTTTGGTCTGACACTTTATTGGTCTATTAGAAGAACTTTTGTCATTTACTGTAAAAAGGAAATGGAACAGTTTCAAGCGCGAGCACCATAATACACAAGTGATTTTGACAAAAATGAGTATTCGGAAACTCATTGCCAAGGGTAAAGTTTTAGTTTATCAAAATACAACCGAATAAACGTCATTGGCAAAAGCAAGTAATTGTAAAAGTAGTGCTACGGTTTATAACTTGTTTATTAATATATTACAAATGATAATTTACCAAATATGGATCGAAGCATTTATGCAATTTCTTCCCAAGCACCGTTTTTCACGACATTTTAAATAAATAAAAAAATGCTCCGTATAATTAATTATTTGCAGATAAATACAATCATTAGGCCTACGGAAAAACTGGTGACAGAGTTCATCATAGGTTTTCATATTTTGAAAACGTTTATGGATACAGGTGCAGAGAGAGTAATTTATATTATTTATGGTTCAAATCAAGCGCTGATGCTATGTTTTAATTGATTTTACTGATATTACCTTCATTGCGCCGTTATGCGGTCACTTAACTAAAATATATGCGAAATATATATTCCAAAAAACACATTTTTGTTTAAACAACTTCTTAACAGTGTTTGGTTGTTAAGTTTACAATATTTTTTTCTATCATATTTAATTAATGGGGGGTTGCTTGGAAAAACCACCTTGTTGCTTTCCTGTCTCCCCGCTCATCGTGTTGTCTAATTGAATGTGAAATGGCGATTCATTCATGCATTTCTTAATTTTATTATTTTCAACTTTTTGTTATTATCTTAATCTTAATTCCAGTATTATTACTATGCCGTCAAGGGTTGGTACTATTCTAAAATATACCTGAAATCAATTCTTATTGAATTTGTAAATTTTCATAAACACTTCCTATATTTTCTTTAGAATGAGTGTAAATGGACTCATAGAAGACTGGCCTACAGTATTAGGTAATCCACGTGATCCACGACTATTTGCGAAAGCATCCAGACAGTGGAAAAAAAGAGGACCCCCTAGCGTTGCTGCGGAAGAACAGCGCTTTTAACAAGGTTGTGAAAGCGGCTATGTGGAAAGTCCCGTGGACTGGAAATCCCCACAGCTAGTCTGGGGCCTTTCCGAAGAAAGAAAAAAGAACACAATTTATGTAAAATTAAGTGCTTTGGGCAGTTACGCAGTCATTTGAACTAGCTGGTGTTTATGCCGAAGACTTAATGGCGGTATGGCCTGCTTCGGTTTTACTGACTGAAGTGGCAGCTGGATCGGCTAAGAATTCTTCTGAGGATTGTTGTTGTTGACATCGACATATTTAACAGGTATGGGTTCTGTTTTAGTTACTGCCTAGGTAGCGAATGAATTGTCATTGGTTGATATTGCAGTTTACTGCGCAATTGAACAATAATTGAGAATCGTGGTATTTCGACTTCTCTAAGCATTTTATGTGAATATTTTAAAAATGTGCGTATTCTTACCCGATTTTTTCAAAACCATCGTTGTTACTGTTGTCATAATTAACAATTAAGATGATCCTGTCTAATTGATAGTTTAAAAAAGCATTGCCTATATAAATAATATGAACCATTTATATTTGCTTGTTACAATAAATCGATTGGACAGTGGTCACATACGCAGTTGTGGGGGAAAAAAACGAAATGCGAAATGCTTTGCTCAGTGTAGGATGCTGTTTTTGTAAGGTCCGTTTAAACACAGCGCATTACGTTCTGTGTAGGCCATTAATTTTAGCAGCGAATATAGCCGTTCCACATAGACGTTGCAAGAGACAGTTCTCTTCATGAAGAACACAACATATGTTCACAATAATCCAGGTCAAGAGCGTAAAATTGAATGATGATATCGTTGATTTTCTACCATTTCATTGTACTGCAATGTAGTGTAACTATATAATGCTTTCTACGAGTGATTGCGAATATTTGCGGAGGATGACATCTGTCAGCGGTTTGGACACGATAAATGAATCTGTTATAGCTGTTGCCGCCCATCATTGTGATAAGGCCATCGCCCCAGTTATTGCATTTCTGCTTTTTTTTTATGTCAATTGTCTTTGCCCTACTCTAGGTTATACATGACCTATTTGGTCTTCCCTTAAAGCAGGGCAGTTAATTTTGTTGATTTGCTGCTTAACCCTTTTTTGGCATGACTAGGTTTGGGTGGATGTGAGTGGGTTCGGGGATTCTTACTCAATACTGCTTAGCCTCTCTCTAATGTACCCTGCATTTGGAATTCACCATCAAGCCCGAGAATGTCATGTTCTTCTGTACTGGGGTTGAAGGTGGTGGTGGGGGGGGAATTCTTATGTAGAAAATAACACAAAAGCACGCTTGTTTTTCTTAGTTATTGCCCCCTGTCCTCCACCCCCGCCAGCTCGGTTTGCAAAAGCCATCTGCTGCCAATGAAACCACGTGCCTCTCTCCATCTTCCCTCTCTAGAGTGTCTGCGTCCGCACGCATACGCCAGGAGATCGCCATGTCCCAGGGCCAGAACTTTCTGCCCAAGTTCCTGTTTGTGAGCAACCTGCTGAAGGCCATGAAGATCCGAGAGCAGGTGCCGAACAACGTGGTGAAGCCCTCGGCTAGCGGCGGCGTCATCTATCACCTGCAGAGCATGCACCGTTACACCCTGGAGATGATCAGCATGGGCCAGTTTCCACAGGCCTTCCGGGAGGCCGTGCAGGCTGCTATCTTGGACCGGGCCATGCAGGCCTCACTGGAGCAGGAGAAGAACCTCAACTGGTGCCGGGAGGTCAAGAAACTGGTTCCGCTTCAGACCAACGGTACTGATTAGCGCCTGCCGCCTCCGGTCTCATTCAGGACCTTGATCTCACTGAGATGTTTGTGCTTGAGGCGATAGGGGGCACTTTCCACTAATTTAAACCAATGCGACTTTGGGGATATTAGTTTTTGCACCATAAGGGCGTAGCAGGGGCCTTTGCTTATCCTGAAATCTGACAGTCGGGTGAAAGTCTACCTAGTGCTAATGGTATTCTCATGATCTGAACAAAATCTGGGGGAACATTTACTTATTCCAAATTGCGCAAAGTAAGATGTGGTGCAGGGTGAACAATATCGATGTTACTTAAAAGCAAACCAGTCAAAGCAAGGTTATTTTTCCATTTCCTTGCGGATGAGACCATTAGATTGTGTTCATTGCTGTTCTCTTCCACAACTCCACGAGGTTTAGTCGGTAGTTATGAAGTTTGTGTAGGCTACTGTGAGCATTTATTGTAAAATGCAGCACTGTCACCACAGTGTAAACTGAAGTGATACTTCTGAGTGCTGAGTCAGTCTAAGGCAGGCCAGGCATCACAAAAAAATCTTGCAGACCACCTGTGTGTGTCATCACACATTTTGTCTTTGTTTGCTGGAAAATCCGATTGTGTCATATCGACCCCCTAACACGCACACACAAACCACCACACATGAAGATGTCTGGAACAGTGATTTTGCGTAGGGTCGGAGATCTGGTCAATACCTTCTCTCTGCTTATGAATAACGGAACATTTGAATTCTGTTTGACAAGCACTGGCTTTCCTGTAAGATTGCTGTAGGTCAGAGTTTTGTCACAGATGTCTGTGTATAAGTGGTGTACAGTGTGAATAAGAGAATAAGACATTCGTCGTCTGACTAACTGTAAAATCCTCTTTTTTTTAAACCAAGTTTCTCATACTGACTCTGATCCGAATGCGTCACTAAATTGTGTTGCTGGAAAGCCCTTCTGCCAGGTGGATGTTTATATGAGGGGGGGAAAAAGACCACTTTGTATATTTATTATACAGGCTGTGAAGTACCTGGCCTTTCATCCGTCTTCCGTATTTCTAGCGCTTTCCAAATCTTCCCAGTCAAGGGAAATGCCAGTAAGGGAAGAGGGGGAGGGGCATTTTCAGTAAGTTTGTGAAATTCAGAAAGATCCTGGATGTGACATGGATCCGCTTCCCACGTCAGGCTGGAGTTTCCTCTTCCACGCAACACCAGTGCTCGGGTTTTCAGGGAGTGGAGAGAACCAGGC
>JAOVYW010000054.1:1039084-1065921 GCA_025775045.1 Hiodon tergisus
AACTCTTGCATAATTTGTCTGCTGCTCTCTTACGCATATATTTCATAAGCTTTATTAATGTTTTACTTAATCATGCATTACCCTTACACATTAACCTTTTGCTAATCGGCGAGTATATCTTTTAGCATAATATTTCTACACTGCAGATGTTGGGACTACTGCTTTTTGAAAAGATTTATGGTTCTGCATTTTTAACATGGTGACACTGCTTGTGAGAAACTGTCAAGATGTAGACATACTCTAGAAAAGTACTGTTGTTGCGGCAATGTCTACTGAGAACAGACATTGTCCTGATGGGTATCGTACATGTAAGGTATTGAACTTGAATCTGGAAGGACACAGTCAGGGTAACGTATAACCAAACCACATTTATGACTATAAATATGTCGTTTAAATAGCAGAATTATTCATTTTTAAAATAAACCGCTTTTGTTTTGTTATTATTGATGACCTATAGAAACTATACATTCCATGTCCGATGGCACGTTATTTGGACATTAACCGCCGTTGACCTGATAACTTTAAAATCTGAACACCATCAATGTTTATGTCCTGAAGTGAGGACAGTCTTCGCTACCACAGCTTTTCTCAGCTTTTCTCACAGTTTTGAACTCTGAGCTGTGTTTTGAACGCACGAGCGCTCTGGGGAAACGGCTGTGATTGCAGACTTGTGTGATTTCCCCCTAGTGGAGTTCCACTCGCCACAGCTCTCTGCCACAACTGACACCTGCTGGTGGAGGTGTGTGCTGTGCAGTGCAGAGGGTGTTTTGCTACAAAGAAGACAGCGAAGAACGTATGCAGAAATGAGTGTGCTTGAGTCGTCCTAAAGAAAAACAGATACTGTGATATATATATATATACTCTGGGAATACTTACTGTATTCGTGGATGCTCCGGTTGAGCTGGCACTTGATTTTTCTTACTTTGTAAGCGTTTTCCCCTAAAATCCTGCAATTGTTTTTGTCTGATGACAGTTTAGTTAAGTCTTCTCTCTATTGTTATTTTATTTGTTTTGCCAGTTCGTCAAAGCACGGATATTCTCACTCTCTACACCACTGCTCCACCTCAGCAAGTCAGTCTTTTCTCTCTGCAGTTGGAGCTGCACCCTTTGGTACGGAAATGGGAGGGCCTGCCAAAGCCCCAGAAAATTAGCCAAATTAATTTTACTCTTAAAAGATCCTAAATCTGAGAACGTTGCGTCCCGTATCAGCTCACCCAACAGCAATATTTAAGAAGGTTTTATTGGAAGAAACAATGATTCAGAGCACTGTCGATTTTTAATGAAATCCTTAGGAAACCCAGTAAGCTAATGCAGTAGGTTAATTTGAGGCTGGGAAAAATTCAGTTGAGGAAAAATTGATTGTGGGGGCTAGTACTATTTCATGACTTTTTTGTGGTGGCGCCTATAGGGGACAGGAGGTCCTCTCGTGAAATGTCACAGAATGTCTATTTCCTGCGGTTTGGCCTCACTCACCCTCCATTTGTCAACAAGACGTTACAAAAAGGGCAATTACTCATGTGCAAGCTTGGTGAGGTCGCATTGTGCTTGGGTAAACATTGTACTCAGTCAGCAGGACCTTGTGTCTAAAATCGCGCTGGGGTAAAATCTTGCCTTTAATTGTCCGAAAGAAGGTGAATTCTTCGTGGCCTGTTGATGTCCAAAAGTTAGTTTGTTTCCGATAAAAGATCATATTTTTTCATAGTTCATAGTTCCTAGTACATTGTGGAGCAATGATTTCTGTCTTTTGGCTCCCAACCTTACATAAAACCTTCCATCCTCCACCCTGTGTCAGTTCCTCACATAAAACCTTCCATCCTCCACCCTGTGTCAGTTCCTCACATAAAACATCCATCCTCCACCCTGGGTCAGTTCCTCACATAAAACCTTCCATCCTCCACCCTGGGTCAGTTCCTCACATAAAACATCCATCCTCCACCCTGGGTCAGTTCCTCACATAAAACATCTATCCTCCACCCTGGGTCAGTTCCTCACATAAAACATCCATCCTCCACCCCTGTGTCAGTTCCTCACATAAAACCATCCATCTTCCACCCTGGGTCAGTTCCTCACATAAAACCTTCCATCCTCCACCCCTGGGTCACTTCTACCCCCCTCCCTGTGGCCATGGTCGGGGGGAGGTGTTAAATTTCTCCCTCGGCAGGGAAGGGACTCTTTATGCTCAGCAATATAATGATATTTTTGCTCTTTGGCAAAACATATCTCTTGTCAGGGCTACATCATATCTTGAGCATTGACTTCTCAATAGATGGTACCACTTCCCTGTTATTGAAATTGCTTTAAAAATAAATTTATGAATTCATAAAGTGTGAAATTGCTCAGTGAAAATTTTCTTGGTTTCTTGGTTTAATACATAAAATGCATTATATTCTATATTCACTTCAGGAATAATCATTTAGAAAACGGGGCCTATTCAGAACTGAACTGAACATATAAAATAACATCAGAGAACATAGAACAACAGAATAACATGGTGAGGAAATGGGCTTGAAACAGTAGGTTGTAGGTTTAGATCCCTGTAGGGTACACTGCCGTGAACAAAGTACTTAAGCAGAATGCATTTCCCAAATGCCAGCTGTATAAATTCATGAAGCGTGAAATTGCACAGTCTACATAAAAATTAAAAATAAATTCTTATGGGTTCTGCCAAGCAAATAAAATGAATTATATTGCATTCTCTGCTGTTATTTGGAAAATGCAGCTTAGAATGAAGAAAGAGCAATTCAGTTTATCTTTTGTTTAAAACGAATGTGAAGAATGCCAGTGTTTGTGGTTAAGTAAATATTTGCAGTGTGATGTTGGAATGGATTTGTGCACATTTGAGCTTGCACCTGTGAGGGCTTTCCAGGCATAAAGGCCCCCTAGAGCATGGCTACACAGTGGAAGTGAGGCCTGAGGCTCTGTGCCCTGTGAACTGCGTGGGGGTTGAGTCCAAGCATAGCTGTGTGCCAAAGGGAAGATTTGTATGAGCCTTGCGCCCGAGACAAAGGCTGCAGTTCTAACGCCATCACTCCTTCTCCTTAATTTAAAAAAATGTAATATTTATTACATTTATTTGTTTCTATGTTTTCTTGCTTTGCATGCACCATTATCCAGCGTGTGTAGTTTAACATTTTTGGCAATTTATACTGCAGAAGCATTTAATCAGAACCCTTGCCAAAGGGTACAAGGATCCCTCCTGGGATGGGTGCTTGTTACCTTAACCACTGCCCAAAGGGGTTGTTGCCGGCTGATTAGCTGTTACAAATTCTCTGCACATCCACTGTACTGAACGTGACAAGAATACGCGCCGTTGTATGAAGTCTGCAGCCTCTTCAGACGAGCGCAGTCTCAAAAATGGGTTTAATTTCCGATGCATAAACGCACCGTGGCGAAGACCTCCGCCTTCCGCGAAGTAACGATGGGTCATTAGTGGAGGCGAGGCTGAAGTTTCTGCTCCTCCCGTTGGGCTCTTTGTCAGAGGCGGCCTCTGGGGTTTTTTCTCTGCTGATAGCTCCCTGACACCACATTCATTTCCTTTGTCCCAAACCGAGTGCGCGTGTGGCTTCTTTGCCCTTTTGAACAGTAACTGGGGGGAACGTCTGACGTGGTAATTGAGGGTGAACCCACGGAATCGACAACTTTTTCACAACCCAGTATAGCATGTTTAAATGAGTATTGCACCAGTGTGGCCTTGATATTGATTTAGCCGGATCAAATGGGTTTCTAGGTCATGTTTTGTTATGTGTTATTCGTTATTTTGTTATTTCGTTATTCATTATTGCTGTTGGCCTGATGGCAGGAGGTAGAACGGAGCTTCAGTCAGCCAATTTAGAAAGAAGTGTCACCAGAGTGAAACTGAGTTTATATTTTACAAGATAAATGTGGGCGTCCAGGGGATACTTATGGGGAAAAACTGAACAAAATCAATATAACAAAGAAAAACATACTGTAAACTGGATTTTGGGTTAGGCCTTGACATGGGCTATTAAAGTGTTGGCCCTGCAGAGGCTTGAGGAGTACATGTTTAAATATATATAAAATATTCTCAAAAGATGTTTAAATATAGATTATATTTCTATAGTTTGTATAATTAAATAAATATATAAAATTAACAAACTATAGAAATATATAATCTATATTTACACATTTATAAACGTAAACATTTAGCTACTTTTAATAACTTGCGTTGTGGAGAAAATAGGTCGCTCCCTGCCCGTGACAGTCGCATAAAAATTACTTTAAAAATATGTTCAAACGGTTCCAAACTATTGTGGCTACCTACACATGTCAATACCTTGACTGAGATGTCTTTACATTTTTTAATGGAATCGGCATTTATAAAACTCTTTTGTTATGAAGGCTGTGGTATTCTCATTTACAGCGTGAAAAGACTACACAAAGGTGCAGGAAACTCAGAGACTGAACTCTATAAACCTCAGTACTTTGTACTGTCTCCTCTCTACAGCAAGTTCTTTTCCCCTGGTTTTTACAGCTCTTTGTGTTTCTTTGCAGAGAGAGATGCCTGCTGCCTCTTAGGCTGGCTCTGGAGTCCAAGAATACCAAGCTGGCCCAGACGGCTCTCGCGGGGATGCAGGTGCCAGTTTCCGACCGAGTTCAGATGCATTGTGGGAAGCCTGGTTCTGGGGCAGCTGAGATGTTTTTGGATTAAATTTCCCCCTCAAGGTCCTCTATTTGTGTTATGGACTGCTACTGTGTATTGATTTAGGTATTCCTGTGGCCACAAACAGATTTGTTTTTAATGTACTGTTTTGTTGGTAAACTGGATATTTAATAGTGCTGTTATACCTGTTGACCTTTTAAATTAAGACACCCCCCCCCCCCATCCAGTTTTCTTTTGCCTATGGCGTCTCACATCTTGTTCTTTATATTTCTTATATTTGCCCTTCCCTCTGTCGTCTTCCTGTTCTGGCCTGGACAGAAGATGCTGTGCGAGGACAGGTTTCTTACTGTGGGGTCCGAGCCTCCAGAGAAGCAGCTGTTGACTCAGATCCTGGATGCAGTCAGAGTGACCCCCGCCCTCCACGAGGACCTGCAGGTGGAAGTGATGAAGGTGAGCGCCAGCAAGTGTTCAAGTGCCTGTTAAAATCAGTGTCTCAGTTAAAATGTAGCTGAATTACTTTAATTGAGAAGTCTTCAGTTAAGATTTCTTCATTGTAAAATTACTTCCAGACTTAGCAGATGTCCTTATCGAGAACAAAATAAAAACTATGATTTTTATCTACTTGTATAGCTGAATTTTTCCTGATTCAGGCCTAATCAAGCGTACAACAGCAAAATCCTGTCCCGAATGTTAAACCTGTGGCCTCTTGGTCACAAGGCCAGTTCTTAACTACTACGCCACCTGCAGCTGTCATTGGTGGCTCATGTTACATTGACAGTCAGAATTCAGACTACAAGGTTAAATCTGATGTCTGCTGCTTGACAGAAGTGCAGCTTATTAGTACAATTGATTAATAACATGGAGGTGTGGCGCTGATCATGTGATCTTCAGATGAACGGTAATGGATAGACTAAACTCTTGGATTACACTGATGCTGTAATTGTACAGTGCCAGTGTCTGGTTTTTTAACCTCTCTTGACCGGGAGCAAAGCCAGGGTAATGTGTAAAGGATTTGTCAGTGGTGGACCTCGCATTAAATGCCTCCAGTGTTTACCTGGATGCCGTGCAAAGTCTGGGTATCTATGCCCTGGACCCGTTCTGGGCATGCTGCCAGTCTCTGGCTCATTGAGCCGTCTCTCATGGTGCTACAAATCAGTCAGCAGCTGTGGTACACAAGCCCAGTGAGATCTCTTTGTCACCGAGCCTGCTAGCGATAGATACAAGCGTCTTCTTGCCCATCTGTGCAATGGGGCTGCCATTTTTATCACTCCGGACTTGTGACCGATGGGTTGTGGGTTTGTATCCCATCTAATAAGCAACATATATGTGATGTGTGTGTATACAATATAACCCCATCCATCTCAGTTTTCTCCTATTTTTCTCTGATTTCTCCTCTTTTTGTTCTGCACAGGTTCTGCTCTGCATCACCTACTCGGCCACCTTTCAGATCAATGGAGACTCCATCTTGAGAATTGCTGAGGTGAGCCTCCTCCTGTTGTCGTGGGGTATGGGTGAGCCTCCTCCTGTTGCTGTGGGGTATGGGTGAGCCTCCTCCTGTTGTTCTGCTCCAGTATGGGTGAGCCTCCTCCTCCTGTTCTCATGGGGTATGGGTGAGCCTCCTCCTGTTCTGCTACAGTATGGGTGAGCCTCCTCCTCCTGTTGCTGTGGGGTATGGGTGAGCCTCCTCCTGTTCTGCTACAGTATGGGTGAGCCTCCTCCTCCTGTTCTCATGGGGTATGGGTGAGCATCGAGTGCAGGTTCAGCTTGTTTAAAGACATTGAGAATGCATTTAGCTTCTTTGAAGGTGACCTTTTCAGACATGGCAGTGCCATGGAATTCTAACCCTCTTTTTCTCTGTACCCATTTTCTCCCTCCTTCAATCCTGGTTATCCATTAACTCCTCGTAAAAGGAGTCATTTTGCTAATAGGTCCCATCCCATCAGGACACTTCGTCTGTCTCTCGGAGAAAACCAGACCGCTGCTATAATTCTGCTTGAATAGAGCTTTCAGCACTGCCTCACATGAGCCTAATGCAACTCAAGCTTTCAAACTCAGCCCAGAACATACGTAATTCATGTGGTGTAAAAACTGAGGGGAAAAAATAATTTACTGGGCAGGATTACTCTATGGGTTTCCCAGTATCGATACTTTGTTTTCAGCTTAGATAAGTAAAACGATGGCCTAGATATAGTATCGGGATACATTTAGGATGGTTCTTTATGGGGTCAGCTCATGAAGTTGGCTCCCTCTGCTACGTGACTCAGACTTTAAGATGGTAGATCCCTCCAACAATTGCTGACTAATCCCCTTTAAACAAAACGATTATCATATTTTTCATTGTGCTCCTGTCCCCATCCTTTCGATCTCTTTGTTCCTGTGTCCATGTCAATCCTTCATCGCAGTCACCAGTGCCTGGTACAGAAGCCCTGCATTCCGTGGTGCAAGCGGCCTGAGACGCATTATGGGATGGCACTGAGACACATTAATTGGAGGAAAACACCGGTCATCGGTTTGATGCTTGGCGTGACTCATGGCTCTCTCTGATTAGTCGGTGCGCAGCTGATGCTGAGCCGGGCTATGTTTCATCACAGGGGGGTGATGTTAGCGGACGCTCCACCCGGCCAGCGCCCCTGACTCAATGCACGGCACTGAACTGCGAGACCGGCCCACTGTCATTCGGCTAGAGAACATTATGCAAAATGGCGGTTTCTTTCGAGAGAGGTCTCTTTACCGGTCAGATGAGTCGCCAGTAAGAATGACTGTCTAGACAGTTGCAACTAATCCAGTTAACTAAAGATTAAGAAAATGATTATGGATCATGAGGGCCGTCTTGGAGAAAACAGCAGATTAAACACTTTTTCTTGATAGCAGCAGTATGTTGAGCTCACCGGATACATATTGCTAATTTACCATCCATCACTGGCCCTGTAAAACACAGATATGAAAAGCAAATAAACTTGATTTTCTAAGAAGGAACTCTATGGGGGGTTACTCAGTTCGATTCCAGGAAAGCCCTGGGCGGCGGGCTGGCTTAAGTGGTTTCGGTAAAAGCTCAGGTGAGAGAACGGCAGCCCTGTATTCGCAGGGCCCGAGAGCCGGATCAAACCGGCCCCTGTGGATGTCATAAAGCGCTGTGCAGCCTTGCCAGCAGTGAGGCTGGGGTTAACATGTTATTCCTCTGTGTGCATGTGAGCTGCTGCAGACGGACGAAAGGGTTTCTGTAAAAATGTTTTACATCTGCAGGTTAATTAGCGAAGGGATTGGGATGCTTTTAAGCTCTTTTTTTGACAGCCAGAGATTAAGAAATGGCCTTGCATGGCAGATATGACGCAGGAGGTTTAGTTTTTAAAAGCCGGAACAAAGAGGCAACCTTCTTTCCTATCTGACGTGCTCCATTAGCAGCGGGTGCTGACACCAGCCTTTGTTGTGCTTCACCAAGGGGCGAGGATTTAAACGATTTAGGCCTCTGTGATCCTTTTTTTTCATGCCCATCTCCTGTCATTCCCTCATAAACTTAGCACGTATTGGCCAGGGATGGGGGACTTATTCGAATGTTAGTGACATTGTGCAGTATGTTCAGTGAATGAGCGTTGGGTGAAAAAAGATGAGGCAAAAACAACCTGATTATAGAGCCGTTGAGTCATGTGACGGCTTAATTACTACATTACTGTGGCAACATCAACGTTACACGAACATCAGAAGAATGTTTTGTGATGATGGGGGTTGGGGGGGGGGGAGGGGGGGGATTCCAGTGACGGTGTTCTAATCTTTTCGATGTGTTGTAACTGGCTCCCATTCAACTTCTTTATTAATATAACCTGTGTGTTTCTGTGTCAAAATCCTCTGGTCATTCATAATTACAGTTTTACATAAGGGCTTTTACTCCACAAAGTGTGTGGTTTCACATTTTCAACCTGAAGAGAGTGTCTCTAACGGGGATCCCTGTAAACTTGCTGTTGTGTTTCCGTGTCTCCTTTGGGCACCCTCTCCAGGTGTGCATCGAGACGTACGTGTCCAGCTGCCACCAGCGTAGCATCAACACGGCGGTGCGGGCCACGCTCAGCCAGATGCTGGGGGACCTCACCCTGCAGCTGCGGCACCGGCAGGAGGGCGGGGTGAGCTCGCCGTCCCAGGGAGAACCACAGAGGGCTGCGTCTCCTTTCTCCTGCTGTCGTGGGCCAGTGGAGTGCAGTTAGGACAGGGACTTAATTTTAGAGAAAGGGAAAATTGCGGCGGGTGGGTTACGAAGCCTGCAAATTAAGTTAAGTGTGTGGGAGATGCTAATGAGGGGTTGCTTCTCAAAGTACTGTTTTCGGCACAATGGGAGACATTAAGCAATTAAATTGGGTCTTTTATCTCTAAACACAGGGCTTGGGCGGTTTACATGTTCCCATGGAGAGAAGATAAATATGTTTCATGTTTCTGCAGGCGCAGGACGGGGAGGAAGGGTCAGTGCCTGTGGCTCAGCGCAGAGGTACTTCATAATATTTGAATACGCACACACACACACAGGGCTACGTGCACACACACACACACACACACACACACAACTCACAGGGAAAAAAGAACACACCACAAAGAGAAACATGCACACAGAATCAGCAACATTTGGTTTGGAGTGGTTTTTGTTCGAAGTTGAATCACAGTAACGAGTTCCGTTTGTCCGCTTCCAATTTCCCATTGATGGATGGCTGGTGTTGGAAGACGTCTCCCCGACGACCGAGTCACTGTGTGAGGACATAGTCACTGTGCTCACAGTCTTCTGCGAGAAGCTGGAGGAGGTCAGCAGGTACGCACTGGAGACCTTGTTACTGCATCTCCTTGTTGCATGATAGGGTTTGAGCACCCTAAAGCCTCTTTGGGGGTGTTGGTGAACAGTGTCTCTGGTTTTCTGTTTTATTAAACCAAATACTAGGCCTACATTATGGTGCCTACTAAAATATTGCAAACAGCAGATTGAAAGTCATTAATAATAATTTCAGTTTGTCATGCTGTCAGGGCATGCCTGAGGACGTTAGGAAGATATTGTACCAGTGTGAATAGGCTAGTCCTTTTTTAGGTGGTGCAGGTATATAATGTTGTTAACTGTTAAAGGGGGTTTTAAGGCTTACCACTCTGCATCAAGTGCAAGGGTCTTAGGCATAATTATATTATTTAATTTGATTGGTTCAAGCACTACTGGTGATGATGATGATCTGTTTTTCCCCACAGTGTGAACCAGCTACTGCAGTTGTTGTACCTGGAATGCATCCTCTCCATGCTCAGCAGCTGCCCTCCCACAATGCACCTGCACAGGGGCTTCACAGACCTGATATGGTGAGGCCCACCAGCGGCCAGGAGTGTCTTCAATGTGTAGTCTTTTTACTCTACAGAGCCTGGGCAAGCCTGTGGTTCCACCACAGAAATACTCCTAAATTCAGAGGTTTAAAAAACTTCCTTTGGGAGAAAGGCTTACTGGCTAGGATATTGTTTTGGTTGGCTTCCCCTTCCACCATCACGTGATGTAACACATGACAGGAAGTCAACACCCGCCACTCCTCCCTCCCTCTATCCCGCAGGAAGCAGCTGTGCCCGACCCTGGTGGTAATCACGGGGAACCCCATGAACGACAAGACCATCACCTCGGCACATGGCGGCGGGGTGTCCCTGGAAACGGACCCGCCGTCAGCCGGGGGGGTGGTGTCAGACCAGGGTCGTGGCTCAGGCTGCTCCTCCAGCGCCCCAGCTCTGATCGGGCCAGTGGCGAGGACCATCTGCTACGTGGCGGCGGAGCTCGTCCGCCTGGTGGGCTGTGTAGAGTCTATGAAGCCAGTGTTGCAGTCCCTCTACCACCGGATCCTCCTTTACCCGCCACCTCAGCACCGTGTGGAGGCAATCAAGATCATGAAGGAGGTCAGTATCCCAGTTAGACTGCTGAGTTAACCACAGCACAGAACCATAGACCAAAACCATATCCAGGATAAACATTTTAAATACATCATTTCATGGTGCCTTACTAGGCAGAACGATTGGACATAATTTAGTACCCCTATGTTTTAAAAGCCCTGCTGTGATACACCGATCCCTCCGATACAGAGTTAGCAGGCGGATGTGCCTCTTCCCATATTTCCCATTATATGCAGGGATAGCAAAAACTAAATTTGTAAACCGAAACAATTCTGCCCGGTTCCCTCATGGGATCGCCAGGCTAAATGCTGAAAAAAACAAAATGAGCAAGAAAACTTGTGGGCACCACTGAGTCTTCCTGGTTCTTTCCGTGTTCCGGTTCGGGTTTCCTTTCTTCGTCCGCTCCCGTTTTTTCAGTTTTCCACTTTCCGCCGTCCACTCTCTCTCCCAGACTGGGAAAACCAAGCTGTTGGTAAAGGCTGTGAATTGTCCGAATTCCCGGCAGGTGCCGATGGCCCTGTCTGTGCTGCTCTTGCGTCTGTACGTGAGACAAATGCGTGCCACGCCCAAGTCTTTGTGGCTTAAGATTCAATTTAAAGAAATTTAATTAAGCTTGTTGAAATTAGTTGGAATACTGCATACTGCACTTGAATGCCAAATTGTGAAAATCATGTGTGTGTGTTTTTCTGTGCTTCTTGTCTTTACGCCCTGGGCAGATCCTGGGTAGCCCCCAGCGCCTGTTTGATTTGGCTGGGCCATGTGTCACGGAACCAGAGTCCAGAAAGAGATCATTCTCTAAGAGGAAGTCCCACCTGGATCTGCTCAAACTGTGAGTGAGAATGTCATAGCTTGGGATTGCATGCTCATTATGAGATAAAGCTGTTTTACAAACGGTCAGTACAATTTAAATGGAGAAATGAGGCCCCTAACAGATGGCTCTTTTCAGCTTATCTGAGGACACTGTTTGCTGATTTACTCCCACAGTATTTGAGTGACTCTTTGAGTGATTCTGAGAATGAACATTGTTGTCTGACAAACCTTTGTTTTACGTAGATTGTTGTACAGGCTCTGTGGAGGAAGAAATAATTGTTTATATGACAAGAAAATGTCATGCAGCAAAGTATTTATCAAGGGACCCCAGCCATGTGTGTGTTTGTCATCTAGAGAAATAAGTCTCACACAAATGCACAGAACCAAATATGAGTGGAGGATAAGTAAAATCTGGACCTAGCTATAAGCGTGTGAGATCAGGTTTGTTCTCTAAAGGGAGGGCATGTCTGACTAACTGGGTCTGTACGTACCGGGATAAAGAAAGGATATTCACTCTGGATAAGGTCTGACGGGAAATCTGCTGGGCTGAAGATCATGCTTTGTTCAGAGATGTCCCCCTGTGGGTCAGATTATAAGGTCCTTGTGGAGCTGGCTCAGAATCGTGTTAAGTTGTCCATGGCCATGCTTAACAGCGTTTATAGATTGGTCCCGTGTTTTCCTCTCCTGTGTGTCTCTGTGCTGCAGGGTGATGGACGGGATGACTGAAGCCTGTGTGAAGGGCGGGATCGAGGCCTGCTTCGCCTCTGTGTCGTGTGTGTGCTCCCTGCTGGGGGCTCTGGACGAGCTGAGCCAGGGTAGGGGCCTTCAGCAGGAGCAGGCCCGTCTGCTTCTGCGCCGGCTGGATGAGCTGAAGGACGGGGCGGAGTCCTCCCGCGAGTCCATGGAGATCAACGAGGCCGACTTTCGCTGGCAAAGACGCGTCCTCTCCTCGGAGAACGCTCCCTGGGAGCCTGCCGGCGTCGCCGAGCACAGCCCCGACATCAGCATCAGCGTCACCACGGACACGGGTCAGACCACGCTGGAGGGGGAACTGGGCCAGACCACGCCGGAGGAGTGTGGGGAGGAGCCCCGCTTGCCGTCCCCCTCCTCCTGTGCCCCCGAGGCGGGACCCGGGCAGCCTCCTGGCAAGCGGGACGGTGGAGCGGAGCCTGGGA
The DNA here is from genome assembly GCA_025775045.1 of Hiodon tergisus. Taxonomy (NCBI): domain Eukaryota; kingdom Metazoa; phylum Chordata; class Actinopteri; order Hiodontiformes; family Hiodontidae; genus Hiodon; species Hiodon tergisus. The sequence continues at coordinate 1,051,577 of JAOVYW010000054.1, forward strand.
GCCAACCGGATGTTGTGCAGCGCAGCCACGCCCTGGTCTACCCAGACATCACCAACTTCCTGTCTGTGGAGTCCCGGGCCCGCTCTCACGGCTCACGCTACAGCGAGAGCAACTTCAGCGTGGACGAGCAGGACCTCTCTCGCACCGAGTTCGACTCCTGTGACCAGTACTCCATGGCCGCCGAGAAGGACTCGGGTCGCTCCGACGTCTCGGACATGGGCTCGGACAACGGCTCGCTGGCTGACGAGGAGCAGACGCCCCGGGACTGCCTGGGCCACCGCTCGCTGCGCACTGCCGCCCTCTCACTGAAGCTGCTCAAAAACCAAGAGGCCGACCAGCAGAGCGCCCGTCTGTTTGTCCAGGCCCTGGCCGGCCTTCTGCCACACCTTCTGAGCCTGCACGCTGCCACTGACGTGGACGTGTCCTTTCAGAACTTCTCCTCCACCTTCTGCTCTGGCCTACAGACAGGTAAGAAACAAATTTGCCCAGAGTGACACAGGTATCCACTAAAAGACACAATTTCTCCCTCAGACCCCCAAACTATCTTTAGGTACTACCGTTTTGGTCACTCTTGCGTTTCCGAATTGCTGTTTGTATTACAGTAATGTATATTGTCATCGATCCCATCAGCTCACATTTTAAATATCTCCCTTTCACCTTGGCCGTCTCTATTTAAGGTCGGCTTACGTTGCCATAGATCATTGAAGGAAACTTGTTTCTTGCTGCCTGGCTTTCAGCGTGCCATTCGTGTATAGTTGTTTCATGTGACCTTCGTCAGGCTTCTGCTGGTGACTGCGTCACATTCCCTCCTCTGAACCTCCAGGTAATCGGTGTGAATGCAGGTGAGAGTGTGTTAAGCCACAGCAGCAAGGCTTGGAGACTTTTTGTTTGCCTCAGAACTCCCTGACACAGTGACACAGCACAAAAGTTTGCTTTTCTCACGGGCAAGAAGTCACATGACTGCTGGTGCTGGCCGGTCCGGCATTGCATTGGGAAATATCAAATTTCACACGCATAGGAACCGTTCTCCCACAGCGTCCAAGTGATTTATTTTTAGCTTCATGGTTCAAGACAAGATAATGCATTGCTTTTGTTCGCTACCCTTTTTAGGTGGAGTGTGTTCACTGTTTTTCTTCAGGTTTTTTATTGCAATGTGATATCACCGTTCAATCTTCTCCCCTGGTGCCATCACTTATGATGCCGTTGTCATGTGATCCTCTATCACAGAGTGTTTCCCAAGTGTGTATGATTTTATTTATTTATTTTGCAGGCGGCGTCCACTCCCCTGGTTTGGAGGGCAGCGAGAACCTGAGCTGCCAGGCTCTGATGAACGCTGATGGCCTGTACCTGGTGTCCTACTACGCCCTGCTTCTCAACCTCAAACTTTGCTGCTGCGACTATTACCGCAGGAAGCCAGCGCCCGTGCTGGTTAGCCTGGTACGAGCACTGGCCACTATCGCGCTGCCGTGTGCCTCGGAGAGTTGTAGAAGATGGCTTTGTGATGCGTCCAGGGTGAACGGTCCCAATAGAGGAGATGGCCTAGTTGTAACATCAGACACTGAATTGGTGTTGTCTGGAAGTTATTCATATTTTAAAGAACTGTGTGTGTGTGTGTGTGTGTGTGTGTGTGTGTGTATGTATATATATATATATATATACACACTCGAGTAATCTTTGGAGAATAGCATAAGTGTGGCCGTTTCCACATATTGAGCCTCTGGGGCCGTGCACCATTCCTTGGCCAGCGTTTAGCCGGCTTATGACACGCCTCTGTCACTTGTAGAAGGAGTTTGTGCGCCAGATCCAGAGCAGTGGGGTGCTGGTGGTCCTCTCCCAGGCCTGGATCGAGGAGCTCTACCACCAGGTCCTGGAGAGGAACCTGCTGGGGGAGGCGGGGTACTGGGGCTCCCCTGAGGAGCACTCCCTGCCCCTCATCACCATGCTGACCGGTAAGGCTCCTACATTTTCAAACGTTCTCCTGTTTATTCATGCTCAGTGTCTTTAAGTCCAGTCAGTTCCCCACATAAAGCTCAATGGAATGTTGGTGACGTTGATGACACACCGCTATAAAATAAAGGGGATTTATTTATCTTATGTTTAGGTTCAGAGCAGTAACCAGTCTTAAGGGGTTCACGAAACAAGACCCCTATATAATCCTACCTAGGCTGTCAAAATTGGGTTCTGTAGCAGATTATCCCTAAATATAGTGTCCAGTGAAACCATGCAAGTATTCTGGATGGAAATGCGTTGTGTGCTAAACTACTTTATTGAAAGAGTGTGTTTCTCCTCCCCTTGTAGACATCGACGGGCTGGGCAGCAGTGCCATCGGGGGCCAGCTGATCCGCCGGGCATCCATGCAGTCCCCCTTCTACTGCGAGAAGAGCGCCAGCGACACCATCATGGCGGGTACCTAAACTGCCGAGCAACCCCCATCCCCCACGTCTCGTGGGAGGCAGCCAATCCCAGTGATTCATCCCCTGTGCCTTTCCACTCTTATCATTTGTTACTTCTGATGCATGCGGTCAACTCTTTTTTGCGTTGCTATGGCAACAACTGCTCTGTCTTCCTGGATGTGATCACGAGGCTTAACAGCCTGGGGGTGTGATAATTCTGTTCTCTACAGAATAAGGAACAGGGAAATAAAAATGCTTGATGTCATATTATAGATTTTAATATATTTTACTTTGTAGAAAGACTTTCGGCTTATTACCTATGGGGAGGGGGGGAAATGGATACAGTGGCAAGAAAAAGTATGTGAACCCCTTGGAATGAAGTTTTTTTTTTTTGCAGTAATTTGCCATAAAATCCTCATCTAAGTCTCAACAATAGAGAAACACAATGCGCTTAAGCTGATAACATATAAACAATTCTAATTTCTCGGATCTTTATTGAACACACCCATTAAACATTCACAGTAAACAAACTAAGTGAACCCTAAGCTGGTCAAACCTCCTTTGGCAGCAATGACTTCAAGCAAGCGCTTTTGGTAGCTCTGGATCAGACCTGCACAATGTTCAGGAGGAATTTTTGACCATTCCTCTTTACAAAACTGCTTCAGCTCAGGCACATTTGTAGGATGTCTTGAGGTCATTCCACCGCATCTCTGTGGGGTTAAGGTCTGGGCTCTGACTGGGCCACTCCAAAAGGCACATTTTCTTTTTCTGGAGCCAGTCTGTGGTGGATTTACTTCAGTGCTTAGGGTCATTGTCCTGCTGCATCACCCAACTTCTAAGCTTCAGCTAAAGCTTACCCACTCTCTCTCTGCCACTCACCGGTTTTTCCTGTCGGCGCTTGGTGTCGTCTTAGGCATGGTCTTTGCGCGATACATCCTGACTGGCTGCTGGAAGAACCTGATCGACACACTGTCCACCCCGCTGACCGGACGTATGGCGGGCAGCTCCAAGGGCCTGGCCTTCATCCTGGGAGCGGAGGGGGTGAAGGAACAGAACCAGAGGGAACGAGATGCCATCTGCCTTAGCCTGGATGGCCTAAGGAAGGCGGCGGGACTCAGCTGTGCGCTAGGTAACAGACCACGTGACAAAAACCTTATGTAATGTGCAAGATGTGTGGAGCGCAACCATGGTAATGTGATGGATGGATAAATGGAGTTCAGCTATGGAGATGGATGGATGGAGCACAGCTGTAGTAATATATGCACACACATATATATATAATGTGGATGATTAACTGTACTGTGAGTGGATTTTGGAAAGAGAACCGGAAAATCCTGAATTGCATTTAAATATTTATGGTTATTCAAATTGTTATATATAATATATACATACACACATGCATACACACATGCATACACACATGCATACATGCATACACACATGCATACATAAGCAACCTTTGCATGAACCATATCTGACTGACCCTTAATGCATTGTCAGCTTGCATTTGCAGTCGACATGTGTGAACCTCCTGTGATGTGCTCTCTTTACCAATAGATGGCGTGCTCTTCCTTTCTGCTTCTTGTTGTCTTTGCAGCTGCTAAAGATTAGGCAAGGCTTGAGCCTGCCTGTCTCTGCCGTGTCAGTGTGATTCCAGAATCGGGTGGATTGTAAATTACCTGCCCCAGTCCACATTTGCAGTTAATGCGCAGTAAGGGATCGAGGCATTTGCAGAAAATGTGTTGTTAACCACAGACTAAGTGCAACTTTTACTGCATCGTTTTTCAAAACAAAGGAAAAGAAAGGGCTGAAAGAGACATTTGGTGGCTTGGATATGGAGGCCGAGTCCCTGTGGCAGAGTTTCCGTGAACCCGGGCTGAACTACGGCTCCCAGTGCAGTGCATGTTTAGATTCAACCTTCCAGAAATCGCTCCGATAATCATTCAGCTTGTCTGAGTTTGCAGAAACGTTGGCCCAAATTCCAGCTCTGAGTTCAAACTGACCGCTTGCGCTTGCTGCTGTTAGGGTGACGTGCACTTCAAACAGCCCTTGGAACATCATCAGTTCATTGTTTGAGTTTTTGTGAACCCTGTGGTTATGCTTTTTAAAAAGTAGTTCAGTTGAATCTTAATGGAATCTGCCGAATGCTGACTTAGTTACTGGTACCAAAGCAAATTATAGTGAAATATCCAGGATTCACAGATGGGGTGAGCGATGTCCAGATGAAAAAAGGAGATAACTCTGGTTTTAATTTGAGAGCCTGATCTCGTGTCTAGACACGGGACGGTCACGCGGCGCATAGATGAATCTGTCTGCGCTCGTGTCCCCTACAGGCGTCGCAGCAAACTGTGCCTCAGCCCTGGCCCAGATGGCCGCCGCCTCCTGCGTGCAGGAGGAGAAGGAGGAGAGGGAGGTGGCGGAGTCCGGGGACACCATCGCGCAAGGTACGTGGCCTCGCATGCTCGTGGGAAACCCACCCCCACCCCCAACCCTTTCCCCAGCCACCCATCACAGTCTGGGGACTCGCCCCTGCAGTTCTTTTCTGACAGATTTTTCTGGGCCATAAGTCCATAAGCCTGTTTGCCGCCTGTGCTTTGTAATATTTCATTTTTTGCTGTCAGCCCTGAGCCAGCTGTTTGTGTGAGGAAGTATGGCAGGCTTCAACCCGCTCATGGAGCACGACTCGTGCGGAAACGGTCGCTGTTTGGCAGCGGTTGCCGTGCAACAGCGCCAGCGGTGACTGAGGCGCTGTCTGCTGTGTGTCTACGCAGTCAAGCAGCGGGTGGAGCAGAAACTGGAGCAGATGGGGCGACCCCAGGGGGTGCGTCTGCACACAGCGCATGTGCTTTGCATGGACGCCATCCTCAACGTGGGACTGGAGATGGGCAGCCACAACCAGGACTGCTGGCCCCATGTCTTTAGGTGCGCCCTTGGATGCGTGCAGACATTTCTACCGTCTTCTTTCTTCCTTTTTCCTAGGGCATCACTGGTTTCACTTTTACTAAGCCTTCCCCATTAAAAGATGATGGGTGCACATAGGAACATAAAGATTGCTTTTCAATTACAGTGACAAAAATCATTTATTAAGTTTTGCAATTAATGTATAATTTATGTAGTATAAAGTGGTGAAGTTTAATTTGATATTGATTCATTTCTTGAGAGAAATGGTTTGTTACAGGAGAGCTAGATCGACGTTGCATAATATTTATGAAAACAACAAATGTAATAAAATTAAACTCTGACTTTTCGTATTGGTTTCTTTAAATAAACTAACCAGCTGGAAGTATATACTTCTCCAGTATGTTGGCCTCCTGTCTCCCCAGGGTGAGCGAGTATGTCAGCTCCCTGGAGCACACCCACTTCAGCGACGGCAGCAGCCAGCCCCCGGTGGCCATCACGCAGGCCCAGCAGGCTGTGGACCTGGGCCTGGAACCGGGCACGGAGCACAGCCCCGAGCGGGAGCTGGCCTTGGGACACCCCGTCATCCAGCCCCTCTCCATCCAGGAGCTGCTGAAGGAGAGCGGAAGGGGCAAAGGCTTTGACCTGCGGGGCGGCAGCCTGCTGAACGGGACTGGGGCTGCCAAGGTCGTGTGTACCCTCTCAACCCAGGCCGACCGGTAGGCTGCACTTTATCGTACCTTCTTTGGAAACCCTCTGATAATGTCACTACACAAAAAATTGTCTGATGGTGTGATTTACACCTGCTACTAAAACGTACAGAGCCCAGGCTGAAACCAAACCATACTGAACAACATAATTCCAGATGTCTGCTGCATCCCCCCAGCTCCTTCCGACTTCAGCCAAAAATGTTACATGTCTATATTGTATGAAAAAGTCTGGCCCCCCCCCCAGAAATTTTCACTGCCCGGCCCTGATTCCAACCCTGTACTTGTCACAACACAAATGATCAAACGCATTAAGAGGGAAAGCAGTTCTACAAACTTTAAAAAGGCACACCTGTTTATTAAAATGCATTCCAGGGGACTAGCTCACCTGAGCCAAGAGAATGTCACGAGTGTACAAAGCTGTCATCAAGACAAAGGGTGGCTACTCAAATCTAAAATATATTTTGATTTGTTTTACACTTTTGCATGATTCCATATGTGTCGTTTCATTGTTTTGATGTCTTCAGTATTATTCTACAATGTAGAAAATTGTAAAAAATAAAGAAAAACCCTGAACTGAGTAGGTATGTCCAAACTTGTGTGAGTGTGTGAGTGTGTGTAAAAGGACCAGGGTCCCAAAAGCTTGTAATGCCCTAAACTGCTTCAGCATCAGTGTTAAACTACTTAAATCTATGTGAGCAGCTTTATAGTGACTCCCTGACTCCCGTGAGATTGAATTGATCCTCTGGTTTTTTGTAGAGCATTAGAGCAACATTAACATCCAACAGAAAGGCTCTCACTCAGAACATAACACATAGTGAGGAATAAGTCACAGTTGTATAACCACTGGAATATTTGCAAGCATTTATGTTATGCACATAAGTGAAGGCAAAGCTTTTGACTGATTGAACTTGGCTTCCGTAACTCAGCGCTTGGCCAGTGGTTTACTGGCTGATTGCATTCTCTGAGCTGCGACTGACTTGGTGTCCCGTAGGTTGTTTGAGGACGCCGCCAGCAAACTGAACCTGGTCGGGCTGGTGGGGTTCCTGCATCAGCTGAGAAAGGCTTCTCAAGTCCAGCTCTTTGACTCTGTGACCGAGACGGGGGACTACTCCCTTGCCATGCCAGGTACTAGTTCTGCTATCTGAACCAAGCCAAACTGCCCCTGGTGCTGAATGTTGGGGCCTAGCTTTGTGTCTATGGGTTCTGGTATTATTAGTAAATAGAAGTACCTGCCCACTGTTTTTGCTCCCAAGTATTCTTTCTGTATGCGAGGTCAACAAACTGAAGGATAACTTTTGGCATCTTTTTCGTTAGCCACACATAAGAATAAAGTGTCATTCTTCACCCTTCAGTTTTTGAGGGTGGGGCTCACTCAATGGTATCACTGATGTTAAATATAGCCACTGATTTCCTCTGCTGTTGTGTTTCTGAAGGTTATTCGCTAACTAATCGTAGCTGGCTAGCAAGGTACCTAATGTGCCAATGCTGGTAATGTAATGTAGACCGAAAGCTTATTTTGGTCTGTGTGACGTTCTTGTTTTTTAGTGTGGCTGGATTTATTTTTATTTTTTCCGCAATTTTGCTAGGGTTCCTCACACTTTCAGATCCTCTTAAAGGCTATGCTTAAGTTTGTAAGCGTTACTTTTTATAACGCATGTCTCTGAAGGAGAGGCCAAGTCGACCCAAGATCGGCGCAGTGCCCTGCACCTCTTCCGGCTGGGGGAGGCCATGCTGCGTATTGTGAGGAACAAGACCCGCCCGCTGCTCCACATGATGAGGGCGTGGAGCGTGGTGGCGCCCCACCTGGTGGAGGTAAGAGAGAGCAGCCCTCCCGTTATTATTGCGGTGAAACATGAGAACTGCTTCTCTTGATTTATGCACAATGAACCCGTGGTACCGAAGATCCGTCACAGCCAACATTTGTTTGTGATTATCGTCCTTCAAATTCTGACATGTTTGACACCCCCCTCTCCTTTCTCCCCCGCCAAGGCTGCCTGCCACAAAGAACGTCACGTGTCCCAGAAGGCTGTGTCCTTCATCCACGATGTGCTGACGGAGGTGCTGACCAGCTGGGCGGAGCTGCCACACTTCCACTTCAACGAGGCCCTGTTCCGGCCCTTCGAGCACATAATGCAGCTGGAGCTGTGCGATGAGGATGTGCAGGACCAGGTACCGTAGCATTCGCCCAGGCCGCGCACCAGCTTCAATTACATTATACTCTTCGTTTTAAAACGCATCCAGATTGTCCCAAATCAATTGGTTTATCAGTTTAATCCAGTATGGTCTAATAGGAACTGAGAAGCCCTTAATGCATTATTTGACACACACTCTAGTTCTGGTACCTGTGATACTGCTAATGGTTATGCCGATGTAATGTAGGCTTTGTAAGATCTTCTGGATGTGTAATTGCTTACATAGATTAAGATAAACGCCGAAGAAAAATTAGTTTACAGGAGTCACAATATCCGTTTGCAGTAAATGTTTGGTTCAGAAAGGCTGGACTTCAGGTACCCTGCATAGAGCAGGTGCAGGTGTCCAGGTGACATTTTCCAACCTACTTCCACTCCTCAAGGTATCTTTCTCTGTCCCACCTCAGGTAATCACCTCCATAGGTGAGCTGGTGGAGATGTGCTCCCCCCAGATCCAGTCAGGGTGGAGGCCCCTCTTCAGCGCCCTGAGGACCGTGCATGGAAACAAGACCGACATCAAGGACTACCTGGTCGGGGAATACTCGATGGGTGAGAGATGGTTGAGTGTCAGGCCCATTTCCATCAATTGGCATTACTGGTAGCATTACTCTTGGCCTAGCCTCCTAGTTCCTTCACAGATTCCAGGATGCCAATTGTGAATGCCATTTGAACGTGGTTGCCGCTTTATCTTTATCAGCTATTACTGTAAAAATTGGAAACTCATGCTTTCTTTAACCATTGTGCTTGAAGGGAAATCCCAAGCTCCTGTGTTTGACGTCTTTGAGGCTTTCATCAACACGGACAACATTCAGGTGTTCGCAAACGCAGCCACTGACTATATCATGTGCCTTATGAAGTTTGTCAAGGGGTTAGGTAAGTTGGTTTCGCGCACTGTCGCAGACCCTGGAGACTGAAATAATCTGACACTTGGCTTTGAAGAGTTTGTTTGCTTGGCTAATTTTGATATGCAACGCTGATGTGTTGCATTTGCTGGTTGTGCTGTTACTTCTCTGAAGTGCTTGAGTAAGGCTTTGATGTCCTTCTTGCCAGGAGAAGTGGACTACAAGGAGATTGGGGATTGTGTCCATGGCACAGGGTATAGCTCCACCGACCTGTGCCTTCCTGCTCTGGACTACTTGAGAAAGTGCTCGCAGGTGGGGAACAGGTCATGCGGCTTAGATCTTGGAAATGATCCTCTGGAAATGAGACACCTGAAGGGAGGACCATATGTGTGTGTGTTTAATCCTTAGTGTGCATTTTCATTTTCTGTTCCGGGTAAAGCAGGGAGAGGTTTGAAATGCGAGCAAGGAATGGCCACTACAGTGATCACATTTCAGTTACTAGCGGACATATTCCAGTTGAGGGAATGTTGCACAAGTCTACCAGTTTCCCACCCTTTAGCAGTGTCAGCTAAACAACTAGTAAATGAAGCAGTCAAAGTATTAGGGTAGCAGTGCAGTCGGTGCGGTAAGACTCGCTCTTGCCTGCAGCTGCTCGCCAAAATCTACAAGATGCCTTCCAAGCCCGTGTTCCTGGGAGCCCGCCTGGCCAGCCTGCCCATGAGAGCGCAGGAGAGGTCGGTGGGCAGCGAGGATGGCATGGACTCCATCCTGGCAGAGTGCGACGATGACACGGGTGAGCTGCCGGCTGACGGAACAAAAACGCTCCACCAACACGGAAATTGATTTCAGTGGTTCTTCACGTTAGTGAAGTCCTATTTGAAAAGCCTCTCATTATAACGAAACTAAACCAGAGGACATTATTATTTGACCAATGTTCACGATATCTCTCACAGTAACATGTTTTTTAGATTTTTTTGTTTTTATATTATGACGTTGTTGTATTTTAATTTGTATCCTTAAAGCGCAATCTGGCTTTAAGACTTAAGGAGATCCAATTGGAAAGCGATTTCGTATGATTTCCATATTAAATCCCTGAACCCTATTTGAATCTAACCAGGCCTGATCCAGGTGTGGATTCTCCTCCTGGAACAACTGACCGCTGCTGTGTCCAACTGCCCTCGGCAGCACCAGCCACCCACCCTGGAACTTCTGTTTGAGCTCCTCCGGGAGGTCACCAGAATCCCAGGTGAGGCCCACTGGGGCCCTGCAGGCAACACTGGGGAATCTTTACATTTCTTATGATGTACGGTGTCCTTCATGTGACTTCAGTATTGTCTCCGGCATTTGTGTTTTGTCAGTTCGTGCATTTTATTGGCCCTAACTATTTAGTGAAGTGGATGCGCATTCCATCATTTTATGAAACCTTATATCCCGTGGTTGTGAGAGAATCATGATGGGATTGGAAAACAAAAACGGTATAGAATAATGAGTTGAATAACGGGTCTGGTGTCCATTCAGGTCCAGGCTTCGCCATATTCTCAGTGATCCAGCTCCTCCTCCCTGTGATGTCATTGTGGCTGCAACGGAGCCACGGTGACCACTCATATTGGGATATTGCCGCAGCCAATTTCAAGCATGCCATTGGCCTGTCGTGTGAACTGGTTGTGGAGCACATCCACAGCTTCATCCACTCAGGTAGGAGATGCTTGTCTGTTTGTGCATAGAGAATAGTTACTGTTCTGTACTAGGGGACACTTCGTTGCGGTGAGAGAATCTCTGAAGTCTGACACTAGTTCTGTAGGAATTGTATATTTTATTTTATGGTGCATTTGAAGGCAAGGCAAGACAAGCATATCAATTAAGAAAGTCTTAAGCTTTTCAAGGCTTGTCAGCTATTTACCCATGGCTTCAAATGTGTGTTTAGCGAGGATGATAGCTGAAGTTACCCCTGCACAAAATCGCTCTGGGCCAATACTGTATATATCAGATTAAACTAACAATGATTATGTTTAGTACTTTACTCAAGGATCCAGCAGCGGTCTTACCCCTGGCATTTTAACCCGTGTGCTATGGTTTTCACATCCAATTCCCTTGCCAATACTTAAGCCGCCTGCAGCACTGTGCTTTGTGTAATAAATATAATATACCGGTCTATTTAAAATGATTTGTTTTAATAATGTTCCATAAATTATATAATGGTAGTGCAGAGTTGGTCAACTCAAGTTTTTGGGGGGTCAGCACTTGGGAGAGTGAAAGGTGAGCCTCACAAACCAGAGATACAACCCTAACCCTGCCTGTGCCGACCGGCTCTGTCTGTACTCTAGATATGGGGTATGAGAGCTTGATCAACCTGATGCTGAAGGACCTGTTTAAGCTGCTGGTGGCCTGTGTGGCTGAGCCAGCCGAGACCATCTCCAGGGTGGGCTGCTCCTGCATCAGGTGCGACCTTGCGCGTATACGCATTATGTTACCCTTGTTGTCCTGCTTTTAGATCTGAGCACTGCAGTGCCTGGTGTGAAACGGACTGCTATATGGTTAGTGTGATTCCAAAGGAGGTATTTTAAGATATCTAGTGGTTAGACACCCTCATCGAGAGTGAGTTACTGTACTCAGGTTCTGTGTGCAGTGTGACCCAGTTACAAGGCTTAGTTTTTCTGGAATATGCTAATGTACAGTGGTGCAACAGTAATTGCAGTCTCTAATTTGAGATTTAGTCTCAGCTGGCAGTAGCCATTAGCCAGATGGATGTCTGTTTGCTGCCCTCTAGTGGGCACTGTGTTCTCCATGATCATGGTGACGTTTCGGTTGTCCTGATACGCTGCAGAACGCGATGGCATGTAAATTAAAGTTATGATCAGTTGTGGCCAATGTTTTTCAAAACAGCTGGACTGACATGGATAATAAATGCAGTCTGGAACTCCAGATATTAAACACAAAGGAATTTTTTTCTGTAAAATGCTATTTAGAGGCAGTTTGCTTTACCGAAAAACGTCAGCTTTGCTTCCGTTTGCGTTTCTTGTTCAGCTCCACGTCCCTTACCGCCCTGAGGCTGCTTGTTCTCTCACGGCAGGTACGTCCTGGTGACGGCCGGTCCGGTATTCACGGAGGAGATGTGGAGGCTGGCCTGCTGCTCCCTGCAGGACGCTTTCTCCGTTACACTGGAGCCGGTTAAGGTAAGAGAGTAGAGGGGTGGCCCCCCCGGGTGGGCCGGAATGCAAAGCGCCGAATTGGTCTGGGTCATCTCCTCCCCGCGTGGCGCGTGGCGGACACGGGCGGTTGCATTAGCCTGCGAGGGCGATTCGTTTTGGCACATACTAAGCCGATGGGAATTAAATTGATTGAAATGTGACAGATAAGCGACCTAAAAGCTTTCCCGTTAATGCCCAAGTTTGAATCAACCGTTGCGTGACAGTGGGCGCTCTCTCGCCAAGAGAGCCCTGTGCGATTCACTGTTTTACATTTTCTCCAATTTACCACTCACTCCTGCTCTACTGCTAGATATTATACAGACGCAATTCTGGTTGAGCACCACAGTAGGGACCTTCCTTGCACATGGATCAGTCCGCCTCACGGCGCATGCCAGAATATTATGGACGGAGCTTGCAACACACAGCATATGGACCTGTTTGGCTTCGTTCAGTTCACTTAGTCTCACTGCATCAACGATGGCATGTTTAGGCAGCAAACTCCAGTGGATGAAATATAATCTTCTTAAAAGATCATCGCAATGTCCTTTTTTTTTTTTTTGCAGTAGACGGGGGGCCTTCACTCTGGTGGGAATACGAATGCATGCACAGCACAATATCTTGACTACAGAACGAATGAATGCCAGTGGCTAGGCCCGTCTATCTTTAACCCATCTTTTTCAATGGATCGACCCACGTTCTTTTGAGCGAACAAGGATCTGTGCTAGACGAGTTGTTTTTTGAGATTATTTTCATATATTGGAGGGGGAGGGGGAAAAAAAACGTATGTATGCGTTTATCCGCATTGGCCAAGGGATTTATTTGGGCTTTATTTCGGGTCGTGTAATCTCTAATGCCAAAGGGTTTCGGAGATTACTCTCCAGTACCAGGGGTCGTCATTCTGGGTCGTCTTTCTGGGTCGTCCTTCTGGGGATCCATCTTTCTGTCTGTCACGCCTTTACAATTTTCATTTAGAGCAGACCGCCCCCAACAAACGATTCTGTTACATGTAAGTGTTCATGCGACAAATGTTATTTTGTTAATTTGTTACTGACCTTTAATTTTTCCACACAATGGCTGTGTTGTGATTGGCCAGTTCGATGCCATATTGATAACGAGAGTGCTCTGTCGGCATGCGCAGCCCTCTGTGATCCCGCCTGCCTTTTCTCCTCCCGGCCGGTAGAACCTGCTGGCCTGCTTCCACAGCGGCTCGGACAGCTTCGCGGGCGACGCCTGCGAGGTCAAGGTCGCTGCCCCGTCCCACTCTGCCACCGCAGAGGCCGAGTACTGGAGGATCCGGGCCATGGCCCAGCAGGTGCTGCCCCCGCCCGCCAACGCCAAGACCCCCTCCATCCCGGCACCACGAATGGGTGCTCCTGCGGCACTCCTGGGACGTTCCTCCAGCACCACCCGGGTTTTTGCAGCGCTTCGGGCCATTTCCTGTAACAAGGTGGTGTTGGAGGAAAATCCTGCTTTAGAAACTAAAGCTTTAAATGTAACAGTAATTCCAGCCCAACAGTTTCAGAATCAGAACGTGCTGGATGAGAGATTTTCTACAAATCTTCACATTAGATTTAGTTTTTTTAAACGATTTCAGTTGACACACACACTTGACTATATAGCCATTACACAGGTAAAAAATGGATTGTGGGCGGTAGGGAGTGGACTGACTGACTGACCAACCCTCAGATGACTGACTGGCTGGACTGACTGGACTCTCAAGGGTTTTTCTCCCCGCCCATCCCCAGGTCTTCATGCTTGACACTCAGTGTTCCCCAAAAACACCCAACAACAAGGAGGGCTTTGAGCATGCCCAGTCCTGCGTCTTGATCATAGAGTTGCCACCAGACCAGCAGTCAAATGGACACACGTCCAAGAGGTAGGCGACTTTTTAAAGTAGATTATAAAGGTTTCTCAAAAGCGTTTTACAAGCTTTTTTGCCATAGTATCAGTTCCCTTAAGTGTGTGTCTCTCAGACAAAATGTCAACTGTCTTTGAATAAAATTCTACAGTGTGTAAATACAGTTTAATACAGTTTGCTGTCAGTTATTCCAGTATGTCTGACAATGTTGGTGTCTGTGTGACTAATGTTATGTTAATAAACTGTTTATTTTTCTGACTATGGGGC
>JAOVYW010000054.1:1065970-1092456 GCA_025775045.1 Hiodon tergisus
CAATTTCTCTTTTTCAATCACGCTGCACTTCCAACAGGAAAGTTGGGTAAGCCTGCTTTGATTCAGAACTACAGTTATCAGCAGCAGAGAAACATCAGACATACAGTCACAACAAATAAAGGCGTTTAGTCATTCGCTATATAGTCATTCGCTGGCTGAGCACAGCAGCCGCGCCCAATTGCCATGGGCAAATCGGCAGGGTTTTCTCTGCTGATCACTTATAAGCATCTGCCTGCAGGCTTTGCAGTGCCGTGACGGGCCTCTCCATTATGAACCTTGAGCTTCTCTGTGAAGCCTGCAGAGTAGAAAAGACATGGGTGACTCGGGTGACTAGACGTACTTCCTTATCCTCCTCATGTGTGATGGCAGGATTTGTGGCGACAAGCTGAAATGCATTGGAACATTTGGCAAGCCAAATTGGGGAGAAAAAAAATTGTTGTTTTTAGGAATTCATTTAAAATATTTAATCAACCTTTTGCACTGACTGTTCCAAGTATTCAGACATACAAACTGCATAATTTTTGTCATGGGTGAAAATGTAGTAATATATATATTTCTTTACAAATGCTTCACCTTGAATTTATGGGTTCCATGTGACCTCTCATTGGCAGGATCCCCTTCCGGACCATAGTGGTGAGTCTGCTGTCCCACCAGGTACTGCTTCAGAACCTGTATGACATCCTGCTGGAGGAGTTTGTGAAGAGCTCCAGCCAATCAGACACACAGGCGAAGACCACCCCAGTATCGGAGCCCCGGCCCACCGGCTTTCTGCGCTACATCTCCATGCAGAACCTGGCCATCATCTTTGACCTGCTCCTGGACTCCTACCGCACAGCCCGCGACTTCGACACCCGTCCGGGCCTGAAGTACCTGCTGATGAAGGTTTCTGGGGTCAGCGGCGCTGCCAACCTCTACCGCCAGTCGGCCATGAGCTTCAACATCTACTTCCAAGCCTTGCTGTGTGCCACGCTGACCAACCAGGAGAGCATCACAGCCGAGCTGGTGAAGAGGATCCTTTACGAGGAGGAAGAGGGCAGCTCCGACTCCTCCCAGCAGTGTTCCTCGGAGGACGAGGACATTTTCGAGGAGACGGCACAGGTGAGCCCCCCCCGGGGCAAAGAGAAGAGGCAGTGGAGGGCCAAGATCCCCTCCCTCAGCATCCAGCCCATCAGCAGTGTGGATTGGGCCTGGTTGGTGAAGCGTCTGCACAAGCTCTGCATGGACCTCTGTAACAACTACATTCAGATGCACCTGGACCTGGAGAGCAGCCTGGACGAGCCACCCATCCTTCGGGGGGACCCCCTGTTCTTCCTCCCGCTTTTCCCCTCTGAGACCTCCACGCCCTCCACGGGAGGTCTGTCGGGGCGGGGCACGCCATCTGAGGACGGCTTCCGCTGCCACTTGGCCGAAACGCCGTCGGAAGATGCCGCCAGCCCTGGGCATCACCTGAGGCGGGATCCGGCCAGGAAGAAGGAGTGGTGGGAGAGCGCCAGCAACAAGTTGTACACCATCGCCACCGACAAAACCATCACCAAGCTGATGATCGAGTACAAGCGGAGGAAGCAGCAGCACAACCTCACCACCTTCGTGAAGGAGACGAAGGTGACGGAGAAGCGGGGCGGGGAGCCAGTGACGCTGAGGGGCCCCGACTCGCCCCTCCCCCAGAGGCCGCAGCACCTGGTCGACCAGTGTCCCATGCGACACTCCTTCAGTGCTGGTCCAGAGGTGCTGCGGCAGGAGAAGAGGCCCCGGTCGGGCTCTACCGCCAGCTCACACAACGTCTCCCTCAGAGACTCCGAGGCTCAGATACAGGTAGGAACAGTGTCTGTGTGGTGGAAGCTGGGTGGTCAAAGATTGGCACTAATTTCTCTAAACCCGAGAAGCTGTTTGATGTATTCTTAAGAATACACTAAAATGTTTATTTAAGCATGAATGATCTGGATGTTGCAAGTTCGAATCCAGATCTGGTCATTTGTCGATTGTGACCAGGAGAGTACAGCGGCAGCACTCATCAATTGTAATACTTCCTCATCCATCCAGTGTGTGATGACAGGATTTGTAGCGAGTAGCCAAGATTAGCATCCAATTTGCAGAATTCTGGGGGGGAAAAAACAAAATAAAATGCTAATCCAAATTTATTTTTATGCCAGTTTTAATTTAATAAATACTTGTTTTTCTTACTAAGCCAATTTACAAGGAAAGAAAAATATTTCCACATGGAGTCAAACTGTTAACCATCTCTCTCTCTCTCACTGCCACCATTTGTTTAGGCATGGACCAACATGGTTCTGACGATCCTGAATCAGATTCAGCTCCTTCCAGACCCCACCTTTGTGGCTCTACAGCCTGCAGTTTTTCCCTGTATCAGTCAGCTGACGTGTCATGTGACCGACGTCAGGGTTCGGCAGGCAGTTCGGGAATGGCTGGGGCGTGTTGGAAGAGTGTATGACATCATTGTGTGAAAGGCCAGTTGCCTAATTTGGGTGTTATGTTATTGGGGGCGTGGGGGGGTGTATGGTATTTGGCTGCATTCAGTTAGATTTTATATATATATTTCCTTTGTTGTATTTTGCATTCTTTATTACACATCATAATCATAACCATGAATTGAAATTGTATGCATTTGTTATTATTTATTTATTTATTATCCATTTTTCTTTATCCTATTTGCCACACTATCAAAATATTTTTATTTTTACATTGTTTTTATTTATTTTATTAAACGCTTACATACATGCATGTTGCCATTGGCATTATGACCACTCTGTTGTGCATTATAAGATTCCTTATGGGTAACAGACTTGAGCTTAAACATGCTTATGACCAACAGATGCCATTATAAACTGGGTGAATCTTTGGGTCTTGATCCCACCTTGTTCTGTTTTTAAAGGGTGGTACCATTCTGGCTCATTCAGTGCCCAGCTTGTGCTCCCAAGATTGACCCGTCGTCCGTGGCACTGTATTTTGCGTTAGGCCAAAGGGAACAGCTCATTTTATGATCGATAAACGGCCGAGACATAAATACAAATTCTGAGCAAGTCTCAGGATCAGTTATTTAAGCGAGGTAAAGGACTCAGTCTATTTAAGAAAGCTACCACTGTGTTCAGAGCGACCTGGATCCAGGATTGTGCACCTGCTTATCCTAGTAGGTAATGTCATTGCCTGCTTCACTCACACAAGCTTTGTTTCCTGAGGAGAGTGACCCAGAGTTACTAGAGTCTTAGGCTTTTTTTTGCTTATTTTAGTGTGATTTCACTTCTGTTAACCTCTACTTGGGAAACATATTTGCTGTCTGACTGGACAGATGCCTAAAGAAAAAAATTCCTGTTACCGGCTGGAGGGGAGTGGTGATGAAGTCCCAATTGGATCTCCTCCCTGATTCGTGCCGTCCTGATTCGTGCCGTCCTGTCTCGTGCGCTGGTGAGCAGATCATGCCAACCTGTCTGGCACGTGGTTAAATCCACCCCCCCCCGCCACTGTACCCTGCTGAGAAAATCACAATTTTTCAGCTGTGTAACCTCTGGGAGTCCAACATGAAAACAACCTTGTCAGAATGCAAAGAGGTTAAAAATAGCTGAAAGACATTTTTGTTCCCTGGCACTAAATATAAATTCAATAACACAGCATTTTAAAAGCCTACATTTGTGAAATTGCTGCTTTGTTTGAATTTTTGAAAAGCTGCAGGAATCCGATTTTGAGAGAGAGAGATGTGGGGGGAGAGAGATTTTATTAATCTTATTTATGAATATACTGTGGTTTGCTTTTGCCAATAATATTTACTTGGATGTTCCTTTTGAAAAGCTTGTGATAAAATATATATTGGCCCATGCA
This sequence comes from Hiodon tergisus, assembly GCA_025775045.1. NCBI lineage: Eukaryota > Metazoa > Chordata > Actinopteri > Hiodontiformes > Hiodontidae > Hiodon > Hiodon tergisus. Next base: position 1,069,802 of record JAOVYW010000054.1, read on the forward strand.
GAAGAAAAAACAGTTAGTTTTGATATTTTACTACATTTGAAGTATTGGAATTTTTCTCTTGGACGAATACAGGTGTATTTCAGAAAAATATTTTGAACAGTTTTTAATGGCTATCATACACATGAAACTATGTAGGAGACCTGTATAAGTATAAGGATGGTGCCACATCAGAGTAATTCTTCATTCATGAGAGTAAGTTATTGCAATGTGTGATTACCATCCAAAATGGACAGAGACATAGTTTTCTCTTCTTCACCTTGCATGTATTCTCCACAAGTCTCCTGCTTTTAAAGTGTGTTTGTTTTGAGATTGGTTCCTTCGATCGGCAGTGAACAAGTGGCGAACCAAGGCTATGCAGATATCCTTTACATCCCCGAGCCGGGCTTCAACGCAGTCTTTCTGTGCGCGATCTGAATGTAAAGTTCTGTGGAACTCTGTGTAAATATTTATGTTCCTTATAGTGACCGTGGTTCTTTTGGATTTATTCTTCAGACCCAATTCTTGTTGTTGTTGTCATGTCCCTTTGTCTTTTTCCCCATGTTTAATGTGTGTGTGGTTTTTTTAGATTTATGTTTTGTGCCAGTTTGGGCCAAGAGAAGCTGATTTCTGTCTTGACAGTTTTGTTTGTGTATTTTTATTTATTTATTTATTACAATCCAATTAGACCTTCAGGTCTTGAAGGTCTTCAGGACCTTCAAGTATCGATTTTCAAAAATCATGTTTTTTTTGTTTTTTTTACTGTCCACTAACAATTAGGGGACATGACTAATCAGCCAACATGAAAATTCTTCTAAACAGAATTTTCTGAGATTTTACGTTTTGAAAGGCTGCATTCGGAGTCGAAAGTGTGGGTGAATTTCTGTCCTAAAGTTTTTTTGGTTTTTGTTCCTAATGCCAATAAACAGTAGCCATGGAAACATAACGGCATATCAAAGAAGTTATTCAAATTTGTTATGGTATTAACGTAAGTCATATATGAGTATAATGAAGGATGAAAACTTCTAAAACAGACTTGTATTGACTGCAGTGGACGATTGGTCCAACTTTTTACAAACAAGTTCTGTAAAATTTGTCAGCTTTCTAACCATAAAGTCAACAAAAAGTTTTTTTTTTTTTTTTACTGGCTCTTTGCAAGTACAATACAATGATTGAGTAATTAATTATTGCTGAATTACATTTGAATTGATAATGAATATTATGAAGCCACAGTTGGCAATCATTGGCCAGTCGCTTATTTTGTCTGGACCTTTGTCTGTGGCAGTCCTAACAGTGTCTTTGTTGCTAGGTTTCTCTCCCTTCATTACAAATTAATCATTAAATGTGAGTAGACCCCATAAAATATAATTTATTAATGTTAAAGAACTGCTTATATGAAAAGGCATGTTTATATTTGTTCACTAGGAATTTAACTTGTTAAATTTATATTTACATGTCCTGCCCGTAATGACCAAAAAATTACGATTTAATGTATTTCATTTTAACAAATCAGTGAAGATGTTTGTAATGACGAGTATTAAAAACTTTTTTATTTTTCGTGTTGTACTGCCAAACTAACCTCCGCTTCACTTCAAAGGGGCTATTACTTTGCGTCGAAAAGGAAAATTGTGTATAAACTATGCCAATACGTTAATCACTTAAATATATTTCCCTACGTTTTATGAATTCTTATTATGCTGTGTCATTTACCCCAAGAAAGTGCCCACGGCAGTGCACACAATTCAAAAAGTAATTAAAACAAGTTGTGATTGCAATCAGAATGAATGTCTATTTTCCGTGTAACACAAATGTGTTCATTAGTGTTGTACAAAAATCTGATAGAAACAAAAACATGTTGAGCGTGGAACTCAAATCTGCGGAAAATCCTAGATACATTCAATCCTTTTTACTTTACAAAAAAACGTAATTTTACAAGCGCTTTGGTATTTAAAACATGTTATTAATCAAATAACGACCATGCTATTAATATTTAAGGGTAACAGAATGTGTTCGTTTCCGCCTCGTATTGTTGTCACCAAAGCATGTACAGTTTATTTATTAGCGCGCATTCCTTCAGTCGGAATATAAACGGTCTTCTCACGTGACTGCGGATGTTTTCTGGAAATCTGCTCGAAACGGATAACAAGGAAGAACCGGACCTTACGGAGTGATTTGAAAAGCTTTCTGCCTTTGATAGACTGTTGAGACTTTACTGTTGATACTGTTCTCTTTTGGCTAAAACTAAACAGAAAGATGCTTTTTTTCTCTCTAGCTGATGTAATTTGTCTCAAGAAAATATGTATATTTCGACTATATTATATATTTATTTAGAGACAAATTGGCCCTATATTCTGTATATTCTGATGTGTTTCCAAGATTGCAGTTTATGTTGAATGTGTCATGGAATAAACCAGCAAATATATGTCTATCTGCGTGTATTTTGTGAATCATGTATTATATATTTTCATTTTAAATCAGTTTGGATTTGGGGCACCTGGTGAGATATATTTGCCATATCCATAAATGTATCTTAACCACGTGTTTTTTACCCATTCGTAATTTTTGCACGAAATAAATAAATCAAAAATCAATATTCTAGAGCGTATATGTAAACGGATTCGTGCCTCAATCAAAAGACAGATGGTAGTATTACTTTTTAATCTGCAGATCGTCCTTGGAAAGACCAGACACGCTAGGTCAAGTGGATTAAATGTGACCGCCTCTTTCAGAAAACGTGGGTTGCCGACAGATTTAATCAGTCGGGAGACCACCGCGGATGGAATGTTCGGATGCGGTTACTGTTTTACCTAGGCAATAAAAATCAACCTGGTGCACTTAGAGATTATTTTAAAACCCCATTCCCTCAAAAATCTGAAAGAACACAAGTGATGCCAATTTTAAAGTACTGGCATATCGCCTCTCAAATGAACTCTGCATAATTTAAACTTCAAATGCACCGTACTGCAATAATAACACTTTAGAGAAATGCCCTTTGTGAACATAAAATGCCCCTTGTAAATGTCGAGAAATTGTGAAAATGCGAGATCCACATATTAGTGATATTTTTTGTGGGGAGGCTTGTTTTTATATACAATCAGCAATTCCAGACATGCTGTACACCTGTCTGACAGCAGCACCTTAGACAACTGGAAGAAGGTGAGCAGTTCGGTCTGAATTTAATATGTATATGGACTGACTTGGAATGGAGGCAAACAAGCCATGTATGGTGTAACTGCAGACCACCCCCTTCACAGAGAACTGAAGTAGCCACCGACGGAAAAACTAAATAAAAGAGACGGAGGCAGCAAATCCCTAATTTTCATTGGCAAATTCTTAAATTAATTTACGTTGAGATTCAGATATGCGGAAACAAGAGCTAAAATAACGAACACCCTCCGATCAGATCAGACAGGCATATTTTCATCCCGGACTCTAATAATCTAGGCCAGCAGCAATAAATCCCATAAAACTTTGCCTTTTGACCCTGCCGCACTCTGATTGGCCGCAGCCCGACTTTGTAAACAGGCCGAACCATGCTGATTGCTTATCGCGCTCTTTAGCCAGGCATTCGGCGCATTCGGTTACAAACTACTTCGGCTGTTGGGTGGTCTCGCTTCACGCTACTTGCGCCACCTCTCATTCGGCAGAATGCGAACCCTACTGGATAGCAGCTGGATGAAGTTCGGACCTGCAGGGAGGGGCAGCTACGACTGGGTGACGGGGGCGCCGTCGCCCTCTGTGGACAAACAGCGTCAGGTGAGTACCGTTGGGAAATTAAATGAATGCTGGGGGTCTTCATTTTTATGGCGAATACAAAGGAAATACATTAATACATATACTTTAATTTTAAATTAATGTTTGCTAATTAGTTAATTAACTCAAGTCTGAATTGAAGTCTATATTTTTAAGTATTTGCAATTTTAATAAGAAAAACTGCATTTATGATTAAGTAGTTCCTAGAATAATTTTCGGTTCTATTCATGTTGCCATGTACCGCATCCTGGAGCTAAGGACATCCTGTCTCACACTGATGGGCGAGGTCGAGGATTCTGCAGTATTAACTTTGAAATACTGGTTACAATTTAAATTAAACATCGTAGTTCTGGCGTTATGGTTCTCTAAAGTTAAATAACGTTTTAAGAGCAGATGTTGTGGTCCAGGACAGTGCCGCATTAGTCATTAATTACAAATATATTATTTTTCTTATCTTAATTTAAATATATATATATATATATGTATATATGTATATGTATATATATATGTATATATATATATATATATATATATGTATATATATGTATGTATTTCTCACAAAGAACATGAGCTGCGAGAATACAATGGAATAGAACAATCCATCCTCTGTTTTCCCCCCCAAAAAATTCATTGTTATTCTTTCTTTGTTTTTAGGTATGTTAGCAATAGGGCATTTCATTTAGCCTCGTCTTACAAATGTCTCGGCTTCAACTTTGTGCCGCTTTGGATCGACTGTGGATAACCAGTAATGTTCTGCCATGTTACTGATACATTGGAGCCACTTACTACACACTTCGTTCCGATTTTAGAATTACGAACAACTGTGCTCATCTGCTCTTAGCTTCGTGTCGCAGCGAATAGTGATCTGTAGTCAATTCGTTGCGCTACTCTTTGACTTGTTTGCCATAATGGTTCTGCCTGCAAGAAGTTTTCAAGGCTGTCCAACCGTGAAACAAGTCATCTGTGGTTGCTTTAAATTGTGTTAGTTCTATAGTATGTATGAAGTACTTTTGATCTTTAAAAAATGTATCTATCAAAAGCCCCAGAAACTTGGTTTTTCATATTCTCTATGCTAATATACCACTATTTTTTTCAAAAATTCAGCGGCTCCCTTAATCAAAAACCTAGATGGAGCCAATTTAATCCACCCAGGAGACAAATTCTATTGCATTGCTGAAATTAAGGTTGAGTGGTGATCACAGCATGGAACTACACAGGTGTCATCAAAGGTTATCCTCTTGTGTTGCCAGGGATACCACTGGAATGAGATGACCCCTAGCGAGGGCACAGGGTCAGAGGTCATCCTATATGTCCTTTTCCCCACTGCCTCCTTCCTCGTCATCTGCCTCCTGGCCTTCCTGATCTACAAGAGTTGCGCCTGCGGAAAGCAGGGCCTGGCCAATGTAATTGCACTGGGGCTTCAGGACAGCGGAAAGAGTGGCAAGTTCCTGTCCTCCCTGACCTGGGATGGAGAGCAGTTCCCCAGCACCAGCTCCAATCTCTCTGATGGTGTCTTCCTCATGGTCTACCTGCCACCACCCTACGAGGAGACGCTCACCAGGATTACCCGTGCAGCCAGCACCTCCAGTTCCAAAGACGTGGACTGTGCCAGCCATGTGACCATTGACGATTTGGGAGCCAAGCTGTAGCCTCGCTCGAGGCCAGATCGATTGACCTTTAAATCAGGCATGCCAGGAGACCCCAAGCCATGGGTCCTAGAGGTTTGACTGACATATCAATGGAGAGTTCTATGAAGTGGGCTAGTGGGACGCTAGAATCAGTCAGTCCTCTTACGCTGAACCAGAAAAGTATTCTACGGGCATAGTTCCTTTAACCTTTTCCCCTCATTGAAAATGGATTTGTCCTTCTGTTTCTTGACAGTAATTTAATGTCAGTAGAAACAAAAACTTGGATAGAAACCAGTATTTACAAGACAATAATCCCTGTTGAGGTATACATGAGGTTTTTTACACTCTGATCAACAGGTCTGTTCACTATCTCACAGCTAACCTTGTTTCAGCTACAATGGGAATATACTAAAGAAATATTACTAAATTAATTTTATGGCTCAGTTTTTGGATGAACTATGATTTCTCCAAGAAGATGGTGACATAGTCCTAGCATTAAAATACTTATACAGCGTTTAAACACATGGTCTTACAGAGTTGTAAATACTTAACAGGACTCAGAATCTCAGGGCATACCTCTCTGCACACCCATTGGCTGTAAAAAAATATATTTTAAAAGAAACTTGCCTGGTTGAAGTATAAAACCTCAAGAGAATGTACATTTCCTTAATTCCTTCATTGTATAATACATTACTGAACTTTTGCACTTCTGCCACATTTAGAAATATTTCATTAAAATGATTTTTTTTTTACTTGCCATTTCTATCAAGCTATTCTGTTATTTCTCTTAATTTCCCTAATGTTGCGTTGCGTTGGCAGTTAGCAACTGATCTCAGCAGCAACATGAGGTGAGAAATAAGTATGAAAACATTATTTGTTTTACTTAAGGAACCATTTGTTTGGAGATTGGCTTTTGGGGATAAAAATGAGAATTTAAGCCCTGAGTACTAATCTTAATAGAGTTGATACAATACTTTATTATAAAATACTTTTTATACAGTGTTCTAGTTCTTGTGTACACAAAGGAAATGTGTACACTTGTATTTTCTGCAGTAGTAGTTTTTAATAATATATAGAAAATTACTTGAATATTATGACTAGAAAAAGAAAGAAAACTTGCAGGTTCAAATGGAACACGTCGCGTGGTAGTATTTCAGAAAATCAAACACACTTATTTTAGGAAACAGCGACGCCTGGTGGACAATTATAACAGCCATGATGGTTGATGGCAGTAGCCTACCTGGCTTGCTGCTATGTTATAATTTTACTCAACTTATCTTCGACAAAAACACATCCCCTTGTTTCGGTTTTATTTCTTTAAACGTATCAGATTTGTTTTATCTAATAAAATCGCAGTGTACAGCCATATCTGTCAAATCAATCAGGTAATATTTCAACACACACTAGCACGCACACAGTCCATGAACAGATTTTATTCGATAATAAACCATATTCAGTCAAATGTGTTCGTAAGTCAATAAATACAATCTATAAAATTAAAAGACAAAACGTGTATGACTATAACAGGTATGGAGATTTTTAGACACGGGGGAACATTTTCTTAGTCACGTGCCCCCCTCTGCACCTCTTTTCTGTTTCCGGGAAGGGTCCAGGCTTGTGCCTTCGTACATCACTTTGTTTTTTATTCCTTCGTCGATCAATTTCTGTTGAATGCGTAGCTTGGCATTGTTGTACCTACAGTAGAACCTTGAAGTCACAATAAAAAAAGTTTTCAGTGTAGAACACTTTACATTTGGCAACTGTCATACCTTGTCAGTCCATTCGAAAACTACAGCTACGTTTCTTCAAAAGCCCAAGCACAACCATCACCCAATGGCATATGATGTAATTAAATAACTGAATTAAACTAACAGGATATCAAAGCTTATTCTGCAGAAACACGCCAACCATTAGCTACGACACCAACTACATCGCTAATGACCAATTTTTAAAAGTAAGCATTTTACCAAGATCCCAACGTCGTCAGCATGAACCCTAGAACACCGAAGTCAAACGATCGCTTTACTCTACCTGTGAGTTAAAAAGACAAAGAGCAACACTGCTTAGTCTAGACAAACCACCGCATTAAACATGGATTTTCATGAAAACATAGATTCCTAAAACTAACAATTTAAATAAATTAAGGCAATTATCCTACATTTGTGCATTGCACAACCTCACTAACTTACTTGTTGCTAAAAAGTGTCCCAGTCCTGCAACTACGGACCCCCCTGTGCCATGCAGAATCGCCTCTCTGGCACAAGGAGTGTTCTGAACGTCAAGGATGCCCAGCAACTTGAAGGACTGTAATTCAGGGAACCATAGAAACGACAATAAATAAATAAAAGGGTTCGTCACGAGGGCAGTGGCATGCTAAAACGGGCCTTCCCCAAACATATTTAGAAGCACAGGATCATCTAGAATGTCATTGTATAGTTTAACGTTTTAATTTCCCTAATTTCCGGCTGCCGAGTTGTTTTGGTCACATGTTTCGCGGATACGGTCAGAGAGGTGACAATGCAATGGCCATACCAATTACAATTTCAGCTAATAGAAATACGTTACAAGCAGCAGTAAAGTAATACTAGATAGATTTGGTGCTACAGTAGGGAATATTACATATAAACACCCGTTGATTCGCACGCGAATGAGACTAAAGAGGCTAAACGAGAATTTAATCAAACTTGCAAAACACAGGAACTGTTAGCCTGACCTTCTGAAACCAATATTCCAAAGTAAGACTTACGCCCCATATCCATCCAAACTGCAAATAAAATTACATCTATCAAGAGCTCACCTTTTCTTTGGCGTCCTCGTCTTTATCTTCCATTGTACCTGTTACAGTTTGGTCAGTACAACATAAAACAGACCCCTGTGCTTATAGCTCAGAAGACTCGAGTAAAGCTTGCAATAATGTGATGTTACTTCCGGATCCAGAAAAAAGAAAAAACATTCAAATAAAAGTCTATTTGGCAGGACGCCTCAAAAATGCAAATTAATAACCGACATAAATATTGTTCTATTTTACAGCACATATTTTTAAATATAAATTTTATTATGAAGGTACACTAAATAAAAACACCATTGAAGAAAACCCCACTTTTGTAGACTGTATGGTGTACGCACATTGCTTCGTAGAGAAAAACTGAAAATTGTGGTTAAGTAAAAGGGGTGTCTACAATCAAAATCAATTGAGTTTGAACAGTGTAGTGCGTCAAACTGATATTTTTGAGGTCTTTAGCGCAACCCATATTGCAAATTATTTTTTGTCAACATTTAACTGTAGTTATTGTTTACAATGTTGATTCATTTTTTACTTTTAGAATCGTGTAAAAAATTCTGTCTATGTGTACATACAGTTCTGAAGTACTTGACTGGCTATAAAATACTGTTTTTAATAAAATATAATCTTATTACATTTTACAGCGCTTTTTTTGGTGCACGATATTTCATCTGAATTTCTGACTTAACCACATTTAAAATAGTATTTAAGTTAATCGTATTTCTTCTGCTTAAGGACTATAGGGACTTTTATTTTGATCAAAACCGGAAATCAAATTGTTGCTGAAAATTGTTACTCCGGAGCCACCATAAGCACACGTTGTCCTTCGGAGATTATCAACCATGTGTAAAATTGGAGATGATTTTGAATTCCTTACGTTTAGATTTCGGGTGGCTCTAACAAAGAGTGGTAAAATTCCAATACGTCGTTAAGGTATACATCAGGTGTGAAATTATTGTTCAGCCATTAAATGGCAGTGGAAATAATTCGATCCGATTTCTTTTACGTACACGTATCCGTGGTTACAGATATTACGTTATTTGACTGAAAAGCAAATTTGGAAATGTTTCTGTTTTAACCCGCACTCTCAAAGTGTATTTGTATTGCTCAAAATAGGAACATTTGCGCAATGTTATAATGTTTCCCTACCTACCCGCTCCACGCCGCGCGTGTTTCTGGTCATGAGCATTCTCTCCATACCTATCCTCTCATCATCCTTCATCAGCATCAACCAGCTCTCCACCACCCCTGTGACCCGCCCATCACACCATGCTCCGTATTATCTATATATCTATATTTGTTATAACTGTATATTTGATGTTTAGGTTTTAGGTGTTTTTTTATTGTTTATTGCGATCTGATTGGTCGAAAAATCGGAGCGATGTGATTGGTCTAAAATTTTGGGCGGTCTCATTGGTCAGAAATTAGAATTTTAAAACATTACGCTTTTAATCTACAGGCAACTGTGGTTTGTAGTAGGCCTTTTTATACTCGGCATTGTTCATTTTATTTTTTAAATGGTATTGGAACATTTTACTTCCTACTATTTTAATTGTGTGTATATATATTACTTAAATAAAATTTTAAATAAAAGCTACTTGTTTTTAATGGGTGGGTTAAATCTGATTTATACTGAACAATAGGTGGTTAAATGCCTACATTTTACCTCTAAAATGCCCCCCTCTGCACCTCTTTTCTGTTTCCGGGAAGGGTCCAGGCTTGTGCCTTCGTACATCACTTTGTTTTTTATTCCTTCGTCAATCAATTTCTGTCGTATGCGTAGCTTGGCATTGTTGTACCTGCAGTAGAACCTTTAAGTCACAATAAAAAAGTTTTCAGTGTAGAACACTTTACATTTGGCAACTGTCATACCTTGTCAGTCCACTCGAAAGCTACAGCTACGTTTCTTCAAAAGCCCAAGCACAACCATCACCCAATGGCATATGATGTGGTTAAATGCCTACATTTTGTTCCATGATGTTTTCCACTTATTCCACTTAAGATGCTTGGATTTCTTCTTCTTCACATTCTGCAACCGTATCGAGTAGTTCTGAAAAATCAGTCACAATCCCGTTATATGTTTCTAGGTTTTCGGTTTTTGTGTCTCTGACCTGACCACCTACAAGTCCACCTGTAGGTGGAGCATACCTCAGGATTTCATAGATTTAAACTATTCTAACTTTTAACGAATCCAGAATACAGGTTGCTGCTAAGAACCCATGCAAACCCATGCTTCGTCACTTTTTCCACCCTACTAAACCCACTTGACAAACCACAAGCCCCTTCTCTCTCTCTGCAGATAATTTTGACGGATACTTTCAGCAGAAAATAGATTACTCGAGTTTCACTCAACTGACGATGCTCTCCACACACAACCATCCACAACATGATTACTCCTGATCACTCAAGCTTGTGTGTATGCTTTTTCAAAAATTTAACCGGAAGCTCAGATTCATCCTCAGTATCTTCAGAAGGATCTAGCTATTTTTATCAGAACAACACAGCTTCTGGTCTAAGCCATAGGGACTGAAACTCACTCCTGGCTGGGCTTCCGGCCTACTCAGCTAGACCTCTCAAACTCATTGAGAAGGCACGCCACCAGAAAACGGTTCTCTTGTTATGTTTCACTCACTTTGTGTAATTGGCTGGATTTGACTGTAAAGACTGTTAAGTCAATTCACCTCAGTTCCAAGGCAATGCTTTTAAGCTTTGAGGTGCAGTCCTTGGAAGATTTACACATAGTTGTTGTTTCTTTTTTATATCCCAAACCTTGGACCGAAGGCCAAGAGAAGAAGTCAAACAATCCCAGGTGCCCAATGAACCTTAAATGTCCACACAGATTTTCGAACAATGCTTTGTGCCTCTGTGAAATACTATCCCATTCTAAACATTGATAATCCTAGGCCCTTAAATTAACATTTAACTTTGCTAACCATCTCTTTGACCATTATGTATCGATACCAAATGCATTCCCTTCCATTTTGTCTCAGAAGCAAACAGTCCTGAGCTGTGGGACACCAGTCATTGTGTTTGTGACTGGAGGGGAATGGATGAAGAGCAAGTGAGAGGTGGGATGGGGGGGGGCTTTTTTATTCTAAATAGAAGGTGATTGTCATCAGCGCAATTCCCTATACAGCTTGTACAAAGCAAAAGGCAGGAAGGAAGTCACCATGTCAAAGTGCTTGCTTTTAATCCATGGTGGGATTGACTTTAAGCTCAGAGCAGTGGTGTAAGGACACAGCGTGGGTCGAGAAGCACAGCCCTGACATTGATCTCCTGCTATATAATGGCTCAGAGAGACCCACTCAGGACATAGCTTCACCGTAGCCTGCTGAGCCAATGGAATAGATCCTGTGAGGTGAGCCAGATAAATAAAGATAAATCACAATTGGAAAAACCATTGCGGTCTGAAGGCAATATTTTTGCTTTGAGTGTTCTTCACCAAAGAATATCCTCCTGCTGTTTAAAATGTAGTCTAATCAGAGCTTCGGCATCTTAAGAAGATACATTGACTTAATACGGTACTAAAAGCTATATATTATGAATTTGTTTAATATATTTTACTATCAATTACTACCAAGGTACCTTATCCGAACATTTTCTGCTCTTCATCTATAATGTTAAATTAAAAAACTGCTCTTGTTGCAATTGATATTTTTGCATTTTAGACATTTTCCTTTAAAATTTAAAGTGACATTTTCTTTAAATGTTTTAAAATATCTCTCTACATATATAGATATTCTTAGATATTTTTAGATAAATAATTATTGTTATAATTATTAATATTTCGTAAAACTAAATAATAATTTAATAACAATCTAAAGAATCTCAAGAACTAACAGAATCAAGGTCAGTACACTTAGCCTGCTGTAAATAACAATGGCACTGTTGCCTTTGATTGTGGTGTCTTTGTGCTGAGGTTCAAAATATAAGGTTTGGTTCCCACATCTGCAAACCGTTTCTTTTGCAGGATGTCTATCATACCAGCATGCACCTTGCTCCTCTTGCCCTCGCTGTGTCAGCTCCTGGCCCTGACCAGCACTCTGCACCTGCAGCCTTGTGAGCCAATCAACGAGACCGTCTCTGTGGAGAAGGAAGGCTGCCCACAGTGCTTGGTTTTTCAGACGTCCATCTGCAGCGGTCACTGCCTTACCAAGGTAGGTCGCCACCTGGTGGTTTTCTGTGTATCTGTACAAAACTGAGCAGGGTACTTAAAGGCGCAGCCCATTAAATTTTTCACACGTGATATTATTTTCCCAGGCCTAGGAAATTAGAAAAAAAGAATCTTAATTTGGTGTGCGGGTTGTTTTTCAATTAAGTGTGATTGTTCTTCGTTTTGCTTGGCTTCAGCAACCACTTGGCCATTCGCAGAATCCATACACATCGTCAGTGCAGTAATGATGAATTTCAGAGCCCTGAAATCCCAAACCTGTTCTGTTTTCAGAACATTTCCCATAGCTTCCCTTTCGTGAGATTGTATGAGTATTTAGAATTGAAAGATGTTATTGTAGATTACGCTTAAAAGAACATGCAATGTGTTGTATTGACCCCGTCGGTTTATCTGTGGTCCAGGAGCCGGTGTACAAGAGTCCTCTCTCCACCGTGTACCAGCACGTCTGCACGTACCGGGATGTCCGGTACGAGACGATCCGCCTGCCAGGCTGCCCCCCTGGGGTGGACCCCCATGTGACCTACCCGGTGGCCCTGAGCTGCGACTGCAGTCTCTGCACCATGGACACCTCCGACTGCACCATTGAGAGCCTGAGGCCCGACTTCTGCATGACCCAGCGGGCCTCCCTCCCCGCCTATTAGGTGAACTGCCGGCACAGTAAGAGCCTTTGTACGTGCAGTCTTCATGTCCTGCAACGTTTCCACGTCACCCCACTGTCCTTGATTTCAATCATCTGCCTAGGGGTGCTTAAATATCACAACAATGCCTCACAAGGCTGACGCACATGAGCATTAATAAAAGGCTTTCTGAACATGAAAAGTTGTCCTATGTTTCGTTTGAATGCAATGGGATATCTCAGCCTTTGAAACACGATCAAGCATTGTGCCGAGGGTTGAACAATGCTGCACATTGTGATTTTCCATTTATCCGGACTGTGGTGTTAGATTCGAGTCCGCCCTAGCTTACCTGAAAGGATGGACCTGAGAGAGCAGCGGCGACTGAGCAGAGTAAGACTGAGGTACATTCACACATAGGTATGAGGCCATTAACTCACCCCGTATGCCACTTGCTTTCCCAATACAAATGTTAATATGGGGGATCAATGTGGCACATACGTCTTCATTCAGTTAATGTAGAAGCCCAAGTTCATTTCAGGCATCATCACTGCCTATCACTGCCTAGAGCATACAGCAAAGTCAGTCATATGTGCAACTAATGCACAATCAATAATCAAATTAATGGACACATCCATCTTATGACTTATGACAACAAACAAACACCTTTGTGTCGGAACACAGTGTAAGAGAAAGTGGGGGGCCTTGGTGTCAGCGTAAAAAAGACAGCTTATTCACTCCTACAAAATGGTGAGGGGTCTGGTGATGGCCCGCCAGGATTTGAAGTGTCAGCAGCACAGCATTGAAGTTCAACACAGCTTATTCGCTCCTACAAAATGCGCTAAAGGCACACAGACCGACACGCAATGAGCGTCTGGTACCGGCGCACCAGGATTTTAAAAAGAGAAAACAAACTCGGTGTCAGCACAGCTTTAAACTACAAAACAGCTTATTAGCTGATGGTTTCCAGTTAGCGACCACAGCTCTTTTTTCTTCATAAGATAATGTTGAAAATCTTTTTAAGTATTGAAAATCCATGCTGAGAACCGCTGAGCTATCTGCACTGGGCTGCTAGCCAACGCTAACAGTTAGGTGCTACCAAGAAGCGTGGAGTGAACGAGAGGGAGTGGATATCACGTGACATGAGGCACGGTCGGTCGCTGCCTCAACGTTGATAATTCAATACAGTATGAGAACTGACTGTGCAAATCTACGTAAACTTTGGTGGCCTATGGACTGAACTGTAGAGGCACAACTAGCCTCTGCCTCAAACCATGGCAAAAAGAGTATATAATACTTTTAAAGCAAATACTCTGACTACTTTACTGGAGTATGTGTATTCCTGAGAAAAAAATCTAACAATGAATATTTTAAATAAAACAAATACAATTAATAAACATGAATTATGAATATGAATAAATTATGAATTAATAAAACTCTCATGTAATATCAACATTTATTTTGGTGAGGCACTGCCTACCCTGCCTACCCTGACCGCACATCACTGATTTAAACCATGTCCTCTATTAAGATATGGTCATGCAGGGAGGATTTATAATAATTTCCATAGAAGATAATTCATTGCATAGAATAAGACACAACTCTCACAGCATACACAAAGCCATGCCTGTTTCCGGGGTGACTACACCCAGCTGACTAATTTTAATGAGTAGCCTTGTGTGCATTAAAGTTTTATTCTGATGTCTGTGGTTCTTGACTGGCAATCAGGTCATATTTAAGAGTTATTTCTTTGCTGGAGCCAGCATTACAGCCTGGGTCCAAAGACTAAAGTGTCAGGAAGGCTAGTGAGCTGATTCCCTGAACCAGCCTGACATTTTTTGCCAGTGTGGCACAGCAAAACAGCAATAGACGCCTCAGCGCCTGTTTCTCACAAAACAACCACAGGAGCACAAACAACCACATTTTTGGCCTACTCCAGGTACGCCTCAAGCAGCCCTGCTGGTCCTGACGTCGGCGCACCCAGTCATAATCTCACAAAGCCAATTGGAGTCACACTCCTTCCTCACCCTCTGCAGTGACTAACATTAAGCATTAAGACATCTAAACTTCCATGTGTCTGAATAAAGTCCTGCCTGTTTTTCGTTTGACTTCATGACATAGTTGAACAGAGAATATCTTTCTGTCTTCATCATGCCTTTTATCATTGCCATCATTCTCTGCTGTTAACTTAGATTCTGCTTGGTTTAATGAAGTCGTATGTAAAGCCCTTTGATATATTATTGGGCTACACAAATAAATATCATTATTATGATTATTACTATTGCTATTATTAGTGGTAGTGGAAGCAGTAGTAGTAATAGTGTTTCTTTTTTTAATTGAGAATTGAAGACGGAAGGAAGTTCCTCTCTCTCCGACATGTCTCACTGCACAGAGACCTGATCGATTCTGTATTGTGAACCATTTCTTAATGTAGCTGTGCTAGTAAGGGATAAACAATATTTTGTAAGTATGAAACTGGTTACTGATGCATGGTTTATCCGGGATTGCTTTTCAGCATTTTGTTTTACTCTCTGCTTACAAAGGGAGTCAGCCATGTGGAGAATTACTGTCCATTCGTTCTCTGATTAAATGTTTAATGAGTTTATTTTAAGAACAACCCAAAATGTGTGTGAAGTTGAACAGTTTCGGTCCATGGCATCATCACCAAGGAAGTGAATTGATGTTAGAAGTCATCCAGGTCATTTAAAGAATACAAATCCTTTTTTTTCTATGCTGTTTTATTTTCAGAGAAAATCAGATTGTATATGCCATACAGATTGGATTGGATATGCCATACAACACAATTCAGAGAGTCCTAGTGAACTACAGCAACAGTACATTAATGGATTGGTTACATATTAGTTGGATGACGGGCCATACAACTTTATATGGTAATGAAGGACATGTGGCATTGGGGGGGGTTGTGGCAATCCAGGTTGGCCAGGAAAGAAAGGCTTACTGTTACTAGTTTGTGCGTATATTTGGCAAATAAAACAAAGAATTAGGTTGCACACTATGAGCTTAACACCCAGAGAAGTATACAGTGGGTATAATGTTGGCGCATTCAGTTGGGAGCGGTAGACTTTTCCTGTCGAAAAACAAAAAAGAACAAATCTTTATTGCGTACGTATACATCAAACAATTATGCAATTATTTGTGTTTAGAAATGGCTTTACAAGACAAGGTGAGCCCACTCATAGTCTTGTGAAAATCTATTTGTCAAGGCACAAGACTGTCAAGTGCTATTGTTATCGCTAGGAAAACCTTTTTTTTTAAAGTGATCATTCATGCAGAAGTTCACCTACATGGTTTTTAGTATCTCTCTGGCATCCTCGTCCATCCTGGTCACGTTCCTTTTACAGGACACACACAAAAAGGCGCTGAGTCAAAGACTGCCTGTCTGTCAATAAATCTGAATATCCTATGTATCAGGGAATTTTTTTTCTGATTCTGTCCATCGCAATCTGTCATTTTCAGATACTCACTTCAGATCCACAGTTCTGATAGACCCCATGCAGGCGATGTCATCTTCAATGTTGTCATCGATAAGACCTTAAAAATAAAAAATAAAAAATAGTTTCGTTCGTGGAAGGTGTGTATGGAAACGCATGTCTTGAAGATCAAAAAAATAAGTTTAATAACAGTGTGAAATCTATCGCAGTCTGCAGTCCTGGTAGCTATTATAAACTACGTTTCCATCCAAGGGTTTTCGCATCAAAATGTTTACCGATATAGCGGATGGAAACGCAAATTTTCGCTAAAATCTCAAAGTGTAGACATAATTCTTTTTTAACTCTAGCGCATAAACTCTATGTCGACACTATATTGTTTCGGGTAAAACTAGTTTGGAAACACTTTTTGTCGAGAAAAAAGGCATTAACGCAAAACATTTATATATAATTCCGGTAAGCAATTTCATTGGCCCCCACTACATTTGGCCGCCTGATATAACGCATCAATTTTTCTTTAAAAGCTGTGCACACACAATATACGCACCGATGGACGGACATTTTAACTAACTCTGGACGTTTCTCCTATTACTCTGTACTCTGCGCAGGTTGCCAGCTTAGACAGGGCAATGGCTATCCCCTTTCGGGGATACCGGCGATGGGCGCCACATCAGGAATCAGTTGGCACAGCATTTCAAACGTCGGCGGTGATATCCTAAAATGTTGCAGCCAGAGACTTTCTGCGAAGTGTCTCTCGACCACAGCTTCCCACAACGCCCTATTGCGTGGTCTCTCTCGGACCTATGGGGGTCATCGCATAAGGTCAGGTGCTATTAGACTATTAGGTGCTTTTTGATCCCGTGTTTGATTTCCTAATATAGCAAATATTTTTTTACTATTAAAATTAATGTAAGGTGGCCAATGTGAGTTAATTGTCTCAATACTCTCTCCATAAAAAAAATTAGGGGACGCAAAAGGTGCACAATTTACGATAAACACAAAAATAGCCCAAAATGTCGATGGAAAATAGGTTATAGTTGTATCCTCGATGTTTTGTTCCTCGTTCATTGCTCAATGCAGAGAGAGAAGTAATTATTTGTTCATGCACCAAGTTAGTCGCCAAAGGGCAGCCGGGTGGCTAAGACAGCTGTGCATTAACTATCAGCTTTGTAACCAATAGCTTACCACATTGAACCTTGCCTCTGCATTTCAACCCTGGAGTGGGCGGCTGGAGATAGTACTTACTGCTGCAGTTAATGTGGCAGAAGTTTGGAGAGGGCTTGGTGCCGCTGCTGCAGGCCAGGCGGTTGCTTAGCTGGAAGATCCCGAACAGCTGCCCGGTGCCTTTTTGGTCCTTGTTGTCTTCGTGTGATTCGTCCCTGGTGCGCAAGCTTCGTCCATTCCTGCTTGGCCGGGGCCCTTTGTCTTTTGGGGGCGGTTTCATGTTGTCCGGCTTCTTGACTGGCGGGGCGGAGTCAGTGACACGGCTGGTGTTGAAGCCAGACGTCCACTCAACCTTACAGACGACTGGGTGATGCAGGGAGAAAGAAGGGAGTAAGAAGGCAACCCTAAATGTCTGTTCCTTGAACCCAGAAAGGTTCCTACATCCTAAGGCATCCAGGCTGGTGCTTTTGCATGTTTACCCCAGTGGTTTGCTGAGTTGAGGTTTGTGGTGAGAATACCAGCTTGTGCACAGGATCAGCAGTGATTTGCATTATAAATTTGCATTCAGATCACATTCTGAGCGTCACTCTTTAAAAACACTGTTACTGGTACTCACTCTGTGCCAACTGCTGCTCGGACATGGGTCCTGTCACGTTACTGCTCAACTCGAGACTCGCCTTCAAATCACATTTGGTGAGCACCAGCCCCTCGGCATGATGGGAGGGGAGCCCCAGAAGGCCCAGAAGAACCACGACCGTCTGTATCATCATCCCAGCTGTCCTCATATTGTCTGTTATATATAACTGTTGTCTTTCTCTTTCAACTGGAACTGTGGAGGAAGTATTCTCCCTACGTATATATACACATACTGCCTCTCTCACCCACCCCCCCCATGCTAGAGCATGTTGTTCAATGCTTCATGTGACAATTGCTTAATATTGATTTACCATCTGAGAGACATTAAAGGACTGTAGTATCTGTTCAACACAAAAGAAGCAGTTTGTGACTTTTGAGCATGACATCGAAATGTGATCACAACATAAAAGAATGCTGATTGTTCTCAGTCACGCATGTTCAGGAAAGTACGTCAGTACAGCTATTTAAATATGCCACTGTGAAACTTAACATTCTATTTTGTTAGGCAAGTCACACCAGAAATATGACACCAACCTTTGTCTATCACTGAAATTGGCAGATTAAAAGACTAAGAGACA
Organism: Hiodon tergisus; assembly: GCA_025775045.1. Classification (NCBI taxonomy): domain Eukaryota; kingdom Metazoa; phylum Chordata; class Actinopteri; order Hiodontiformes; family Hiodontidae; genus Hiodon; species Hiodon tergisus. The sequence goes on from JAOVYW010000054.1 coordinate 1,088,553, forward strand.
GCATAGTAGTCTGGGGCGTCTAGCGTTGTGGGAGGAAATACAACTCTTATTTAATGAGAAACAAGGAAATGTGGATCTGTAAGAATATCGAACAATGTCAGTTTGAGCTCATAACTCTTTCACTTATTTTTAATGCTGTGCCACTATAACAATATTATATAAAAAGCAAGATAAATATAAAATTTTCCAAACCCAAAGCTGACTGTCTGATGTAAATCAAGTAGAAGTTGAAGCTTAAACAATATGAATCTTAATAAATTTGGCAAAAAAACTATTAAATTATGCCCAGTATTGTTCTTGCACATCCTTGGCACCTTAAACGGGATGATAATATATTGCAAGTGAGACAGCCAGAAATGTACACGAAAATGGGCTTTCACTACACAGCCTATTTGATTGCTGCATATTTTGTGTTTAATTCACAACCTAGAGTGTATCCATGAAAAATCTCATAAATATGACAACTGAGTATCTCAAGAAAGGAAAAAGGGACTTTTGGTAATGAATGGGAAAAAATTTATAAACCTTACTTATATAAACTTATATAAATAAGTTAAACAATCAACAACTAGTTATTAGAATACAAAGAAAGAAAAGATACATTTGGTTGAACAGTACAATTTTTGCTCAATTAAAATGAAAAATTGGAAGACATGTTAGCAGTTGTTAAAACAAATCAGAAGGTATCTCTCCAGGGCAATGCACACCATGAAGCCAATATTGGCAAAAATACCTAAGTTGAAAACCAAGTTAAATCTGTATGAATCTAACGGTTAATGCATCAAATGTAAGAAAACTGGTCTGGCAATGAGCTGGATGATGTCTGACAGGAGCAGGTTTATGACAAAACACTTTAGGTTACATGGCCAGCTCTGACAATGCATGACGCAAAAACTGAAGTAGACTAAAGGTAGCCCAATGGCGAAAGTTCCCAAGGCTACGATTGGTGGAGTTGATAACCTGTAGTAATAAGTGTCATTGTAAGTGGATATGTTGAGGTTCATATCTTCTCAAGGTGGTCGTTTTCTCTGCTGATGATCAACTGGAAATGCTGTTGACTTCAGTACTTGTGACTTTTTGTATGTCTTGCCATCCAGGCACCCTGAAATAATTGCAAAAAAAAACATGCTTATAAAACTAGATTGATATGAGCTGGGTGGTAAAGGCACACGCCCAAGCACAGACTGTGCCCGATAAGATGGATTTCACGGGTTCAAATCCAATTCTCAGTAAGGTTTTGGGCCGCCATGACCTGTCAGAAGAGCTTAAAATTGCCTTAGCCTAGATTCTACGAGTCTCTGGAACTCTACTGGAAGGATGGAAATGTTTCACCATAGAATAAAGGAGATCACTCAGTATACATTTGTAATAAGTGCAAGATAAATACACAAACAGAAGATCATCAAAAAAAACAACTATTGCATCATTAACATTGTAATTTTAGTTTAGATGTTACACACTGTCTATGCTCTCTTCATCTGCCTTCATGTAGACAATCCACAGTAAAACAAAGCACAGTTTTCTGTTTCTGCTTTTAGCAACTTGGTCAGTTTAACCTATGGGTAATTCAGACCCTAAGGACGAAAATATTGTCTGAATTATAAAGTAAAGGTTAAACTTTATGTTAAAAGCATTGTGTAAACGGGTCCTTATCTATGTCACCATACCCAACAGAATAACTCAATCATGCATCAAATGTTTAGGCTTAGTCTGAATTCCTTCAATTAAATAAAACATTTTGATTACTTTGATTTGGCTAATATTAAAACATAATTTCTTTAAAATATTCTCTCATCTACTGCACTTACTAGATGTATAAATATTTTACAAACATATGAATTGCTCCTTCTTGCAAGGTTCCAGTCTTTCATTGCCACTGGTTCATGGTCATACCTACAGAAGGAGTCAGGTCAGCGCTGCTCTTGTTGTCTGAGTATTGAAGTCCAAATTTCCACCCCAATTATATGTGCAGTTCCTTTCAGCTAAAGCGGAACCTCACCGTGTTATCTTGGAAGATCAAATGTGGCAAATCACATTGCCTTCCCACTCATTGTTACATGTGTCTAATAACTGGGAAAAAGGACGGCCTTTGAAATTGCTATTTATTTTATATTTGGAATCTCCAATTATTTTTTGTGTTTTCTTCCCAAATATCACTATGCAAACATAAGATCAGTGAACTAGTTTATCAATAAATATATAAATAAATATGGGTCGTTATACTTAAGGGACAATTTAGGGAAAAATTTTAAATAGGTTCTACAATCTTTAATTGCATCCTAGAAAGAAGTAATGTTGTATCAAGCAGCAACTCTTATCTTTATTTAACCATCTTAAACTTTAGAATTGGATTGCTTTGGCTCACGTTTTAAATACAGGCTTACTCCAGATTCATAGTCATAGCCGTGTCTCTATGGGTTGCTCCAGATATCAAACAGTAACACCCTGGTTTGACCCCATAGAAGGGTACAGATGCATGCCAGGACAAAATGTGACATACTGACTAAGTGGTCATGCATGAAAAAGATAGCGCTAAGTTACGCAAATATATGGTCTGTTTTTGCCAGGACAAAGTTTCATCTTTCTTGGTATTTCATCAATGTTATTTTGCAAGGTAACAAAGACATTTCTGACTCGCATTTTGGACAAAAAGTGACAATATGCAATGTACATTTAGTCTTGTTTATTTTGTTTGTTTATTATGTGCATTAAAAAGTTCTATGCTTCCAACTTTGTGGAAACATTTTGGGGAAGGCTGTTTCTGTTCCAGCATGACTGTGCCCCAGTGCATAAAGCAAGATCAATAAAGACATGGTTGGATGAGTTTGGTGTGGAAGAACTTGACTGGCCCGCACAGAGTCCTGAGTCCTGAGATTGCGAGCCAGGCCCTCTCGTCCAACATCAGTGTCTGACCTCACAAGGGCTCTTCTGGAAGAATGGGCAAAAATTCCAACAGACACACTCCAAAATCTTGTAGAAAGCTTTCCCAGAAGAGTAGAAGCTATTTTAGTTGCAAAGGGGGGACCAACTCGATATTAATGCCTGTGGGTTTAGAATGGGATATCATAAAAGCTCCTGTAGGTGTAATGTGTAGGTGTCCGAATACTTTTGTCCATATAGTGTAGGTCAAAAACATATCTTGTGATGCCTCGAATGTGGAAAGATCTGCTGATGGCAGGAACATCCAGCCATTCTGCCACCAAATTTATTCCACTGTACATTTCTCATAAAGAGACTTTTTACCAATAGTTTTATTTTCCAGTTTTGCCAATATAGGATATTACATTAGAATAAACATGAATTTAAAAAGTCAGCCCTTTGCTTGCATATATTTTAAGATTTTAACATTATTTGCAAACTATGTAACTGTTAAGGCACAATAAGAGTGTTTTAATCTTGCCCATGCTCCTCTTATTTACATTAAGAACAGATAACATATTTTAATTTGCTGATAACAGAGCATGTGTTCATATCATCTACTCCTACTCGACATTTATCTCAAATTACGATTAATGTTAGCTGACGAATACATATTTTAGAAACCTTAAGAATCAGTTCTGACTCGCATTACTAGGTTCACCATCGGAACTCATTCATGGTCATGTCTAGTGAGGCCAGTGCAATGAAAGTGTCTCCCTCATTGAATGTCTAACTTTCACACTAATTATATGTGTGAAGACGGAGATCACAACAACGCACGCGTTAGCCCTAAATTAACTGGCGTGCTTTCTATTGTTTCCACCTGGTGATGAATTAATGAAGATCAGAAATGTTTTTGAAACTTGGTATCACAGCAGTATCGTTATTTGCGTCTCATAAAAGCAATGCTGGTAACTTTGTAGTGTAGTCTACAACTTAACCAAATAATATTTTGACTGGTGTAGACCAATGCTAGAATGGCCCA
>JAOVYW010000054.1:1116622-1128092 GCA_025775045.1 Hiodon tergisus
TATATGTATGTCTTTTAAAATTTGTCTTTTATGACAAATTTTGCATTAAGCACATTTTGGAATTCTAAGCATTAGCAACTATCGTTTTCTTCCCTGAAAGATGTAGTGCAGACAGTAGACCAAGGTTTGGTTTAATACGAAAGTTAGCATTTATACTTCTCAGTATTTCTCAAAGTGATGATCAAACTCAGCCCCAGCAATGTTTGCAAAATTCCGTCCTCACGTAAAAATAAACGCGTACTGTGGTGTCTTTGCTTAGAAATCACACCTCAGTTTGGTCGCATAAAGTGTGCCCCACCAAGAGCTGTTTAAGATGCAAGATATGAAAGGCCTTTAAATGTGACGTTAAACTATTTTGTTTTACCAGCAATGACTTCTCTGTGAAACTAGAAAAGAAAATTGGATCAGAGGTAAATTGTGCTCACAAGCTCCACATATTTGTGCCACACAGTGATCTAAATTGTGGAAGTCTGCAAAAAAAGTTTTATTACTGCAACTCTGTCACTTTTAATAATAACTTGCCTGCATTTTTACATAATATTGGTAACCCGGAACTATATGCACCAACTTATTATTACCTATAGAATATAAATACATGTTTTTCGACAAGAAGAAGTAGGCACAATAACTTGGTTACATTATAATCAAGATTTTTTTTAGAATGGATTTTGTTTAATACAATTTATTCCTGTGTACATGAGTGTCCACATCGCCCACCATTACATGCCAGTGACACCTCATTAACACACAGTTGCAGTCTGTTCACAGGAATGATCTGTGCTGCAGCGGATAGAGATACCATGGTATGCTGCATCTTACGTCAGACAATTATTTTAAAAGTACAAATGCACCATCCTTACACCATACAGTGACAGGTTCGCAGTTGGGAGGATGATGAATCGGATCGCTCGATACAGTGGGTGTTTCTGTATCACACTGAGAAATCTACTTGCCCAGTGTACATTTAAAGGGCAGTGTGGCAGAGTGGTTAAGGACCTGGATCTAGGACCAAACTGCAGGTTTTGGAACAGCCAAGCCATTATACCCTTGGGTCATTTGGTTGCTTCGGTAAATGTCACGCTCTGAGTTTTAAAAAAAACGTTACCTCTGACATGTGCACTGTGAAGCAAGCTATTAACAAAAGCAATAATAATTAGATATTATATGAGCAATGTTAACACACAAAGAACACTTCAGTTTGGGTCTTCTTAATACTTCTCTATTGAAGCTGTTTCTTAATTTCTTAATTAAGGTGATACTAACACTGCTAGGTTGTATATTAGAGCATAGGGTCGTTCATCTTCCAGGGAGACCACGCCTAGTCTAAATTCCAAGTAATGTAAATAGATTTTTCCCACAAGGAACACTATTCATAAGCCATAATAAAATTAAAATAATTTACAGTGACCCTCGGCAGGACAAGGGATTTATGAAAATGAATATGTTTGTATAACATTGTCAGGTCCGCAAGGAGGCCTCTCCCAACAGCCCTCTTTATGTTAGTGTTGACGTCTGCAGACAGCCAGTGCTAACCAAATTCTGCCATAGTGCTGTGGCTAGGCAGCCTGCTGATCAACAACAGTATTAATTTGATCTGCCCTAAAACATAAACATGAAGGAGAGCGTTTCCATGGCAGTCTACACCTCAGAGGCGCTGTCCTTAGCCCCAAACAGGGCAAACTACGTGACACCTGAGGAAAAATTGTATGGTCTCTGTCTTGATCATTTGCGCACCTCTACCTGATTCCTACCTGATTAATTTCCTATTTAGGGAAAATTGCATTTGTTGGCTCACAGGAGGAAAAAGTATTCTAATGAGCGAGAATATAGTAATTATAAATAATAGTCACAAAGGATGAACTAAAATTGACCAAAATAGTTTTTTTAAATTGTATAGAATTTGATTAAATGCGATTAATGCGAGTGCTGTCGAAGTTTTGATTTGATCCCGCTCAATAAGTGTCAGTACAGGAAATTAACTTAAAATATTTAATTATATAACCCAAATTTTTACTTAGCGAAAGGCTAACGTAATAGTGTAATAATGGTGTACGGTGCGGTATATTTATTGCTTTCGTTACTTATAGTGTTTTTTTTTTGAAGCGGTACGTATATTTATATATAAGGTATAATAATTATTGTTTGTGTTATTTAAACTTGATGCAAGATTAATTTCACAATAACTATACCTACATTTATACGTTTTTGTCCACTGAAAATTCCACATTTATACTTTCTGTTAGCTGGGCTACTTCGAAAATAATCTGAAAATTTCGTAGGGATAATTTGAAGTTCAATTTGAAGGTAAGTCTCCTGCCTATTTTTACATTTTTATTTTTTATAAAGGTGATCACTGAATGTCATGTCTCTCCTGACTAAACTTCGGGTTTGATTTTTTTATATATCGATTGTTGACACGAGAGTCTATTGAATTGATGAGGATTAAAATGTTTTGTCTGACCTGACCTTGCTTGCTCTTACCTACCAGTCCTAAATTATTATCTGTCCGGTCAATGTTTATGCCGTGAAGTTGCACATGTAAGGGGTAAATTATTATTTGGTCTGATTTGGTTACAATATCTGAGCCATGTTTAAGAATATCTAAATAAAAAATATTTCACCAAAAAAACTCAAATTTATTCTACACCATGCGGTGTCTTTGATTACGGATCGTAATTATTATAGCCTAATAATTACAATTTTCCAAACTAATAAATTAAATAAATTTAACTGACCGTTGTCGACGACTTTCTTTGGAAGGTTTGAGTCAAAGGATTCTATAGCAGCTGAACACTTACCATTTAAAACTCCCAGTAGAAATGTTTTTGCAGCTACTGTTTCTCAAAAACTGGAAACAAACGTTCAATCAGTAGTACGGGCAAATAATCTAGGTTATAGCCTAAAACAACAACAAAAAAATGATAGCCATTATAGAAAATGAACCAAAGGGATTAACATTCCGGACACAAACGTTTCTTTAGCCATTTAAAAAAAAAAAAAAACTATTTATAAATATAAACTATTATTGCACCAGGTTACTGTTTTAGTCGAAGGAAAATGTTTCTCGTGTAACCCCGTAACTTTTTGTGAAGGCTTCAACGGATGATTATAAGTTAAACCTGTAGTTCACTACATTCATTTAAATGGGGCAATACGATAATAGTTTTCAAATGGTTGATGACTTAAAGAAAAACTACATATATGTATATTTGCATAAAGCCTTATTACCTGAAATTGTGTTTCGTTCATCTGTAAACCACTTTGCCTTTGGGAACTAAACATTCAATTAGGGTTTTAGCACATCCGTAGCAACGATATGACTTACATTGACAATGCCTTTTCATTAAATTTACTTTAAGTAAAAGATGAATCTAGTGGAAGCAAGGCTAATGGTAAGGCCTACACACATTTTTTAAATTTATCTTTAAGTGGTAGTCTATACGACTTAAAAACTGTTTCGAATTAGTTTAAACTTCCGTCATGATTGACATGATTTGAATAAACGATTAGTATGACATTCAGAAGTGAAATGCAACACCACCTGGTAGTAATAGCCGAGTGCACAGTGCAACATATCACAGTGGACGTGTATTTGATTCGAATATGGAAACACAAATGATGCCATTTTCGAATGCGAGACAATTAAATGTACTGGGGTAAGAACTTTACACCAAACCTTATTTTCGAAAATTATTTTAATTTAAAAAAAATTAGAACAGGTCATTACCTTTAGTGTATCTCTTCTTTCGTGCCATTCCATTCGCTTCGTTTCATTGGCAGTCCGCATTACGGCGCGAGTTTTGGTTCCAGTTCAGTTAACTGAACAAGAAGCTGTTGTGATGTACTTCTTTTGCACTGTGTTTTAGTTTCTGGTCCCCGAGTAGGGTAATGGTCAAGTGATTTCAGTGAGTAAGACGAGCCCGTCGACGCGAAGGACCGCAGAACTGTCGCCTATTCACTTCATATTCTCAGTTTGTAGCTCGTTTAATCTCGGAAGATACCGTTACACATTTAATATTTTAAATGTATCTTTATAGACACTTAATATACACTTAACACTACGTCTCAGAAATAAATAGATATAAATTATCAGCTCGTGGAAGCAAATCCATGCTCCATGCACCCGATGGTAGGCAAATATCTTTACTTGGCTGATTGTCATAATTACATTATGACGACTGTTTTATGAATTTCTCAGCATACAACCATGAATACGCGACGTACTGGTTTGTGATTGGATCGAGATAATATGTAATGGTAAACTGTGATTTTAGACCTTTTTAGACACCTCGAAAGAGTATTTTGATCGTGGCCTTGTGGCTGGGACCACCGGAAAATATTTAGAAGACCCCGGAATAACATGGGCCTAAGTGTGTGTTTTTTTAAACTCTATAGAGCTAATATAAAAATACAGCCATCTAAAGGCCACGTGAGCTTAGACCTGAGTGGCGTTTTTAGAAAAAGTATCATTTGGCCCTCACCTTTTCCTCAGTGGCTTAAAAATCGGAGTGGGGAAACAACACATTTCCTACATATTACTGTAAAAATGACAATCAATTCACGAGACACTTAAAATAAAATATAACCTATTCATTACGATAGAAGGGGGAAATTAGCCCGGATCCAGGTCACACAATAAAACCGGACCTGAATCACTTGAAAATGATTGCTGCGTATACAGTGGCCCGCCATTTTTAAATTGGTTTATGTGGGTAAAAGGGATATATAAAAAAAAACAGGTTTATGTTGATAAAACAAATAGTTTAATGTTTAATTCCTTTGAATTTAACCAAGTTATAGTTTGTACACACATCAACAAAAACAGACAATTACAAACTTCATACAATAATAAATCTAGAAACTAAAAGTGCAAAACGCTTAAATAACATATACAAATAAAATGCCAACACCCAAAATAATGTCATGTTCAGTAATAAACAAACACCTTTACCTATACGTTCACAAAGTAAAACTTGTAGATAATTGTCAGTTAGCCTAGTGATGAAAACGTGAGGGCAAGGTACAGTTGAAACCGTTGTGTAAATATGAATTATGTCCCAGCGGATTTTTTATCCCGGCGAATTTTCTTCTAACAATAATAACAACAATGTAACGTAAATTCTTAAAATGTAAACGCAGTGGGAAAAGAAAACCGTGATATTCAACGGAGCAGCCGAGTTCATGCTTGGTCATGGATCAGCCAAAATACTGTCATCTGTAACGATAGTTGGACTCAAGCGTGTTTTAAATATTTGTCGATACTTTAACATGAATGCGTACGTAAAGGGATCTGGAAACGTTTCTGGAGTCAAAGCATCGTCATTTATTACCCGTATACCAAGAGTATAAACGGTACCCACGGGGCGTGTTTCTCCACGGTGTGATTTATAGAATGCCAAAATAAAAGGTTTTAGGTCAAATTACCAAAATTAAAACAAACAAAAAGTAAGGAAGGCTACGTTATCGGACATTACCACTATAGAGGCCCTAGTCCATGCTTTGCGGCGTACCCTAGATTATTCGTCTACATGCGTTTACAAAGCACACCTCGTTTCTGACCAAAAAAGCAAACATTAACAAATTAAACAAACGAAAAAGAAAAACTGTAATGCGTGTTGCATACCGTTTGTTTATATAGGCTACACAATGCATAGCTGATGCTAAGAACCTGAGCAGATCCAAACTACATGTAGGCAATTGTCCCCTCCGTGCTCATCAACCCTGGTTTGTAGTTCGTAAGGCGCTTTAACCGTATGAAACGATTGGAGAAACACAAGGTTTACGATCATTATTTACATAAATAATTTAGGTGGCTGAATATTGATCCTCAAGACTGATGCATACAATGAAAATACAATTTAAATAAATTTCATAATAAATATAAAACATAAATTAACCGACGCAGATAAACAATTACTATAATCCTTTATGCAAGATATAAATAACCATAAACATAAGTAGTTACCTTTGGAAAGGCTAGTTACAGTTTATATCCTACCAAATTTCTTCCCTTTAAAATGTATGAAAAATGAAGACATCACCGCACTTCAGGGAGATAATATGGCCATAACAGATTAGCTGAAGAGTTGTTCTATTAGCATTTTTGTACTATCAACACGTAAATTCTGCCTTGATTCGTTTAATGTGGTAGCCTAAATGTAATTTATGCGACGATGTCACTGTTCTTCACCTTTCTCCTAGTGATGAGATCAGTTTAGGAAAGAATTAGATGTCACCCTCTTTTGATGGGACAGAACTCCAGAAAATCCACTAGAAACGCCGGGCGTGAAAGAAGGCAACGTCGTTCTCATTGTTTCCGAGATGAGAGTCTGTGGCGAGCTGGACGGCACCGCGAACCCAGCACCCGTTTGCTGGAGAGGCTGCGTATGCTGGTTTCCCGCGACAAAGTAACCAGTTTGTCCAGATAATAACCCAACTGGAGACGTGCTCACGCCGTAGCTGTTCGTCAAACCGATCCCCCCAGTAGATCCTCCCAGAATCGGACGAGAGAGGTCCCCGCTGCCCAACTGCTCCACTCCGGAAAGTAGGGAACCGTACGCATGCCCTTGGTTCAGAAATCCAGGTGAAGATCCATTATAATGTGGGTGATGTAGAGATAAAAATGGCGAAAGTTGCCAGTACAAAGGGTTACTCGCCCTGTCGTTCAGCCCCAGTCCTAACGGGGCAAAACGGAGCCCCCTCTTCATCGCTAGCTTACCCCTGGAGGTAGCCGACCGTCTTCGAAGTTTCCCTGTAGTTCCACCGATAAAGACATCGTCGCTTGAGGGGTCCAACATCCAATAGTTCCCCTTTCCTGGGTCATCGTAATGCCTTGGTACTTTTACAAAACACTTATTGAGGCTCAGGTTGTGACGGATAGAGTTTTGCCAGCCTTGCTTGTGCTCCCTATAGTAAGGGAAATTTTTCATGATAAACTCATAAATACCGTTAAGAGTAAGTCTCTTTTCGGGACTCTGTCTAATAGCCATCATTATCAAAGCATTATAGCTGAAAGGCGGTTTGTCGTATTTCCCATTTTTGTTCTGCCCTGTAGAACCGTCGTCCTTCTCTTTCTGGTTTTCCTGGTTAAACGGTGTAGATTCCATTTCCGTGGGATCCAGAGATTTTTCGGAATCAGACCCTGAAGGAAGAATATTTTTTTCTGGGACCCCCGAGCCCGGTTTGTCACATTTAGATGGAAGCAGCAGACTCTTGATACTAAATGAAGTGGATTTGTGCACCATTGTCGGTTCTCTCTGATCTCCCATGCCGGGCAATCACAACAAGTCTGGGGTTTTGTGTTTAAAAAATAAAAGGTCAGACGCGATCGGATCAGGACATTGCATGCATGAGGGAACTTCTAGGACAGACGAAAGCTTGGAGAGCGGTGGAGAAATTAGTAATTAAGGAGGTTCCGTCTTACTACGACATCACCAAAGAGGAGGAGCTAGTAACTTGCTTAAATTTTACGTTGTCGGCAGATCCTATATCATTGAAAATAATCGCCCTTTTATTTTTCCCTATTCATAACCAAGTGTAGATGGTTCGTCTTCGGAGTCCAAAAGGAAAATACATTTGGAAGCGCAGGCACGGACTCGAGACCTCGCGAGTATGACGTGTGTGCGAGTTTAATTGTGTTTCCGTGCGCGCACGCGTCGGCTAGTGTGGGTCGACTCTCAAACTGTGTGTTGCGTTTACTGAAAGCAGTAATCGCTCGGATGAACGGGTAAACAAATGTTGCACTACGACATTGTTTTATTCAAGCGACTAGAACTTACACAGATACGGGCCTTCTGCTCGTGTCGCTTAATGTGGATTTTTTGTGGTGAGCAAAACAGGTGTAAAAAAAAAAAATCCTTTAAAGTAAAACAAGAAACTTTACGACATGAGCGCCCCCAGTGGGCACATGTTTTTTTCCCAACTTAAGGTTCACTTACTATCAGATCTGCGTTGTATGACTGAAAAGCGTAGCCTATGGAGACTTTATAAATAGGAAATAACTCATGAGAATAATGCAATTAATTGGTTTGAATGCATTCATTATTCATGTTTTAAGTAAAGCTGTGTACATTTTTTGTAGATTGTTTCTCCTTCATATTTGATTTTTTTGTAACTTGAACGTTTCATCAAATTGTGCTATTATTTATATACGATTTTTATTTTTGAGTTAAAGGCCACATACTCTCTCTCTCCCCCCCTCATTTGTTTACGTGTTGCATTTGTTTCATAGCAACAGCTAATATCATCAATAGTATAACCACCATTATTAAAATAGCTAGCTAGCTAGGTTAACATATTATATTAATTATATATATATATATATATATAATATTTAAAATACACCAAAAACAAAAAAAATACAAATCTATTAATATATATTTTCCAATAGGAAATATAAAAAACTCGAATTATAGAATTATTTTATTTTATTTAATCGAGTAGTTTTGGGGAAACGGCTTGCTTTCACAGAAAGTAAATGCATGTTAACATATTTATTAAATTATAAATGAATCATATAAAAACATAAATTACCCCACTGTTATTATTTACATTTAATATATAGAAACTGTTATTAAGGTTTGTAGAAAAAAATCTACACACTGACAATGAATACTAATGAATAAGGTTATTAGATATATTACGCATTTAATACCAGCTTTATGCAAATATCTAAAACCATAGATACAATAATTCTAAAACAACTAAAAACGTTTTCATTGTGAATAACTAGGTCTTACAGCAGGCAATACAATATACGACAATCCGTAGTGATATACAAAAAATTTGAGTTTATTAGAAAAAGATCTCAATCTAAAAAATTCATCATAATTTTATTTGAGGTAAACTCGAAGTACTGAAATTTGAATATATACGGTTTTAGTTTATAGGCTTATTTAATTTAAAAAGTTAATTAATAAAAAAATCGAATCTTAAAATTTGTCAGTCATTCATATACAATATACAAAAATATTTTGTGCTATCTAAAAAGTGTAGTAGAAGCCAGACGTGTTAGTTTTGTTAACATTTCGTGTAGTTTATATTATTTTAAGGAATTGTATAAATGAATCATGATCGATGTATATATTTTAAACAATCTATAGCCTATTCAGTGTTCTATCGTATTTTTAAATTATTCTTAAATTTTTAAAAACTTTGTATTTAATTCACTACATTAATTGTAAGTCTTATATTAACATCGAGTTTAACTGGTATTAGGTAGAAAACTACGCATCTTAATTGGTAGTTGTCATAGGCTTATTTGCATATGTTGGTACCTGAATCTTCGCATCCTTGTTATCTATTATGAAAGTTTTTAGGAATTTTTGGATTATACACAGTGGTGACACAGTGAATATTCGTGGATATCAGTGATATCCAGCTTAAATTATATGGAAACATTCGTACATTTTAAAGCTTTAAAGATCCATTCTGCCTCCCGAACAACTGCATCATTTTACTCTCATGTGGTTGTATAAGGGGTTTGATCTGTCCTATATGTTGAGGAGAGTTGTCAAAGGCTGTCGTGATTGTGTTTATTTAATTGGTGCGCCGTGAAAATGTACGCACTGGAGCTTTCAGACTGTCCGTCTACTGACTGCCTTAAGTTACTCTCCCAGGTTCTTTCGGGATGTTGGTACTCCTTGTCCTCCAAGCCAGGGGCTTCGAGCAGGTGACACTTCCAGGCGACAGATGAGGCACGGTGGCCTCTCAGACTCGCTCCTATATATGTCGAATATTCCTCAAGTTTAACTGGAGTCAATTGTGGGGATGCTTATTTTCTCCGAAAGTACCTATCTCTATCTATCTACAGTAGTTTTCCTTAATTGCAGGAGGGAAATAAATGGGTGGATTGGTGCCACGGGTACGTAGGTAGGGCTTGTCTTAATAATGGCTGCTGATTAACGTCCCTGCCTCACCAGATCTTCTCGAGCTGTATTCATGGACTCGTCGCAGTCCTGCAGACTGCCACGCCCTGTGGTGCGAAAAAGCTTCTGATTTGACTCGTTTGAGTCTTGGGTTTCACAGAGTTGTACCACATTGGTCAAGAAGAGCATGATTGAAACCTAACACCCATATGTACCTCGTTGGGCAGGAGCGTCCAAGGCCGTAAAAGTATTCCGTTCAAGTAGAGGAGGAGCAGGGCTGAAACAAAACCATTTCAAACCAGCGGGGTGCAAAGTCTTGTGGTTACTGAGTAATGATATCCGGATGAGATTAAGACGGGAAACTGTCCTGACGGAATGTACTCGTTCTCGTTTTTATCATTAAATTCGCGACCGATTTTGACTGGAAAAAAAACAATAAACTGATTGTATTCCACTTATTCTTTTATTTACCAATTGGTGAAAAGAAAAACCTTAAGCGTTGCCAGCGATAATCACGATTTTAAAACTCACCAGCAATATGAGATCATTTCATTAGGGGGTTAAGCAATCGACAGTGTTTCGAAATTATATTTCTTCCTCTGCATTTCATAATTCAGCGTAATGCAATCTTAGTGGGACGTTTTATGAGTTTTGTATAAATTGCCATTAACGACCAGTAACCAGAACCGGGCATTGGGGTTGAACTTCAGTATACAGCGCAACAGGAAAAACTGAGGTTCACTCTATTGTTGTGCCCTCAGGTGAGGTGATTACACAACTGTAGATTGTTTAAAAGCACAATTGGACAGTTGTTTATTTATTAATATACGAATCGAAAACGATAGCCAGGTTAATAACAAAAAGTGTGTTTTAATACCTAATGTCTCTGTTCAAGTTCACGGTTTATGGATCCGAGTCTTCAATACGCCTGAATCAGAAGTATTGAAGATATCCCTTATTTCGTATGTTGGATCACACAAAAAAGAAAACGAACTCTTGATTCTGTTAATACCTGCTTTGCAGATTATCTTTTCCATGTGACATGTGCAGTGACTGTGCAAACATTGACACTGCAATGCTTATATGTTTCTCCTATAGGAGTGCTTAGTGGTACTCGAGGCTACTATTTTTCTCCATTCTCCCTCCCCTCTAAACAGCTAGTATATCAGCCTCCAGTGGTTACTATGATAACTGCATAACACCGGCCAAACGATTCTGTCGATTTCATTATGCTTAAAATAAATTTATTGAGGTTATTTTAATTTTGGCTTCATTTGAGGCGACACTGGAATTTTAGGTAGAATTTATTTTTATAAATAATACTAATGATCTTTAAACAAAGTTGATTAGCCTCCAGTTTTGGGGGGTTTGTAGGAGGGAAATCTTCTTAGAGCAGCTGCAGCATGCTTTATTTTGAATTTAATATACATTTAATTTTATCAGATGACCAGAGGGCGCATACAGATCTGAATGCAAAGTCAGATGACTCCAGGGGGCATAATGATCTGAATGCAGAGTCAGATGACTTCCGGGGGATAATGATCTGAATGCAGAGTCAGATGACTCCAGGGGGCATAATGATCTGAATGCAGAGTCAGATGACT
>JAOVYW010000054.1:1157229-1184831 GCA_025775045.1 Hiodon tergisus
GAGGTTCAGGTATGCATTAAAGTAGCGATTTTAAATTCCTGTAGCACAATGAGCCGCTGATGTTTAGCAGTACAGGAAACATCCCAACCCAAGAGCATTTTTAGATCAGTCAAGCATTAGCATCAACAGATCGGTGCTTCACAAAGGGGCTGTAACATGACCTCTTGGCATCCATTTACCAGGCTGCCTGGGACGGTCACGTCCACACCGCTGCCACAGAGTACCTGCTGAACTTCCTGGTGACCACGAACGACAGCTGATCAACTTCTTAAATCACCACCATTAAGGTCACAACATTTGGGCAGATTAAAATAAGACTTGAGTGATTTGAACACAACGTTCATTTCCATTCCAACCCCCATGTGGAGCCCAGACGCGAGCCCTCCTCCTGGGGCAACTGGGCAGGAAGTGGGCTGCCAGTTCCCTCTAACCAAAGCACAAGCAGGACCTCCCGTTCTCAGCTGGGCCAATGAGCTGCAAGCAGCTCTTGGCACAGCCGCTGCGTCCCAACGAAGCGCGACAAACCCCTTTCACTCTGGCAAACAACAGGGCCTTTGTGAAGGGGCCAGTCCCCCTCCAGGCTGGTCACGCAGGCCCACTGCTTGTGATCCTCCACCCACCAGCTCTACACTCACAGGAGTGGAGAGTGAATTATTTTGGCCTACGTACAAAGGGCCTTGCAGGGGAAAGGGCAATTTCACGTGTTGAATGTGGAACCTCACACAAGAAGCCTGGTCATAAACCAGCCGTCAGCAGAGCTATTTATGTCCGGAAGGGGGGAGGGGAGGGGACAGACCAGTGAAGACAAATGAACACACACACGATAAAGCCTAAGAGACTCAGATAAAGGCCACAATCCAAGTGTGTCAACTCGTTTAACGCACCCATAACTTCTTCAGGAACCGAACACAGAAAACGCTTTGCACAGTAAACCCCTCTCTAGAGCATTTACTGGACAAGCAAGTGCGTTCAGCTTCACTCCACCTACTGTACACGGTTTCTAACGGTAAACTAGCAGTGTGACAGTCATCCATGTCCTCCAGCCATTCACACAGCTGGGGCTACAGCCGCTCCTGTCAGTCTGATGAGAGCCGCTCAGGAGTCGCACATCCACAGGAAAGGGGAATGCTGGGACTGAGGAGGACAGCAGGGGCCTTGGCAACCAGCAGCCCAATTCCAGGCGATGGCAGGGCACAGGTGAGCGAAAAGCCCTTAATCCCGCACTTGCGGACCGAGAAAAGTAACCAGAGCTACACTGGAGAAGAGCCAAGTGGGGCTGACAGTCCGTAACGCGCCGTTACCCAGACACCCGCCGGGGCTGAGAGTGTGTCCGTAACGCGCCGTTACCCAGACACCCGCCGGGGCTGAGAACGTGTCCTTAACGCGCCGACACCCAGACCCACGCACAGTACCGGAGACCTTACCTTCAGAGAATCAACCAGGTCTTCCACCAGGAAAAGACGCCGGAGCTCGTTCAGGGCTTTGTTGAGATGGGTCAGGGCCACATCGCTGTACTTGTGAACCAAATCCGGTGACACAGCCACATCCTGCTCCAGATATACCCTGCCGGTAATGAACAGCGTTATACCTTTACACTGAACTACAGAGAAAACATTTATTAACACTTATTTATCATAGTAAAGGCATATGTAGATATATAAACCGACATACATTTTTATATAAACAGTCTGAGCCCAGTCATAAGCCGCTCAGCAGAGCTTAAAACAACTTTTCAGCAAAATCCTGCTAATTTGATCATTAACAAGTCGCTAGTGCCACATTAACAGAAGAATTTGGGGAGGGAAAAGCATTATTGGTGTGGCTGTCCCTGGCAAGACCTCCGCACACTGGGAGACTTATTTATGGAATGCCTCACTGGGGGGGGAAAAAGAAGCGAAAACTAGACAGAAACTGAAGAGGAGAATAGAGATTCCTGATCCCGTAGGGGCAAGGGCACCCACCAGCACCCGAGCCCCTGACAACCTGAAGCCGCCTCACTCACTTGAAAGGGTGTCCCTCGTCAGACTTCTGGATGGCCTGCAGGATTCCCTTGTATATTCTGAAGGTGATGGTGACGGAGAGCAGAGCCAGGGCTACGTAGGAGCAGACGCTGACGATGCTGCACGTTGTCAGGGACAGCAGGAGGAAGAGGCTGGCACCGAACACCACCCCTGTCGTTTTGACATCGCGCCAGTACAGGAGGTCCACCACTAGGGGGAGATGGGCAGGGGTCAAACCAGGCGGGGGTACTGCAGGACAGACCTGCTGTACGACTACATTACTTAAACAATGACTCCGTGGGTCCCCTTTAACGACACAAACAGCTTAACACTGTGATATAAGGCCCAATATTTCAAACTGCACTTTGGCAATCAGGTCCTAAGAAATGGGAATAAAGTTGACAACTGATGAACCGTGAAGTCACACACAACCACCCAACCCAGCTGACAGCCAGTGTTCCTATTGTAACTATGCACAAACCCCCAGTTCCTGGTTGAAGACCTGGCACTAATGCCTACTAGCACGTCACGCCACTTGACACTGGGAATCCTCAGTTGCAGAGAACACGTCATGGTGCACAGAACCGAATCACAAGAGCTGCAAAGCACAGCAGTCACCCATCGCAGAGGTGGTTAGCCTGCATCGCTACTCTAAGGCAGCTATACTTGTCACAGCATACACAACCTCCCAATTTTTTGTGTGGCGGGGAGGAGGCTGAACACTTATTGACAGTTAGAAGACAGGACTCCATCCAGCTTGTATTTCACTCCTCATTCCTCGCAGGTCAGACTGGGATTAGGCGGAGTAACCGAATCTGACCTTCAGACCATTTTATCCCACATTAACTTGTAGGTGTGTTGGAAACTTGCATGAAGTAGTTATAATCCCACATTTGCTTTGGTACTGATTTGCGATTTTTTTTAAAGCAGTCCTCTTGATTTGATATTTAACTTGGATATTAAAACACCATTAAGGGCGAATACAATACGTTTTGTAGGTTACTAACCGGTCCAATAACCATTAGAAACGGAACAAATTCGTTCGTTATATACTAATGAAATCGCTTGCAAATTTTTGAACTTCCATTATTTAAAAATTATTGTAGGAGTGACAATTTTACCATTTCTATTATTTCAAATAAAAATGTAATAGTTTATAGGTTATTTAATATGCGTAAAACGGTACGGGCGCAATCATTACGATGAACGGCTAAGAGCCAATCGTGATTAACGAATACATTGAGAAGTTTCTTGACTTGCTAGAATAATCGATTAAGTCCCCGTTACCTCCACCATAGGAAAGACTGCACAATATTGTTTATTTGCAGTTAAATACATCGAATGTCTCAATACCACTCACGCTCACCAACAATAAAATGGATGTTACACCCAGACGTTTACCTAATGCCGAAATTGATTGCCTACATTTGGTAAACGCGAAGAAGCGTCAGGCTCGGCTAAAAATAGCCCTGGCGTTATCAATCGTAACTTACATGCTTATCTTATCCAATTACAACCCTTTTCCAATCGAGAACCCTCGTATCAAGGCACTGATATACGACTTCTACAGAGACAAGTATTCCAGCACACTCAAATCTGAGACCCCCGTAGCCCCGTTATAAACCCTGCACGACAACGCAACCTGACCGATCAGATTGACCTGTCCGGACACGCTAAATCTACGGTGCACCGAAACCTTCATAATTTTCGTTTATCAACTGCTTACCAGCCTAAGCAGGGCTAAAGATTTATTTAAATGTAGCAGTAGTAAGAAGGATACATCACAACAAAATGGAAGATTAATAATAGATAAAGGGACTAACCCAGCTTGGCATCCATCTTGTGTCTGCTTGCATGCGCCCGCTACGGCTCCAAGCACAGCTGAGACAGAAAGCTTTTCACTTCCTGCTAGGTCACTTTGGGGTCTGCTGATATACGCAATTCTCTCTGCGGCGTTTCTGATTTGCTCTGCCACACTCAGTCTAAATGTATTTCTGTCCCTCTTTGAAGGCAAATTGGTAAATACAACAAATAAATCGGCTCTTTTAGCCTGTAAAACGTAGAAGAATCGGCGATTAATGGAAGGGATTTGTGAAATCCCAACGCTTAACGGTCATTCAGACGAGGTTATTACCATTACTATCGTATTAGTCTATAAACCAGAAGAGCCGATAGCTTTAGACCCATTTCAATTTAGGTGTAATAACTATAGTTTACCAAGATTCATACGGTTATCAATATATATTCGTGTATATAAAACTATATACAAATAAACAAGCGGACCTGTATATAGGTCTCAATTGACTTTTATAGCAAAATAAATGAATATAATCTGCAATCAGAAGTTGTCTAATACTCGTCAGTGAGTTAAGTCGTTTTTAATTTTAAACTTAAACAAAAAAGACCACCCACGAAGAACCGCGTAACGTAAAAGGTTTTTGGCGAGTTTGTCAGTGATTACTCCGCTTTTTTCCACCCTAAAGCGAGTTCTGGTTTCGTTACCGCATGCGCACTCTTAAGCAAACTTCATAAGGCCGAAAGGCTCAGTCAACGTACCTCGAATTTAGGCATTTCCCCAGGGTGAAAAGCAAATACAATTGCTAATTGCTACATTTGTAAACGACGTTAAAATGTGAATAAAACGTTATCAGTTCAATGTTCAAGAGCATTTGGAGGTTCTAGTTTTCAACAAGCAATGTGCCTCCCTACCTAACGCTGCGTTATCAGAGTTAGGTGCACTCCCCAAAGTGCAGGGGACAATATGCCAACTTGTCCGTAGGGGTCTACAGTAGAAAACGACGATCAAAGGAAAACTTAATAAAGCCCACCATTTAGAATCCCACAAGAACCAAGAGAAGCCAGTAAGGGCCAAAACAATTTTCCCCCTGCAAACCACTATGTTAACAGACTAATAGATGTGTGGACATTTGAGAGATCTCAGGTCTAGTGTCAGGGCACCCCCACCAGTATACATTAATTCTCGAGTTTCCGCAGAGAACTTGCTTAGTCACAGCACTGCACTGCAAACGTCTGGATTGACAACCTTCGTTACGCAACTTGATGGGGATTTCACCCTCAATACCAACGAGAGCCAGAAAGAAACTTTCTGTGGCAATGCATTATCCTGATCTGCACTTTGGGCCGTTTTATGACATTGCAACATCCCTCTGCTTGATTATGTACCGTTGTTACTGCAGATACAGAGCTAAACCGTCTCTCATCCGTTCTACGCACTGCATACAATTTCCAATCATCAGGCATATTTAAAATCAATTAAAACCATTTTTTGTTCCAACAGCAATTACACTGAATTTAGGATCTGCTTTAAGGTTTCAAATGGCAGAACCATTCTGCAGGCTGTAATGGTATGGGCCATTAACAGCCAGGAAGCCCGTTATACCAGTTTGCGGCTGTTACTGCTGCTGCCCTGGTAAGTATGATGTGAATTTGTATTTCTAATGTCAGCTAAGTTCAAGCAGAGTTAAAGGCCATTAAAATAGTAGCTTTTTAAACGAGACATGTTTTCTAATGATACTGGTTGTATATAAAACACAGTACACGTTTATTCTGATGTCTAAACAAACCATAGCCACTAACCACTTCTCTACTCGACACACTTAAGCTACTGGAGGGAAAATAACAAGGAGCATTTTCAGTGTCGGCCGGCAAATAGCATATTACACTCGGTGGGTCTGTAAATCATTTAACTCAAAGCTTCAGTTTTAATGCAATCTACTGCCCCATTCTACCTTTGCACCAAGCGTTTCTGCAATAGCAGAATGTCTTCACCGAAAGATGAGCTACCTTTGGACGGAGTGCTTTTCCGTTGAAGCAACAGCAGAATTTCTTCACAAAGGTTGAAGTTGCTGCACCTTTTGAGTGTTACGCACAAATAATGTCGAGCCAAAATCCCTCTGCTGTCAGCCTGAACACCACCAGCAGTGACACACAGTTTCCAGCACATTCCTCCAGCAATCGGATGAACACTGGGCAGGATTCTCAACTCCAACAAGTACTAGACTTTGCTGAATCACACACTCGGACATTTCCTAAATGCCTGATCATAGATATGTAACTTTTCCGCACCATTGGTTGGTCACCATCAAACTAGAAAGTTTAAAAACTTGCCTAATAATAATTATAAATAAATATAAAAAACACACTTCAGTTACCGCAGACCCCTCACTGTAGGAAAACACGTTTTAAAAAGGGGGACAAAAGCAGAATCAGATACCGTGGTCTTTCCAGGGTTTGGCTGGCTGGCTTTCCATCTTTTCCCCCATGCTTCAGATCTGTAACCCTCAACTGTTGGAGCAGTTAGGCATTCCAGACCAGCCTCAGCAGCAGAGGACGGGAGGCGTTCGTCTGGCAGCCCCCAAGGGAAGACCAGGACGGCAGTGCTGATGGACTACTGGAGCGGTGCACTCTCTGGATGCCAGAGCGGTGTTGCTGCAGGACTGAGGTCAGCTGACTGTCTGCAGGAGCCAGCTCCAGACTGACGCAGCTTAGAGCCACCCCCAGGACCTGCCTACTTCTCACTCCCACCAAGCATTTCTTAGTTTAATAAGCTCACTGCCGCATCAAGTCTCTGGAACCCATCGAAACCGCCCTCCCTGGCTACATTTCAGATCTGCAGACCGTACTTAGTACCTCCCTGTAGGACCAGTGCCATTTGTCTCACTACAGAGGCGGCGGCAAGTGCACTTTGACACACACCCACAGTTCTTAAAGGATGTACCAAGAATCCTTTAAGCTCTGGCCACAGAACTTCCTGTACTACTTACAAGACTGTTCTCTGAACAGAAAGGGGGAACTACCTCTTCAAAAATATCTAATATTCCATTCTCAGCATATAACATCTTTGAGGAATCGAAAATACCTTTTAATTATAAACTAATAAACTGAAGGCATTACAAATTTTAGTTAAATGCAAAACACTAGATGGCACCAAATCCATCTCATCTACAAAAGTAACTTACAGCAGCAGCAACAACCACTCATTACCCTCACACACAAAAAAGACCATTTACAATAACCCCATGCCGTTTTCCTCACACTGGCAATATACATTTTTTCAAAAACCTAATAAAACTTGATTTCTTGAAAACTTGAAACCAAGGACTATTTTCTGCGTCAAAATAATCACTTCAATCACCAACTTTGAAAGCAGGACATGGTTCACTAACTTGCGAAACGGTCCCCCGCATTGATGGCCAAAGCCGCCTTACAAGGTCATAATGATGATCTCTCCTCCCAGTTCCCACAATTCCAACTACATTAACCAAGGTGCACTGCACAATAGCCGAGGCGAGGCTGAAATGTTCTGTATGCCTTAGATGACTGGGATTAGAACAAGAATGGAGTGGAGTCTCCCAGTGGCTCAGATGGTAAAGGAACGTTACGAGCGTCTCCTATCGTCTTCCCCGTCGGCAGCAGGCTGGAAGCACTGTCGAGACGGACGTGCCTCTCTTCCAATCGGCACGGATACTCTCGTTTCAGCTGTAGGGCAGTTTGGAAATGAGACTCGTGGGTCTAAGTAGACTTGAATAGGAGGCGACCAGTCGCACTTTTCTCAGCCTCCCCGCATGGTGGTGGGAGTCATGGCGACAAGCCATGGTGACGTATTAGCACAATTGCAGTTTCCGAATTGGGGAACATAATTATTGATTCCAAATAAACACATCAATAAAAAGAAACGGTCGCCACACAAGGCCAGTTTAATAGCACAAGGCTTGATATTCCAGTCTCTGGTGGGCTACACAGTAGCCCTTCAAAAACATTTTGTTTGACAGGAGAACCCACTATCGTCTCAGAGCAAATGAATCAGAGGAGACAAAACAGACAGCTGCTTTACTGAGCAGAAGCTAAAAGCAATGCTATCCCTAGTCCAGTGCACCGTTATATTGAACCTACAGCATTCATCTTAAGATCTATTGACAGAAATATTTAGTGCATACAATCAGAACACTCAAAGGACACCGATTTAATCAGAATTGTTGTTTACTACTTTTCAGACCTGGGTGTGTCTCAGCCTCTAGGCAACCTTTAAGATCACACTGACGATACTAGCCTGCAAAGATTCAAGTTTAAACAAAACCTTCCAAAACAGGAAGGGTGAATACAGATTGTCAGACATAAGAGTGACACAACCAGATTATTTTTCTGTTGGATGTAGGTTTTAGATAGGGTTAGCCGAGGAGGTTGTGAAATTGGACCCTTGACCAGCCTAGCGATAGGTTTTCCCTCCGTTGGAATTTGCTTTGACAGGTGTATGAGGAGACTGATGAACTAAGGGCAGACCTGGAGGCGAGTCACTGGCAAAATATCTAAGGGAAACTTTTTACCCTACCTATCCATGTAGTCAGATGGGATTTTAGCGTACCCTTACAGTGATTTCACCAACTAATTTATTTGTAATAAAGCATACAGCCTTTCACATACGAGTAACCCCCCAACCACCTTCCCCCTACACCAGAGGATATTTGTTTTAAGGATCATTCATTATTTCTTCAGTACTTACCAAGCCATGAAACTCCAGTGAACAGAGAATAATAAAGAAAGGATATGGAGGGTAAAGGCACAGACAAAAGGGATGAACCTACTACAAGGGGTTCCCACAGGTATGGAGACTGAGCCCCTGACCTAGACCAGGGGTTACCACAGATCTAGACAATTTCACTACATTCACACACTAGTACACGTGCATTTATTCACACACACACACACACACACACACAATTGTTGTTAGCTAGCATGCAAAAAATGAGAAAAGAATGATGCAGGTCCAGAGAGGAAATGAGGTTAAAAAAATGCATGAAAAGGCAGAACTGAACAAACGGTGATTAATGTCCGAGGTGAAGGGGAATGACGTGGCTAAACGACAGTGTACACCCATGCTCAAATTACCTGCTTCTGTGCTTAGCTTTGGCAAGCGAGCAGCTTTAGGGCCTTCAGGGTGGGCTGCCGCAGTACCTGTGTACTCCTCTGCCATCTTCTGCGGGTGAGGTGGCTTCTCTGGCTCTTCTGTGGTGAAATGGGTGAGAGGGGTGTGCGAGGGGGGAGCGGCCACCTGGGGTGCCAAATCTTCGGCAGGGTTTTCAAGCTCTGCTTTCAACTTCTGCGGCGGGGTGGTGGAAGTGGGTCCAGTTAGGAGAAGGTAGGAGCTCTGATGTGAACCAACTTCCTGGAGCTCCGACTCAACGCCCGCCACCAACTCTCCTTGACTGAAATTTGGCGAAATGTCATCGTCTGTGCCCATTTCCAGTGCCTTGGCAAACTTGGAGTTGTCCAGAGTTTCTAAAAACTCATCCATCACTCCTTTGGGGGGCTTCTCGATAAACTCGAACTCCTCTGAAGAAACTTCCTGCTCGGATGCCTCTGGCTCTTCCACATATGCGCTACTCTCTTCAAAATCTGCAACCACCTTGACAGGGGAAGTTTTGAAGTCCTTTACACACTTGCTCTCAATTTGAAAACTTGCTGGGTTCTTTGCCATCGCTTCCAAAACCGGAGACAAAGAATCTGTCATGGGACTTTCGGAATCGGAGGATTCTTCAGCCTCGGTTTTAGTTGGTGGGCTTTTTGGCAGGTTCACAGATGTCAGGGGGTTGAAAGACTCTGCCTTGTCCACAAATTGGGCCAACTCTTGACTCGAAAACATCCAGTCTTTGTTCTTCACCTCCAGCGGAGAGTTGTCTTTGGTGGTAGTCTGGGCTTCCTTCACCAGATCAAAAGCACCAAAGCTTGTCTCAAGGGTTTCTTCCACATTGTTGAGCCTCCTTTCAGCTTCCCAAGCTTCGGTCTCCTCTGCCATTTCCTTCAAAAGCGAGATTTTGGCATCAAAAATTTCAGCAAGTGGACTTGTGGTTGAACGAGATCCAGGGGCAGTTTGAGCTTCCATTCGTAATTCATGCTTCAGGCTTTGTTCATAATCTGGACTTCCTTCAGATGAACCTGAATCTAGTTTTTCAGGGTTCAAAGGGGATGACTTTAAGATATCAGGGAGAGATGGTGGGGCGGGAGATTCCTCAGGCTCCTTACCCAGAGTGGAACGAATTGAGGGAACACTTGGTTCCATAACTGAGTCAGAGGCAATCTGAACTAAATCAATGGGCGTTTCTTCTTTGTGCTTTGTCTGAGTGACAAAATCTTGCATTTCACCATCATGTGCATGTTGCACTAAATCTGGTGAGGGACTATCACATACTTTTACAGCACTCATCTCAGAAGCTGACTCAAACTGTGAAAGACCAGGACCGGAATCTCCTATGGGGGCAAATCCCTGGAAAGGATTAGTTATGGCCTGAGAGGTCTTTATCTCATGGAGAAAATCATCCTCGTCATCATCCAGGCCAGCTTTGCTTGAGAGAAGGTTGGTTTCATACCAAGACGTCTTTGAGGAAAACAGATTTTCAGATGTCTCATCCACAGCCTTGAAGTTCTCCTGGGACTCAAAGTGTGGAGCATCTAGGTTTGCTGCTGGGTTAGAGGAGGCACGTGAAGTTAAAGGTTCTGCAGTAATCTTTGAGTTTATGGGCGACTGAGTTGGAGTTGATCCAGTAGATTCTCCGGATTCTGAATCTTTATCAAACCCTTCCTTATCACTGTCAATATGAATTTTTCCGTCATCGTGAGACCCTACCGAACTGCCCAACTTCTCATCAGGCGAAGATGCGACTCCACTGTCCTCACAGTGCATGGACTTGCCTAGATCTACCTTGGACCCTAAATCTATCTCAGAAGCCATAAAGGAGCTCAAAAGGGGATCACTATCGAACGGAGGGCAGGTGGCCTCCATCACGTCGTCTTTGTCCTGACCTCTTAAGACGCCCTCATCATAGCAACCAAGGCCCATTCTGACCACTGGACTATCAGACTCGGTCTTACATTCAAACAGTTTCAGCTCTTCGTTCAGAGGCACATCCCGTGCTGGTTTTTGAGGAGGCTCGGACGTCGGCACCGGGCAGGAGCCGAACGGCATGGTCATAAAAGGAGCCTGGTTGGGGCTTTCAGACAGAGACAGTTCCTCCAGAGAGTCAGGAGAATGAAGAGGAGAGAGAGAGGAGGCAAGCGCGACAGATCCAAGACGAGAAGCATCACCCTCTTGCCCGAGTAGTGGTTGTGTGCTGCTCTCTGTGTCCCCCAGACAGAAAGGAAAATGCCACACATCAAGTCACATTCCACTCTCAAACATCACCGGGGTCTAAACTGGAAAGTTCCCATCAGTGACTGCAACACAAGCGGCGCAGAATCCATACAGAGCCTAGGAAGAGCTCAACATGTTTAGGTATCTGGCTACAGAAACCCTGCCAAGGGAAGGCGGCTTGACGTGTTATGCAGATCAATGCGGGATCAATCCAGAGCAGGAATCTGAATTATAACACACTGTGCATGTACATACACACCGACTACATGTCACTGGAGCCGAGTCATGATGCATGCACAAGAACCAAGGAGTTCCAAGGGTTCACAGGTCAGGATCACAGACACAGACGTTAACATTTTTACGAGCGACAAGACAAACATCGGACGAACACTTGCCATGCAATTAAATGGTCAGAACACAGACAAAAGTCCTAAACATGCTCTTCTGCTAGTCTGAGGGAACGCGGAGAAACACACAAAACGGGCTGCAGGGACAGGTCAGTCAGAGACAGCAGAGAGAACTTGCCTGCAGAAGGCGGTACCAAAGGCTGAGTTGGAGCAGGAGGAGGAAAAATAGGCTCATCTGAAAAACAAACAAGACCAGCTTAGTGCGTTTGTTGGCGTTGCAAGAAGCTCGGGAAAGCGGACAATTACAGGCCCATGCGTTAACGGCTAACACTAATCACCACAGCAGTCAGATTCAGCTAGCATTAGACCGCAGACGACCACACAGCTCGTCATGTTTACATTTATCACATTACCTATAGCAGCCTGCGAGATCACGTAAAAGATCATGGTCTTACCCAGTGGTCAAGATAAAGTAGACCAATTTTCACCACAAAAGACTCCAACAGTTACCGCTGTAATCTCAAGTATTTATTGACATACTTTTAAACTAAAGAAGTAACCAATATCAATATCTTTGATGGTGTAATCGTAGACAAAAAAATAAAAAATAAAAAAACAATCGGCCTAATAATATTGTGGAAGTGGATTCCCAGGACTAACGGCTTCACTAAAATGTTTCCAAACATGAAGCAGCCTATCCTGCGCAACAAACATCAAAGTGGCTCGCTAGTTATGTCCTAATTTTTGCGTTGTTCTGGTTATTAAGCCTCCCTTGCTGGTAGTTAGCCATTTAAATTAAGATTTAATAACAACGTTAGGAACGCTAGCTGAAAAATATACGCGATGACACCGCTACCTGGTTTTATGCATACACAAAAATCATCCGATAAAGCATGCGCGATGAAAGCCGCGCTAGCGATCCAACTTATTAAAATATTTTATTACTTTATTCAACATTAAAAAATGTAAATGTCACTACATTTTTATATGTATATATTAACTTTATATTAAAACATCGCATTTTAGCAATGTTGCCACAAATTCAAAAATAAAAATCACTGGCCAAATTCCCCCACCCAACATTATAGTAGCCAATATGAAAGCATACAAGTCCCCGCACACCAGTCATGAAACCCACTAGCAAACACAACTGAAACACCCATATTAAATCTTTGTGCTACTAAAACACTCACACCCCCAGTAGAAAACACTGAGACACACACCCATACAAAATTATCTTTGTGCTACTCAGATACACTAGAGAATAACTACAATTCTCAGCTTTCAGTAGCATGAGTAGTTAAAAATAACTAATAAAAAAACAACACTAATAAGAGCCGTGCTAGAACAAATTCACCATACGGTAAGGCCAAATGACCTCGCTTAAGAAAATGCACTCCAACCCCAATGAACATTAACACAGGATCAGAACCCAACAGCACATACTGAGAACGCAAATTCAGTAGATTTACCCATTTTCTCCATCAATAAATGACATACAAATGGGATTTAAATTATTATGCTTTATAAAATCAAGTAACTATAAATGCATCTTTTTTTATGGTGATTAATTATAATTACTTGGGTTCAATTTTATGATTATCAGTCAATTCTGAAATAATTATCCCCACATTTCCCTAAATCAAGAACAATTAAGAATTTTAGTCTTTAAAAATGAAGTTGATTAGTTTTAAAAATTTTGTCAAATCAACAATGAAATGGAAGACAGTCACATGTCACATTGTGACCACTGGTAGATTTTTCAACATTCTAGATTCATTCCAGTCCGGTTACCTCTTTTGCCTAAGCGCCGAAGTTGGGGTATTACACCTGAGGACAAACCAGTGAAACCAGTGAGAAAAATATGCATGGTATTAACAAAATCATTCAATAGTGACAAAATTATCACAAACTAAACACCTAAAAAGCTTTACCTTAAACTGGAGACAAAGGGGTAACAATTTTGGATGTGACCTCTTAAAATGACTATTCTCCAATTTTCTTCTTTTGCTACAAGCTACCATTTTAGATATAATCATTCTGTCAAGTCAGACAGACTGATGGATACGTTAGTTTGACAGAGTGAGTAAAAGAACCTTGAGTCATTTGCGCAAGCTACTTTTGTGCTGCGAGGTGCAGTTGGTAAGGTTTTAAATGACCGATCATCTCATAAACAAGACCCAAGTTTAAAAACGATTGGTTTACTTCTAACTGACCGATACCTTGCACATTGTTGTCAGTTAGACTAATTAGAGGATTCTTTTAAATAGCAGAGGTTACAAAGTTAGAAACATAGCGTCATTCAGAAAAGTGTGTTTGATCCAGGCCTTGCCCTAGTGCCAACTTCCTGCTAAAAACAAATGTTTTTTCTTGCTGAATGTCTCAACATGCACCATTAGGTTCAACAGCAATTAGCACCATGTAGAAACTTAATAAAATCACTTAACAAAACCTGTGATAGTTAAGTTTCTAATTTATACCATGCAGTCCAGGACAAGTCAACACTGAAGCTCAACATAAGCATGTGGAAAGACAAACCTACGTAGATTAATTGTCAACACTGATGTCAGTCATTAAGTACAATTTTTATATTGCTCAATAAGAAACTGTACTAAACTGAATAGTTAAAACTCAATTACTTCAAATTTAAATTAAATAAACCATGTTATAGCCATGATCAATATTTTGTATTTTTTGAAGAGAAAAATTAACATTTCAAACATTCCTTCTGCCACAATTCCCCCACCAAGAATCGAGTGTGCATGTACGATTCACCCAGTTCAAGAACCGTTTAAGGTAGCTAGCTACCACGACCTCAAAGTCCCCAAAGTTACACATTCAAACCAAGACGGAGAACCCCAGTAACTGTGCAAAGGGTAGAGTGACCAGTCCGATTATGCTCCATTTACTGGGATCCTCATGTCGGAGCAGTTCTGGTGCGGGGGGGGTTATTCGACAAACTCATTACTCTCGCATGGGGACAAAGTTCGAAGCACTAACCAGCAGGCCAAACACTTTCAACGCAATAACCAAATTTCCCGAGTAAGGAAATATCCAAGGTGACACAGAAATGGAGGACACTAGCTTCAGTCGAGGCAACACAAAAACATTTTAATTGGTCGCAGAAAATATGGGATCATTGTGTAGTAGTATCATGTGCAGTCTGCAATGAAACAGGATTGTCTTTAAAGGTCTGCCACCCTGACCTACCCACTGCAAAAACCAGTCACCAGATTCAAATCAGCAGAGTACAGAGTCCACCAACTTTGATACCGTGGCTAACACACCAGGTATCCATTGCCCGTCATATATTGTTGCCCCATAGTAGTCAACTACAATGTCACCACTATAATTTACATTTGTGCTGTTTTCACTCAGAACCTGTATCATATTCAAAAATATGAAGGAAATTCAAAGGTCTTCAAAACTGGGAGCCCACCATTTTGTTTTTTTTGCTTTTTTACCCTCCCAGGACGAATTTCCACAATTTCTTGATTACATGGTAGTCCATTAAAAATTGAATATTTGTCCATTTTCAGTAATAGCCTAAAAGTCAATTTACGATTTACCCATTTAACTTTCATGGGTTGAGGATATTGGGTAATACAAGCTGAGAATGCTACTTTTCTCCAAAGCACAGTCAAACAACTCACTCAGAAACAAACTTAAAGGGAAACAATGCCTCCATTAAAGACTTAGAGCCAACTCAAAAAGGCCTTTATAAAGCTCTGAACATATGGCATCAGGGTGGCAGTTCATTACACACCTAGCCTTCTCTCATGGAATACATACAATTAAGGCCTTCACAGTAGACCGTATCCAGCATGGACGGAAACTCTCTGCATTTTACATACCGGCCATGCAAACATTACATTTGCTTAAGGTATTTAAATACTGGTCAACTATAGCTACAGTACAGCAGGATTTCTGATTAACATGGGACAGTAAAAACCTCATTCTCCGTTTTGCTTATTTGTTGAGTGCAACACTTCACTGCATTCCTCTGGGTGATCTAAAACCTAATAACCACAATGTGAATATGTGAGACACAATTACCTCACCTTTAAAAGCCTTTGACCTTTTCTGAAAACTAAGGCAACCGCTTCCATGCTAAAGCACGTATTCTGCATCCTCCCACAGAAACAGAAGCCAACAGAAACGTTCCAGGAGAAACACATCAGCATTCCTCCATTTCACTCTACTCATTCTCTGCATTGCATCAGCCAGTCCCAAGCCCCACTATAACTAGAAGACAGGGAAAAGCCAGGAGGAAGAGTTTCATTTGGCTATAGACAGCAAGTAGACAAGACCTGTGCGATGAAAAAAATGTACATTCCACCTAGAGTTTCTGCCATTAAGACAGCCCTCGCTAGTGGAGAGTTCACTTGCAGAGCCGAGGCAACAATGACTAAGCATCATGGAACTTGGCACGGATCAGAAGAACTTAAGGAGAATCCCCATTTGCGTTTTAGCCATTGAAAGGTTTGTTCAGCAAACTTCATTAAAGCCCTTTTCAGTTTGCAAACATCAGCTCCCTCGGAATATATAATATGCCACCATATAGCACTATGTAAAATCTCATTCTCCCTGAATGGCAAGTTGAGGCGTAAATAACTTCCATTCAAGCAAATTAACTGGTTGAGAAATCGACTTTGGGATGTACAAGGCCATTATGCAAAAGGTTTACAGTGTAAAGGTTTAAGTGTATGGTCTACCACAGAAGTGTAGTCCAATGGTTTACAGTGAACGTACATAGTCTACCACATGTCTAGGATTTACGTCCTAGAACAGGCCCCACTGTTAACCAAGATATTTATTCTGGATTGCTTTAGAAAATACTAAAGCAAATTTCTAAATTAACAACAACAACAACAGCTAGTACTCTGGACCAAAGGGGGGGGTGGGGCCCAATAATGTACTACAGTTGAAATTTTTATAACCAAGGGTCATATAATGTGCAATTATGGCCTATGGAGAAGGTTTACCACAGCCTCACAGTGCTTAAACTGGATTGTCATCGATCACTAATTCAGATATGGACGTGGGTCGAGCTGTTTTTCAACACAGCTGTTGTGGCAACACTGACTCACTGCCATGGTGCCCTGCAAATAGCTCAGAAGCGGATCGCTGATGGAGTAACGCAGCCAGATCTATTCATTTGGCCCTTGGAAACAGAGTAAACAAAAACACACGTGATATTACAGCTTTTTGGGAAGTAAAAAAGACAGACCAGTCAGGACAGTGCAAATGGCTTTCCATAATTACAGAACCTTATTGCAAATATGACATGTATTGCCAATATGAAACAAAGTTTATTTTTTGTAAACTGCACCCACTAACCCCGAGGGCCAGAAACCCCGTTTCTATGCCAATTCCCCAAGAGCGCTTGGGCCCACATTACATGCGCCCTACTAGACCACACCCTTAAACAGATAACACAAAAAATGTATGAGAGCACGCCCTACCAAAAAAGGAGTAAATTAGATTGGTTGAATTACGCTAGTCGCGCCTTCCCCGAGATTTTCAGAGACGTCAATCTAGACAAATTCGCCCCTCCTCGAATGCACTGTCACGGAGGTTTTTCTGTACATTTAATTGATTAAATGCCAAGGATATAGCCCATTGTTACATTTTAAATGTATAGACAATTACATTATTTAACAAGAGACGAAGATGAGCAATATAAAATTTAAATATCTGTGCATAATTAAATGTGATTCAATAGCGGTGTTAAGTCGAAACGAGCAGAAGCTAACTAGCTAGCCCGCACACCGGTGATGAGAGGTTCGTGTGTGGTCGATTTCAGTGACAAAAGAGAAAAGTATTTCCCATACTGTGAAAAAAAACTGCCATTTCGACCAGTAGTCAAATTTCATTCAGTAACGTTGTCAACCCGAGCCCCCAGATACATTGAGTCGTTTACTTAAAAAAACTGAAATTCTTTTGTTCTTCCTTCCAAGTGAATGCAATTTTACCACCAATTACGACCACATTTCCAAAGAAATCCGCAATGAAATACATTGCTGGTATAGTTAGTCCTTAATTTTAAAAATAGTTATGGAGCTTTAACACATTTAACAGCGATTTTGGTTGTATCTAGATTTTATCTAGCGGTGCATTTTAATCCGTTATACACTGTCGCTTCCTATGGTCTCGCCAACACGTACACAGGTGGGCCGCATCATCATTAACTTGCTTTGCTAGGTAACGTTTACTTGTGTGACAATATACAAGCGTACTACCAATAAGCAGAGGGGGTAAAATTTCACATGAAAAAAATAAGCCATAACAAAGTCGCGTAGACGACCAGCAACATTGCAAAAAAAATTCAACACGTTGACGCATCGCATTGGTAGCTGACCCGCCATTGTCCGATAAACTTCCCCTTATCACCTTAAACAAACGATTTACGTTTTAGAAAAATAATCAGTGACTATCATTATTTAGAAAATGAACAAGATTTTAAACAAATGTAAGCTACTCACAGGGTGGCTGTGAAGTGGGCGCCTTTTCCTTACTCGCAGATTCCACTTTGGGTGTTTCTGGTTTGACAACTATACCTGCAGTCTCTTCCGTCTTTGTCTGCTTGGCCGTGGAATTTCCCAGGCTAGCCCCGGCATCAAGGAGCGGCGCTTCAGACACCAAGGTAGGAAGAAGCTTCGAATCAGAGGGGTCACATTCCGATAACCCATCGCTGGGGGGCTCTTCGAAGCGTGGCATGGACTCTTTGTGCTTCTCCGTGGGTTCTTCCATATCATCGACCACTTTAGCCACAGCTTCGCTGTCGTCTGGGGACTCGGTCGTATAGAACTTATCTATATTTCTCATCACGTCTTCTTGAAGTTTGGATACATCTAAGTCTGGAGTGGTAGATGATATTTGCCCAATGTCTTCCATTTTAAAAGGTTTTTTTGTTTGCTATTAACCGGTTTTTATTGTAATTAGCCCAGATGCCTCCAGATTGACAAAAATTCTCTCGTTGATTTCGCTTAGCTTTATCAGGGACGAATTACATTTAACAAGTGCGCCACAGTGCCTTGCCACAACAGAGCCCAACAGCTCAAAAGCTCCTCAACAGCAAAGCTTTGCACCGCAGAATATTGAAATAGAGGCGAATGTGGAGTGGCCAATAGCTATAAAACATTTTTGACTGATGCCATTTCTAACCAATTACAATACGTGTAGAGAAGATATCTTCCTTCCACTCAGGCAATATGGGCGAGATCAATGACGCCCCTTTCATCCCTTTGGCAAACAGTTTAACGCCCTGAACCTGTAGTTGAAAGTGCGGTTCATACAAACGTTTCTAACGATGATATTTTTTTTGACGTGACTGATAGCTCAAAGCTCGACGTTTACTATGACTACAACTAAATTATACGTCGTTCGTCGTCCATACGAACGCGTTATTTTCCGTGCGGAACCTGATCAGACGAGTATTTCAGGTCCTGCACGTCAGGTCCTGAACTACGATCCTGGTGGGCCGGTGTTTTGCTGGGTTTTGTTTCCACTGCACCCAAAATGACTTTATTGGGTCAGTTAAGATTCTAATAAGGTCCAATAAAGTAGTTCTTACTACTGCACCCAAAATGACTATTGGGTCAGTTAAGATTCTAATAAGGTCCAATAAAGTAGATTTTACTAAGGTTAAAACAAAAATCTGAAGGTCCTCTAGGACTGGCATTGTGCACTGCCCACCAACGTGGTCTTTCTGAACCATTTACAACAGTGATAATCAATGTTGGTCCAGGTATCCTCCCGTGTATGCTGGACTGGACTGAATACCTCAAGTTTTCAGATTATCACACAGACGGCTGATTAGATAGTTGTGTAGGAACTAGGAAGCAGCTGGAATGCTTCTAGAGAACTTCTGGCTTGTAGAGAAGGTATACAGACCAACAATGGTAGGATCTTTAGCCATGCGTAAATACTTGCTTGAGCGAGTCCCTTTTGGCGCATGTGTTGCATCATTATCATTTGACTTTTTGAACGTATGCGCTCGGCTACAGAGGGGTTCGTTGCACCCATAAGTGTGTCCAGTGTGAAATGTCAGATTTTTACATTTTAATGTATAACAAATCAAGGTACGGGATGCAGGCTAAAATATTCTTACGACTCCTCGACATAAAACTTATATACCGATGATGGAAAACCCCGCCTGTGTGACCCGGTAATCTAGATCACACCAAGTGAAACGTTTATCATATTGATGCTTCCGTGAGTTTTACGGGGTGTCTCTCATCCTACGGTCATGCCCTGCAAAGGTTCCTATTGATCGTTCTGGTGAAAACTGTATCCAGACACCTGTTACAGAAGAAAGCATTGGGTTTATTGCTTGGAAACCAATCAAACTGGTCATTCGTTCCCTTTTAAAAAATGTTTTAAGAAGGTATATTGAATTTTTGACAGATGATGTAAATCAACTGAAATTTATTGTATCATCATTCAATTCTCATGCTGAAATTGCATGTATTGTAGTAACCTGTCACCTAAACTCAAGCTGCTGATGTGTAAACTCAGGCTTTTTAATGCTCAGGGATGACAAATGTGTGAAAGCATGCAAACAACTGTAAGCACATTGTAAGTCCACAGTGTTAGCACAGTGAAAGTACTGTTAGCACTTGGTAAGTACACAGTGTAAGCACAGTGAAAGTACACAACGTTAGCACATTGTAAGTACACAGTGTTAGCGTGAAGTCAGATTGTGTGTAAGTGTACCCTAGAAAGTGCTTAGCGTGACAGTTCCTCTTTGGACAGCTCTTAGATTACAGAGACGTGGAGGCGTGCTCCAGTTACAGTCCTGTCTGTCATCACGGCAAGGGTGAGAATGTCCCAGTCGAGTATTCCTGAAGTATTTTTAATGGACGATTCCCACTGAAAGTTCACCCTCGGCTGGTCGCCCCTGTGCGCCTTTTATTTTTCTAATCCCTTCATCCATCGCCATCGTGGATTAGATCTGATAATCATTGTGTTTCAACCTAATAAGAAGGCTGATTTTACTCCACTTAGAGTAAGGCCTTTCAGTTGATTTTCTCTGTGGTTGGCTTGGTCCCAGCCGATATACTCTATTTGCACTCAGTAAACCCCTTACCCACATTTTTCTTACCAAAAGCTGCATTGCAGCAATTCAAAATTTCCGCACTTGCAGAAAGAAGGAAGGAACTTGAGCCCCGCTGGTGTCTGAGTGTCGATGGTGTGGCTCCTGGCCTGGCGCAGTCGAGAGGATCAGAGGGGAAGAGATCTGGCTGTGGATGCTTTGATAAATAAATGTCTTTGTTAAAATGCAGCAAATCAGCAGTTTTCATCTAAGAAGCCAGGCCAGCTGGCATCGGCCTCACCAGCCACCGAGTGCAGGGGTTGATATTTCCTGGGTAGGCGGGGCCAAGATACAGGGGGTGGAGTCACTGATTGACGAGCGAACGGCGGTTTATTCCAAGGTCAGAGCATACCATAACCTGCTTATTAAAACGGCTCTTTAACCTGGCTTTGTTTTTTCTCTTAGACAACTATAAATGTCTTAAAAGTTTTTATTATCTATGAGATGAACTGCCCTTCCACACAGAGGTTAACGTTAAAAAGTAATTCCACTCCTGAATCATGTGAGATAAACACAGACATCTCCTGCTCAGATGTTAGGGAAAGCACAGAGCCTGGACATGGTTTGTCTTTGACATTTGTGTTTGTTCACAAACATAGAGACATAGACATGGACATAGAGACAACGTAGAGACGACGTAGAGACAACGTAGTAACCTAGAGACAACGTAGTAACATGACAAATGACAAATGTTGCACATGGACATAGGAAAATCCTTAAGGAATGGCTAACATGAATGAGATCACATTCTGGTTTCCATGGTATTGATTTTACTGCTCACTAATGTAACATGGCCTTGCTTGTGATCCATTTACAGTGAGAGTTGTAAATCCTCACACACATGCCCAGCCTTGGCTGCCTTTAATCCAAATAAGAGCCTCCCATAACAGGACCTTTGTGTGTATTGTCCGACAAAGACGGCTGTACCTGTGTGTCTGTGTAGAACACGTTCCATGCATGGTGTGGGTAGCACTGGAGCTTTCCAACCTGTCATTCTCAAAAGCAAGCTCTATGCAGAGCACTATTTTCTCAGAGCACAAAGTGATCCATAATCCCATTACAATACAATCTAAGCACATTAACCTTTGACCATTAAAGACTGAGGACTATATTTTGGTGATCATAACGTAGAGCTGACACTGGTGAGTTGAGGCGTGGCCACAAGTAGTGCCTGAAATGACCGTTCCATAATTCACAATGCTATCGCTTGCCTTGTAGGCAGACTAGAGCCCTGGAAGTGGGTTATGTATGTAAACAGTTGCTGTGGTAACCTGCTTTTCTGCAGATAATATCCAGCTGTACAGGTTGGTGTAAAGTATATACAGTTTTATGCAAAAGTTTGAGCACCCCATATAATCATTATTTCAGTTGATAATCTGCTGGGCTTTCAAAGCAGCAACTTCATTTGGATATAATTTATACCTTATGGAAACGGTAACATTTCAGTTCTGGAATAACATTTATTGAATCAACAAAAACAACCCAATGCGAGTTATAACAAAAACAGACGGGTGCAAAAATTTGGGCACCTCAATGGAATTATCACATCAATAGTTATTCCTCAATGGAATTATTGCTTCTTATAGCCACTGATAAGTCCCTGAATTCTGCCTGCAGGTATTTTGGACCATTCTTCCTTGCAAAATGTCTCCAGTTCAGTCAAGTTTGCTGGTTTCCAAACGTGGACAGCCCGCTTCAAATCATTCCATAGATTTTCGATGATGTTCAAGTCTGGGGACCGGGATGGCCATTCTAGAACATTGTATCTGCATCTGTGCATGAATTCCTTGGTAGATTTGG
This sequence comes from Hiodon tergisus, assembly GCA_025775045.1. NCBI lineage: Eukaryota > Metazoa > Chordata > Actinopteri > Hiodontiformes > Hiodontidae > Hiodon > Hiodon tergisus. The sequence goes on from JAOVYW010000054.1 coordinate 1,179,619, forward strand.
AACGATGCTTCGGATCATTGTCCTGCTGGAACAACCAACCCCGGCGTAACTTCAACCTCTTGACTGATTCTTGAACATTCTTCTTAAGAATCTGCGGAAACTGGGTGGAATCCATGCGACCCTCAACTTTGACAAGGATTCCAGTACCTGTGCTTGCCACACAGCCCCATAGCACGATGGACCCTCCACCAAATTTTACAGTAGGAAGCAGGTTCATCTCCTGGAACGCTGTGTTCTTTTTCCACCATACAAAGCGCTTCTGGTTGTGACCAAATAACTCTCTTAGTTTCATTTGTCCACAGCACATTATTCCAAAATAATTCTGGCTTGTCCAGATGAGCCTTTGCATACCTCAAACGACTCTGCTTGTTGGCAGTACGCAGAAAAGGCTTTTTCCACATCACCCTTCCATTGAGCTGTTCCTTGTGCAAAGTGCGCTGGACTGTGGAACGATGTACAACGACACCATCCGCAGTAAGATGTTCTTGGAGCTCTTTGGAGGTGGTCTGTGGTTTGTCTGAGACCATTCTAATCATTCTTCGCCATTGCCTTTCAGATATGTTTCTCGGCCTATCAGATCTTTCCTTCACAAGGACTGTTCCTGTGGCCCTCCATTTTCTAACTATATTTCTGACTGTGGAGACAGAGACCTTAAACCTTTTTGATAACCTTTTGTATCCTTCTCCTAATTCATATTGATGAATTATCCTAGTTTTTAAGTCATTAGGGAGTTCTTTTGAGGTTCCCATGTTGCTACTTTCCAGTAGAGAATCAAAGAGAAGCACAACTAGCAATTAGCTACCTTTAATATCCTTTGTCATGATTGGTTGCACCTGTGTTTTCAGTCTAATGATCATTGAGCCTATCAAATCATGTTTGTGTTGCAGTCAATCAGCATTAAGTGACTACAGGTATTCAAATCAACACAACTGAAAGGGTGCCCAAACTTTTGTTTCACATTTGATTTTATTCCATACAACTCAGTACTGTCACACTAAGAATTTTTGTCTGAAAAACATCACATCATCCAGCTTTCTCTAGAATTTGAATGGCATATCAGTACGATCTGTTCTTAAAAAGACAAATTATCAAATTATCATGCAGCCTGAGAGGGGTGCCCAAACTTTTGCATAAAACTGTATGAGCTGTGTAAGTTTGTAACCCTGGACTGTTAAGTAAGTAAATCATATAGCCTCAGCTGACCCAACCTTATTGTCCAACTCACTACAAAAGAGTGAATCTCTTTGATTTTACAAGCATCGTGCTGAATTAACATTCAGAATGAATAATCAGGCAGGGAAAAAAGGGAATCATTTGGAATCATTGGGCCAACACACCTTCTACTTCATACTTGTCGCATTTAATATTGATATAATATTGATTTAATATTGATATAATATTGATCGCCCCTTTTATACCAATGTCCTAGGACCTCAATGTGAAAATACTGAGGAAAACTGGGATTACATTTGAGGAACTGACTAGAGAACAGAATCGGCGAGGTCTTTTCATCCACCTTGGGAGTCTTGCAGTGCAGTGTAACCTGCCTGAGACACGAGGGGAGACTTGTTTGCGCAGAACAAAGGTTTCTTCGCCAGGGAACAATTCTGAGAGAGGGCTGCGTCTTTTGTGATGACAAGCGAGGTGACTTTGTCAAAGGACGCGGATCTTCGCGACTCTGCCCAGATGGCTGGGGAGTGACACCAGAGCTGTCAAGAAATGGACTCTACCTTGAGTTCCTGAGTCACCACCAGGCTGCAGACCTTCATATCTTATCATTTAGCTTTCAAGTATTTTTAGCGAAGGTTGATGAACGTGCTGAGAGGAACTATGAGCTAATTTTGGCACACAGCCTGTCGTGCAGCTTAGCTCATATTTTGGGCCTTCTTAGGTCACTCTTAACTGAAAACTGTTTTAAAATCGCTCTAATTCCAAAATGTTTTTTGTTTTTTTAAATTAGATTAGATTTTTCTACACATTTAGTACACATTTAAGAAACTCTTGCTCATTATGGAAGACACATTCTGTCAGTGAGAAGAACTCTGAGTTTGCTTTTTGTGTGTAAAGCTGCCGCTTTGCTGATTGGTTGGTGGAAAGTCACGTGGAATTTGTTTGCTGTTCATTTTGGTAATTAATAAAGAGAAACCACAGGACAGACCTCCACCTCCACAGGACGTCTGTAGCATAGCAAAACAGCGTACTTTGTTGAGAGGGATACAGTGCTGTCGGATCAATACTAAATCTTGGTGTTAATTGCAGTGTTGTTTTACATTTTCCTACGTTCTTGAACAAGATGGCTTCACTTTCCTTTGCGGCTACCAGCCCCAATTTGCGCTGCTAATATTTAAAAAACATTTAAAAAAGGATTTAACATCAGCTCTCCCCTCCCCCATCTCCACTGTCATCTCCACTGTTGATAGGGGTTGGTTGTGGTCAGAAGTAACAGTGCAGAAAGCTGTGCGTTTCACACAACTGAGGCACAGCCTTCCTTCATTGGTTTGTTCTTAGAAGAGGAGCTGAAAATGATGGTTTTGATAATACGCGTGCTCTGTCTGCTAGTCACGCGTTCATGGTCATTTTCTTTTCACCCAGAGCTGGAGAGTCAAGGACTACAACATGGAAGGGGCTCTGTAGCGACGTTTTAATAACACCATCACTGCATTATTGATGGTGAACACACCATGGTTGCTTACTGTATACTCTCAATCCTGGGGTTAATGGGCCACAGGCAACTGCTGGTCCCGTGTCATTTCCTGTCTGATTCACGCAGCTTTGGCGGGTCGGGCTGAGCACACGCATCGCCAGAGCGGAGCCACGCGTGTGACTCTGGAGGCTGTCGCTGCTGGTGTTAGAGAAACATCCACCCACATGCATCTGCCGTGGCTTTGTAGTGGGGTGGCTGGGTCGTCCTCTGCCCAGCTCAGCAGAACTGTGTAATGCAAAACAATGATAGGGGTCCGACTGCCTGATCCAACAGAAGGGTCAGTATCTCCGCTATTCCAGGCTGGCTTGTTGGCATGTGGCAGAAGTACATTGGTAAATGGCCATTAAAATGTTGAGCAGAGCGATACGGCCTACGCCATTATTCACCTCCATCAGATTTGATTGTTCTCCCTGCTCTTCACAGCCGGCCAAACACCTGCAGATGCTGAACCTCTGCTGGCAGTAATGTGATTGTCAACTCCCAGTAATACGTCTGGCTTCATTCGCTATCAAATTAATCTAAGGGCTTTCTGATGCTCTCTGTCTGGAAGACACGGACTGCCATACCATTGATCAGCAAATCGGCACGGCTCTTTCTCCAAGCTGCAGAACAGTCCACTTGTCTGCCTGCATTAGAGCCTGCATTAGCTACGATGTGCTTGTCTGAGCTAATTGGCTCCTTATTTATATTCAGTCACAGCTTGTGTTTTCATCTGAATAGACATTTTTGGACAGTGTGACATCATCTCTGCCAAAAGAGGCAACAGCTTTGTGGGTTTTCCTTCCTTTTTGGAGTAGAAAAGCTTGTTTCATAATAATAATTTATCATATCCCATTTTCATTGTACCACGCTTGCTACGCCCGCTCCCCTGCGTTCGGATGGGGGATTAGTGAGCGGCTCCTGTGGCTGCAGCAGGCCTTGCTTAGCCCCCCTTCGCCCCCCGCCCCCCTGCAACACGCAGTCACAGCTGGTGGCCCTAGGATGCAGCTTTATTACAGTCTCTGACCAGCTGACACTGCAGACGCCAGCTGACACTCCGGACGCAGCTGATGTCCGGCGATGGGGCTAACTCCAGCCCTCTTTATTTCAATGGACGTGGCGCGTCCCATTGCCAGAGATCAGAAATCAGTTTTTAATGGCCTTATCACATCACAGATGTGTGAAGTGAAGAGAGAGAGAGAAATGTGAGCTGAAAATATATGAGAGGGTGATATTTAACTGCTCGTGACTGGGGACACATGGCATGACGGAGCTCGCATTTGAAGCATGTACCTCCACATAATGTTGTGTGACTCAGGCTGAGTCATGATTCGAGGTTAAAGCAGACCATCAATCAATTCAGCAATAATTCCCTTTGGCCAATGATTCTGAAAAAAAGGCTGTATCTTCTTTTTTGGGGGGGACTGATATATTGCCTTTCAGTTCTGTTTATTTTTAAGGCTTGTAAAGGGACACCTAATTTGTAGCCATGTATTGATGGGGAGGGCTGTATTTCGGCTTCTCGGGAGCGGGCAGCTGTCAAGGTAACCTTTTGACCTCGGTCACTCAGTAAGAGGTAGAGGCAAATGGTGTGATTCCTCACCTACCCAGACCGTGGAAAACCCTTGGATGTGATTGTAGGCTGCGTTTTCGCGGGTACGTTGGACGCGATAGTGAATTCCTTTGATTAGGGTTTTCCTAGCTGGGGGCGTAATGACGAGTATTAAACAGTCCCTTGCTGTGACAGATGGCTGCGTTTCCTTCAGATTGCGGAGCAGGCTGTTTCACTTCGCTGCACCAAGAAAAGGATTGTTCTGGAAACTGAAAGTCAGGTCCCGTATTCAGGGTATGAATAAGGCTTTTTTTTCACCGCCATTTCAGTGAATAAAATAAAATGTTTGATCAGGCCCCAGGAGGCAGGGAGCGGATCCAATAACAGAGACAGAGTCAGCACATCAGTGTTATGGCTGAGGAGAAACCTGCATACCTAATAACCTAAAAAACAATGACAAAACCATTGCAGTCGACTGACTGGGCTAAATGTGCGAATAGGTTTTTTTCATGTCATCTATAATTACTTGTGTTCCTAAGACCAGGACACCTTTCTAAGTGAGGGTGGCAAGGCAGTCTCATGATGACAGCTTCCACACGTTTATTTCTATATGAACGCCTAAAAGAGTTGCTTGTCTGTCAGGGAGCTCGGCTGGCGGTGCAATGATGCGGCTTGCGGCGTGGAAAGAAAACAAACTCAGAGAAATAATTCCTCAGAGACACCAGACATTCAGAGAAGCACATCTATTCTTGTGCCAAGCCAGGATCGTGTGGGGTTATGGAGCGTGATTATGTGGGGTCATGGACCGTGCCAGGACCGTGTGGGGGTCATGGACCGTGCCAGGACTGTGTGGGGTCATGGACCGTGGCAGGACCATGTGGGGTCATGGAGCGTGGTGGGACCATGTGGGGTCATGGACCGTATGGAGTCACTGTGACATTAGGACATAGAGTCAGTTCTGTTTTTGAGGTGGCAGGA
>JAOVYW010000054.1:1225441-1246431 GCA_025775045.1 Hiodon tergisus
CCTGCTCCAGGGCTGTGGCGAGTGCAGTTTGTATTCCCTGCTCCAGTATGTGGTTAGTGCAGTTTGCCCCCCTGCTCGAGTGTGTGGCAAGTGCAGTGTGTGGCCCCTACTCCAGTATGTTGCTAGTTTTAGTTTGCCCCACTGCTCGAGTGTGTGGCGAGTGCAGTGCGTGGCCCCTGCTCCAGGGCTGTGGCGAGTGCAGTTTGTATTCCCTGCTCCAGTATGTGGTTAGTGCAGTTTGCCCCCCTGCTCCAGTGTGTGGCGAGTGCAGTTTGTATCCTCTGTTCCAGTGTGTGGCGAGTGCAGTTTGTATTCCCTGCTCCAGTATGTGGTTAGTGCAGTTTGCCCCCCTGCTCCAGTATGTGGTTAGTGCAGTTTGCCCCCCTGCTCCAGTGTGAGGTTAGTGCAGTTTGTATCCTCTGCTCCAGTGTGAGGTTAGTGCACCAAAAATAATTGTATGGAAAATAATTTGTATATTTTAAGATATTGTCAGGGTGTTCACATTCTAAAACCTAAGAGACTAAAAACTAATTTGGGTCGGTACACGGTACCCCTTAGTCAACAGATGGGGTCATTGAAGGGCTCATTGTAACCTAGCCGGACTTGAACAGTGCATGCACGTCCTGTTAGCCATTAGGGTGTTGCTGGATTGAATGTGGGAGATGTGTCGTCCACGAGCCCAGCCAGAGCGTGACAGCCTCCTGCTTCTATAAACTGTCCGTTAATAAGCTCTCTCCTCAGGAGGGTTTATTTGCTGTCATTAGCATTTATTGTTGGGAGGGTTTATACTCTGTCATTAACCATCAATGAAGTAATAAGAAAAATAATAAGAACCTTAACCGTGAAGTAGTAATAGAAGTAGCACCAGAAATAACAATTGTAATAATAATAATGTCAGCTATCCCAGCTTGGGGGTAGTACTGTATACTTCCTCCTGAGATGCAGTCTGCAGACAAGTCTACTGTGAACTCGGTTAACATTTATTTAGCAGAGCTCTTTACAATGGGGGTCGGCGTTTTTGTCTCCCCGGGGGCGAAGAGACGTGGCAGCTTCCCAAGCTCAGATGGCATCCACCAACGGCCTCCGAGAGCCACGCTAGACGGCTCCTGACGTTAGCCAGACTGTCTGGTTCGGTGCCACGTCACAGAGCACTTCCAGCTGCGCTCTTTCCAACTCACTTACAATGGCACGCCATAGCAGTGGGGAGGACAAGCAGGCAGAGCACAGCCATGGTGTAGCACGCCGACGTGCTTGGTTCGGAAATAATCGGTAAACATACTTCCGGGTTCTCCGGCTTCTTGGCGGCTTTATTTCAATAAACAGAAAATAAACAATAATCGCTCTTCAGGGCTCCCCCTCACGGGTTCACCCCAAACACAACAAACTAAAATAACAAACTAAACAAAATACAGATCAAAATTAAACTTAAACGAAGACTAAATGTCGGCATCAGCTTCGCCCGAGCCGACTCTTTCTTCCGCCTTGTTCACCTCCTTTTCTTGTGCCGCTCTGACCGCCGTTCTCCCGCCCGGCTCCTCTCCCAACTCCAGCACCTACTGAGGGATCACAGGTCGTTAAATGCTGTTTGCAATTAGCATGATCCTCAGCCGGTGCTGATGGGCGTGCCCGGACCGCTCCTGTGCGTGTACTCGAGACGGACACTGTACTAATAGATATATAACCTGGAAACCACTTTTAGCTGCCACAGCTTAGTCCCTGTAGTTTGTCCCCAGATTTGTCATCAAGATCTGGCTTCCTCAACTACTAATTTAAGGCAGATATTTTTCATTAAGGTAATTACCATGGTTAGGGGGCTAATTGATGAGTATGCCTAGAAGGTTCCCTGCATGTGAGGCTAATGGGCCATGTAGTTCTACGACCCCTGCATTGGAGCAGACTATAGAGGACAATGATGGAATGTTAATTGACTCCCCTATGACCCCCACAGGGACATTGGAGTCATGGTCAAGCTGTATCCAAACATGAGCGCCGTTCTGCTCCATAACTCCCAGCTGGACCACAAACGAGTAAGGGTTTTTCAAAAAACATAATTCCACTGCCACCAATTGTCTTCACCTGCTGTGTTTCTCAGCCCATAGCGCCTTGAAGCATCACTATCCTTCATGGAGCTGTTCCTGTTTTTGAAATAATTAACATGACAAAAGCTGTTTAAATTCCATTCCTGGACGATTCAATTGCCATTATTGCCTAATGGCTATCCTCTGTAAAACTGTCTGATAGTGAACAAATGAAACATTTTAGTGATAAACATATTTATATTCATATCTCAACGTGTAATGGAAAACTGTATGACTAACCTTGTAACAAAGTGCATACAATTTAAACAATCTTAGTGTTCAGTTTTTGGTTAGATACTGTGGTAACTTTCAGCTTATACTCCCTCCCCTTTACTTCCAGATCAAACACCCTAGTGCACTTGGACTTGAGGTTGGCCAGCTGATTCAAGTATGTATTACCACACCTGGCGGTGTCGGCATCTTAATGCAGTGAGACCGCTTAAACTCATCTTGAGACAGTAGTCTACTTGAAGTTTTCAATCAGTTTCTAGTCAGTGGTTAAGATATGTTAGTGCTGACCTCTACTTCCCGTTTGCTCTCTTTTTGATTTTTAGTGGCTGAAACTTTAGTTGTAATATCACATTTAAAAAAGTGGAAATGCTGTATTCTTCATTCACTTGAAACTGTTGGGTCTTCCATGCACATAGTAGTTACTTTCCAAACAAGTTTTAAGATAAGTAATTAAAAGCCTCATTCAGTAAAGTTTAACAGGCTATACAGAGTGAGTGTCTTAATAATTCATTGATTGCTCTTGATGTATGGATAAAATATGTTGGCATTATCTCAAGGAAGTTAAATTAAAATGTTCCAGTTTGACTGAGGTATGGAATTTTGTTTGCAGGTAAAATATTTTGGACGAGACCCAACAGATGGAAGGATGAGACTATCGCGGAAAGTGCTCCTGTCTCCTGCGGCAACAGTTGTCAAGACGCTAAACGACAAGCACAGCATCGCTATAGGAACAGGCAGTGACCATGCCACAGACTCTCCTTGACTTGTGTGTCCATATATAAGTCTTTAGTTCTATTTGTTGCCATTGTTTTGTTCACTTGTTGGAATCAACAAGCTGTTGAAATAGTTTCCCGTTTGGACATACAGATATATACATGGGTCAACAGCATAAGTGATAACGTAAGGAGGTGTGAAAGAACAGCGTGGCCAATACAAAAACGCATCACTGTATAAAACACTTACCTTTTGATATATTTTTTCCCCAACCATTGATATGTATTTAAATGTTTTAAATAATTTTGAAAAATAAACATTAATAAACATTAAACTATATTGATTAACATTGTTCTAAGTATTTGTGCCTGGTGGGATCTCAATATTTAAAATGTTAAGTATTTAAAACGTGTACATTTTCCAGTGAAGCTCTGAATTAACTGGGTGTATTGGCTACTTTGCTGGAAAATGTCTGCCTCTATGCACATATAATTACAAAAATACAATCAAATATGAATACACGTTTTGGTTTGGTTGCTAAAAATAGCATTCAGTAGTACAATATTTGTGTTTGGATCCCGAGTTTATAATAGTATTGTAGGTGGCATTACAATAACTGTTGACTACCGGCTTCCGTAGCCCCTTAAAGGAAACCCCGCGGCGGACATAGCTCTGATTGATGTAGGGAAAGAAAAGACACAAGATCGGATTACAAGATGGCGGATAGTGGTTTATAGCAAAGCAGTTGAGATACACGTTGTTTTTGTGCCCGATACGGTGAATTTTCATTTTATACGCCTAGGCATCCACAAGAAGAAGTTTTATCTTAGCATGCTGAAGAGCTCGGTTTGAATTAAATCGCGCATTTTTCTACCACGGCCTTGGCGGTTTGTTTGGAACATGCGGGTAGAAAGAAAGTTTAAAGCTCGGCGTTAATAAATTGAATTCATTTAAAGATAGGGTAAAGAAGTACGGGAACCATGTCGGATACTCGGCGGCGTGTGAAAGTGTACACGCTGAATGAAGACCGACAGTGGGACGACAGAGGTACCGGGCACGTCTCGTCTACCTTTGTCGAACGACTGAAGGGAATATCCTTGTTAGTTCGAGCGGAATCCGATGGTATGGAAATTCGTTCTCTTTCATCCTTCGATGTCGATCCAGTTAGTGTTCTACTCAACTGGCTCTTTTACGGTATTGCTTAGGCCGCAGATTTAGTCGGAACATTGCATTGGTGGCTATCAACAGTCTAGCTATATTACGAGTTATTTTTCAATTCCGTTTTCGGCACTCCTACTTGGGCTAATAAAACAATTACTTATTTAGCTTTTTGTTTCATTACGTAGATGAGTTAACGATCCAGAACAAAGTTGTGTAGTTTCTAGTTTCCACTAGCGCGCAGTTCGGTATTATTAGCTAGCAAAACTTGATTTTATTTAAAACGTAGAGATCGACAATCAATCTTGCTAATTGTAAGCGATTTTTCTTGCCAAACTAGCTTGATGGGTTTTATTTTCGCTTGACTTACCCCGTCATATTTGTTACTTTATTTGATAAGTCCAACTAAGTATATTCTGTATTATAAAGGTGAAGATAATACTTTGAACAGCCATCTTGTTCAACACAAAGTTAGCTAGCTCACTGTTCAGTTAACTTGGATCACGACATAGGCTAGTTGCCTTACTGTACGCAAAAAACAGTTTGTCTACCCAGCCGACAATAATCCTTATGTAAACCATTACCCTCTGCTGCAGTTGTCGTCGTTTCTGATCGTTTGAAATTGGATGTTTTTTTGTTTTTTTTTTCAGGTTCACTTCTGTTAGAGTCTAAAATAAGCCCAAACACAGCGTATCAGAAACAACAGGTAAGAGTTTTGAGGGTGAATTTAAAACTTGGAACGTTTATCGGGTTCCATTTATCGTTTTATAATTGTATCTGCTGGTAAGTATCAAGCTGGACACGTAGGCTACTTCACGAAACATTTCGAACAACGTTGTAGTTGCATTGGGTATTGTTCCGAACTGGACAAGGCATACATTTAGGCCTTTTACTTATAAGGCTACTTTTTTGTAGAATACATTCATTTTATTTGAGATTAATTTCTCTAATTATAGTGAAGCATTGTTATTCATTTTAAAAGGGAACGTACTGTAGTCGTGGAGCCGCCTCATATAGATCATGATTTAATATACCATCAATATGCATTTTTGTTTTGTTATATTTTTATTCGCACTAGAAGCTGGGTTATTGTATTGTATTTTTTACAATAGTTTTTTATCCTCAGGATACATTGATTGTTTGGTCAGAAGCTGAGAACTATGACCTGGCCCTGAGTTTCCAGGAAAAGGCTGGCTGCGATGAAATCTGGGAAAAGATTTGCCAGGTAAATGTGGGGATGTGTAACATTTCATGTAAATGCTTCCCATTGCAAAAGACCGTTGAAGTGCTATTCCGGGCATAGGACAAGAATTATTCAAAGCCCAGAATTTGAATGTATTGTGTGTATTTGTGTTTTTATGTTCAGTTAGACAGAACTTTACATTTAAGAATGTTATATTGGTTGCCACAAAAGATGCAAGTTAGTCTGTGCTATGTAAATTTGACCTAATAATATATGCATTTGAAGTATCTTAGGAGTTTTTGTGGTAATTTATAAAGTAGGATTTGTAATCTGCAGTCTGCTTGGTTTTGATGGAACTGATTAAGTGTAGGTTCCCATTACCTCCCACTTTTAGTCTCTTGGAGAAATAAACGTCTTATACTAACCCATGCTGTTGGTAAAACACCTTGGTGCTTGTTAGTACGATTCAGGGTATATGGCTAATCCTCATACCTTATTGACCCCTTTCTTGTTTTCATCCCAGCTGTGATATTGTATGTGGCTGGGTTAGGGTGGGTGAGAGTCATCTTGAATACTCTTTGCTAACCAGCTTCTTCAGTTCGGGTCCCAGGAGCCTGCAGACTGCCAACATGCCATCGAGAGTGAAGTACCACCTCCAGTTGGCATTGAATCCCTTGTGTGGGCTGTGTAGCCTGCAGAGTGCAAATGAGACGGGTGACTGGAAGGCGACTGGCGAGCCTAATCGTTCTCCTTCACCTTGTAATGGCAAGATTTATAGTGAATAGCCTTGATGCATTAGCACAATTGGCTACAGAAAATAAAAATAACAGGGTTCTCAATTTATGTATTGTTCTAAATGGCTAATCTAGAAATTAGCAACTTTTTACTGCCTACAAGGAACATTTAAAGAAAGTAAATTAACTGCCTCTGGCAAAGGTGGTTTTTACATCATTTGTGGATGGGTAGATGGCTAGGCAACAATACTACTGCTACTGATGTAGAATGCTTGCAACTAAACAAGCATGACCTACAATAATGGGGAAAAAACATGGTTCATACAATCGCTGCTTCAAAGGATCATAAACAAAATTTACAATGGAGGTTAACCGTTTCATCGGTGCCTAGGATTTCATGGGACCTTCTGATGCATATCTGTCATCTAGTGACTGGCAAATTTGTATAGGAATATTTGAACGGTCTACTAAAAATTGAATTAAAAAAAAATTTGGCATGCTTTCGAGATGGGATCTTCTGATTCACGTTACACTTTTTTGTTTGTCAGTAGAGACTTGTATTTAAGAGCACCTCTGTTTAAGTTTAGCTGGTTTATCAGGTGGTTTATGTGCTCTTCATGTGTTATTGACACTTCTGTACAATATATTTAGGGTAACAGTATACTGTCATGCACTAGATCAGAAATTTTTTTTTTTAACCATGGGTGATCTTATTATAGCTCAGGTACCCGTAAGTTCAGTACACTTTTCTCATGAGTGTTGGTCTCAGTAGTTGTGATTTGCGAACCGTTGTGACCGTGAGTGTCAAAGCGAAAATGTAAAATATGATATGCAAGTTGAAGGGATTTAGGCCTGCATTATTAATACTTTTTGGTTAAACTGGCAATTTTAAAGACCATCTCCAGTAAATATGTGAGGAAGTGTGAACTGCAACGACTCAATAGCTCATACTTTATCGCACGAGTCACAAGATAAAGATTAATCCTTGTAGTATCACTGCTCCAGGAGAACACTTGCCTACGTCTGAGGTTGCTGTGATGTGTAGCATTGTTGCTGTGGTTTCAGGTCAAATGCTCGCTGTTCTCCACTAACCCTCTTCGGAGCATGGGAAATTTCTTAGGCCCTCCTCTCTGAGCAAATTAAGGCTGTACATGTACATGTTATTCTTCACAAAGAAGCCCTGGATGTTTTAGCTTGCTTAATGGCCCTTATGAGTTCCTCGTTTATGATTTTTTTTTGTTTTTGGGCGATGGCTTTCCCGTCTACTAAAGAATTCAAAGTGAGTGTTATAGATGGGACTAGGATTTTTCTTCATTGGGCATTACTTTTTGATATCACTGTCGATTTTTACCTTCAATCTTCATTTAATCAAGATCTGTTTAAGAAGTTAAAATAAACTCTTGTCTCTCTCTCCACATACCAGCAAGGTTATATAGCAATTGAAACTGCATGGGGAAACATTTTATTCTAGAATTTTGTAGAGTGACAGGCTCTCTTCCTTTGTTTCTGTGCTTCCTTAGGTCCAGGGTAAGGACCCTGCGTTGGAGATCACGCAGGACCCCATTGATGAGTCAGAGGAGGAGCGCTTCGAGGAGATGCCTGAGACCAGTCACCTGGTGGACCTGCCGCTCTGCGAGCTGGCCAAGCTGGAGGAGATCGCAGACCTGGTGACCTCTGTGTTGTCGTCACCCATCCGGCGTGAGAAGTTGGCCCTGGCTCTCATGAGCGAGGGCTACATCAAGAAGCTACTGCAGCTCTTCCAGGAGTGCGAGGACCTGGACAACCGGGAGGGCCTGCACCACCTGTACGAGATTGTGCGTGGCGTCCTCTTCCTCAACAAGGCGGCCCTCTTCGAGGTGATGTTCTCTGACGACTGCATCATGGACGTGGTGGGCTGCCTGGAGTATGACCCTGCGCTGGTGCAGCCCAAGAGGCACAGGGACTTCCTCACCAAGACGGCAAAGTTCAAGGAGGTGATCCCCATCACAGACTCGGAGCTGCGGCAGAAGATCCACCAGACCTACCGGGTACAGTACATCCAGGACATCATTCTGCCCACCCCTTCCGTTTTCGAGGAGAACTTCCTCTCAACGCTTACCTCCTTCATCTTCTTCAACAAGGTGGAGATTGTTAGCATGCTGCAGGTATGTCCACATTTAGAGTTGAATAAGTTCTATTTCTATAGGTTAGGACTGAGATGCTCATTTGTTTCCCCACCTCATAATAATCTCTTTAGTTTGTTTTTTTAACACCGGTATCCCAGAGACTACTTTTGATTAAGTTTATCCTCTGAATTTAATTGTGACGGCCAGCTTTCCATATATAAAAGGTGTGATTTGCACATTGTTGGTTTTCTGATTTGCTAGGCCATGTGTCGCACGGGTCTGTGTAGAGTAATGTGCTTCCTTTTTTCTCCCTGATGAATAATTGGTCCTGTGAGAACAAATATAAACAAACTGGGGACATCAATCATGCAGGCTAACAGGGAAACCTGCCTTGGGGGGGTTAGCCTTTGTTGCCCGTCAGCTTTGTCCCCCACTCAATTGCGGTGTGAAATTCATATATAGGCAATCCAACCCCCGGAACCACACACTTGTCACTTACGCCATTTCCCCCCCAGGGCAGATACATGCGCCAAAGACCATGTCTTGCATGAAGTGCAGTGTTTTTTATGACTGGAATTTCAAAAAGAGCATTTGCTGATGTGTGGTAAATTTAAATGGCGTGAAATGGTGTGGTGCTTCTTAGAAGTGACTAGAGACAATTAACGAGCTATAAAGAAAATCACTTTTCCCTGCAAAGTTCCCAGTATTGGTTTTGGGGCCTCCCCTTTGTTGGCTGGTTTCTGGGCCAGCCCGTTTAATTTATATGGTTGATTGTTTTAATTGAATACTGGGCCTTGGAATTGTTTTTTGATTGAGTTTTTTGCAACTGCATTTTATATAAAAGTGAATTTTTGATGCTCCACCACGTATCCTAGATTTCAGAATGCAAGACACGACAATGGAAGACTTGCATCTTTTGAAATTTAACTTGAGTCATTCAGTTTGTTTCATTCCATTGTCACAATGATAAAAACATTTTTTTTTAATAGAAATAAAAATGTTAAACCGTGTCTTCTAAGCAAGGCTGTAATTGCACTACTATTCGATAGAATTACACAGTGAAGCTCTGCGTTCTCTTGCCCCAATGAATGTTAAAATATACCACTTAAAAAATTGTGGCGGATCATTTTCTAACCTATAATTGCTTGCATTAACTCCCTAACCCATACATAATGTTTGTGTATAGCCGGGGAATGTTAAGATGTATCTGGTCCTTACTGAAAAAATGAGTTATTGGTACCAGTGTATATGTTGGGTTTTAGTAAGCTGTTCCTGTGCATTTTATTTTTTAAGTTACTGCTTGCAATATAGAGCAGTACTTTCAAAGTGCTAAGTTGTGTACGTATTTGGTATTAAGAGCAGGTGTATGGTACTCATCAATGCATGCAGATTAAGTGCTGGTTATAAGTAGTACAAGTGGGTTTTTTTTTACAGAAAGTCAAGGTTGGCCCCAGTTCTTATTGTGACACAGCACAGTTGTTTGTGTGACTTGCCTATTGACAGCAGACGGTATGGTCCCTGGATGACTGGGGTGCAAGGTTTTAATAAATGCGTCTCTGCACTAATTATGTCCAACTGCAGCATTTAAGGCGTGGATTTCAGCTTATTAATAGTTGGTAACCTCGTAGTCTACAAATAGCAGCGGTTTATTATGAGATTGGAGTCTTGTTTTATTTAGCAGCAAATTAAGGTTAAATGTTTAAGTGAAAATGATAAACAGTTTAGCAATACCCTAAGAAAAGAGGCACGTCCATCTGAATTCACTTTTGGGCGCTTGGTTGCCTTGCTTACTAATTAAACTTCCCTCCCCTGGAATTAACCCTTGTATTTTTATATATACAAAAAATAAATTTATTTTAATTTAGCTGTTGCCAAAATAAGTGTTAAGAGCGTTGCTGATGGGAGCTTTTATGCCCGTTTGTTTTGTTTACGAGCACATATTTTAGTTTTTTTAAAGTATATTTTAAGTTTATTACATACGTCATAAGTTAAATGTAGACACTGATTTCCTCTGGTACGTTGAGCTGACATTGACTAACTGTAGCTAACAAGTATGGATTGCTGAAATTACATTATGCCTTTGATATGAAAAGGCAGCAATGAACTGGATTTAAAAATCCAATACAGGTTATAGTACAGCTTTACCGTACCGTTATGCAACAAATTTAGAATAATATCCACAATGTATTAAACTTGTTCAGTCATATTGTCGATACTGTCCCGTTTCTGTCTCTTCATAGTCTTGTTTAATAACCAAACTTGACAGTAGTGCATGACCAGGGTTCGGGGGGAAAACAACCTTTTCACCATTCATCTCGTAATGTGCATTTTTTTAGACAAGTGGTACTCGGATGGGTGAATGTATTTTTCCTGGTATTAATTGAGGTTATAAGCCATTTTAAAGCATTGCATGATAAATGGTTTTTTTTTTTTGTGTGGTTGTTTTTACCTAAAGATTGACGGAAGTAATTATTCAGGCCTGTTGCAACACAAAATTTATGAGAATTGAGTCAAGTTGTCATGGCATCATATACCTATGCCTGCAGGCTAATGCTACCGCAACAAGTGATGTATAAGCATGTGTAAATTTTAGAAAGACCTTGATTTGGTACTTTATTTACGAATTTACTGATGCATTGGTTTCCTGGTGTTGACACTTTGTGCTACTGGATAAGCTTCTGAATGGGCTGGTGGATAACTTAATACGGCTTCCCCCATTTTCTGCCAAGGCAAGTGAAGACCTTTAAAATAGTCCAGTGTGTCCCAAGTGAAAAGCTGAAGATGACGCAAGTGTGAGAGTGGGCATTAACCTTTAAATGCAAGTTACGCGCTGTGGTCTTGGAGATGTGGGTGTCTGATTCATGTGAAGGGTTTGACATTTCATTCACCCCACTCGGTCTCGCCATACTTTTCCCGACAAACAGGAAGATGAGAAGTTCCTGACTGAAGTCTTTGCACAGTTAACAGATGATGCCACAGAGGATGGAAAGAGGAGAGAATTAGTAAGTGTTTTAAAGATTAATGTTGGAATTGTTTTACAAGCACAACTGACCTAGTGAGAGCCTGCACGTATTGTGAAATGTGCCAAATATCTAACTGAAATTTATTTTTTTAACAGGTTAACTTTTTCAAAGAATTTTGCGCCTTTTCACAAACGTTGCAGCCTCAAAACAGGGACGCTTTCTTCAAAACCCTGGCGAACCTTGGGATCCTCCCTGCTCTAGAAATTGTGATGGTGAGTCACTGGAAGCGTTTTCTTCTTTCTGTTCCAGGTACACAAGCAGAATCTGGCTCCAGGCTTTATGCTGCCATTTTGCATTTTAAACGGTGTGAAACAGTGGTTAAGGGATTGGACCTGTTACCTTAAGCATTCAACCTTAAACCCAGTGAGGGGCAGTCCTTTTCTTGAATGTCTGGTGTTTGTAACTAGTAAACGGTGGTATTAACCTTTTGTTTTCCCTATCATCATATGGTTCAGCAGTGGGTTTTATGGATGTGTGTCTAACAGGGCATGGATGACCTGCAGGTGAGGGCTGCTGCCACAGACATCTTCTCTTATCTGGTGGAGTTCAGTCCGTCCATGGTGCGGGAGTTTGTCATGCAAGAGCCTCAACAGACTGACGACGTGAGTGTCCAGCTGTTGCTCTGTTACGCAACGAGCACGTTCTATAGGTTGTGCTGAAATTGCATAAAATTTCCCTTTCAGTATTCAAATATCCTTTTAAAAAATTACGAGGATGTTTGATTAGCGTAGTTATTTATAATGCCCATGCACCCTGGCGTCTTTAGATGCCATAAGGGGAAAGAATTGGAAATCTGGAGGATCTGAACACAAAATGAGACATGGCCTTCTAAGTACACCATATTAAGCTAAAGAGCTGAGACCCAGAGCTGGGTATCGCTGTGTAGACGTTAACCTTTTGGCATCCGTGTCTCCCACAGGATGTGCTACTGATCAATGTGGTGATCAAGCAGATGATCTGTGACACTGACCCTGAGCTGGGAGGAGCAGTGCAGCTGATGGGGCTGCTGAGAACCCTCATTGACCCGGAAAACATGCTGGCTCCCACCAACGTAAGGGGCCGCCATCCTCCTATCCATGTCAAACTGCTTACATGGCAAATTGAACCATTGACTGTAACTAGTTAAAGATTTCCTTCACCGAACGCAGAAGTGCTCACTAGCTACTCCAATGTCGCCCAATGATTGCACATTTAAATATTTAGTAATGCATTTGCCACATTTCAATCAATTTCTATTAGGTTTACATTTGCATGCATTCATTAAATACCATTAATGAATCTGGTTATTCATCTGAATTACCTGTTGATTTGCTGTGATTAAAGTTTTGCTAACACTTCAGCAACTTCCCAAAAGATGAGAGCTGCCTATTTGAACTCTGACTAGCTGCAGAAATCCCACAGTAGATTAAGCTTCGCACTTGTCAATTCTGTGGTCATTTGATAGCTGTTATCTGTGCTCCCAAAAATCGAGGCCGATGTTGGTACTCCTGAATTATCCATTGAAAAGGATGTAGGTTCATTTTAATTATACTTTTACTGAAATGAAGTGCTCACTAGCTGCTCAATGAAATGTGTGCTTGGTTACTCTGCTCTCTTCCAGAAAACTGAGAAGACGGAGTTCCTCAGTTTCTTCTACAAGTACTGCATGCACGTTCTCACCGCCCCTCTTCTGGCAAACACAGCAGAGAATGCTAAAGGTAGAACACTGCCTTTTTGTACAATTTGGCTTGGATATGTGCCATTAGGTATGCATTTCACATATTAGCTTTTAATGTTGTTTATGGTACTTGGGTAAGACTGTGTATGGCTGTCATTGATGGATCTGTAAAAGGTTACCATCAGAACTACAGCTGTAATGGAATTTGTTATTGTAAGATGCTATGGGGAGAGGGGTAGACACGTTTGCCTGTGTTGAATAATCTGTGTACAATTAACAGAATCGGTGGAAGGATCCACCAAGATCATCCCAGTTTGTCCCGGTGAGCAAACCCATCTAGGCTTTGTATCCCTTTCTGCTCATCTTGTGCTCTTGGTTTCTGATGAAACCCTTGTGGGTGTGCTAACCGTTACTCTTTTCATAGACAACTTTCAGACCGCCCAGCTGCTGGCTTTAATATTGGAGCTGCTGACGTTCTGCGTGGAGCACCACACCTACCACATAAAGAACTACATCATGAACAAGGACCTGCTGCGTCGGGTGCTGGTGCTCATGAACTCCAAGCACACCTTCCTGGCGCTGTGTGAGTGTCGCCAGACGAATAGCCGTCCGCAGGCAGCTACATGCTGCTAGCATGTTCGGCAGCGAGTGGCTGGCTGGCTGGCTGATTGACTGGCTTCTGTCTGTGCAGGTGCCCTGCGCTTCATGAGGCGGATAATAGGGCTGAAGGACGAGTTTTATAACCGCTACATCATCAAAGGGAGCTTATTCGAGCCAGTCATAAACGCCCTTCTGGACAACGGGACTAGATACAACCTTTTAAATTCTGCCATTATTGAGCTTTTTGAGTTCATCAAAGTGGTAGGTGCCAGTTGCCTGTGCTGTTTGACATATCGCCATAATGTGATTTGATTTGACAATGTAAATGAGTGAGCTTTTCTCTCTTAGGAGGATATTAAGTCCCTCATAGCACACATAGTGGACAACTTCTACAAAGCACTTGAATCGATTGAGTACGTCCAGACCTTCAAGGGTCTGAAGACCAGATATGAGCAAGAGAAGGACAGGCAGAGTCAGAGACTCAGCAGGTCGGTGTCTAATGCCAAGCAGAATGCCAAAGTTTCAAATAGGTGTTTGGCCTGGTGTTTGATTCCATGTTTAAGAACTTTTTTTCCCTTAAACATGGAATCCTAAGGTTCCTTACGAAAAACTACGGTTTAAAATGAGTAAATTCTGCTTTTGGTTGTGTTTTGACTGTGTGTGAGGGCTCTCGCACACTTGTTAGTGACCGCTCATTCGGCTCTTCACTCGTAGTGTGCCCTCTGTACTGCGTGATAACAGATACCGCCGGGACGCCCGCTCTCTGGAGGACGACGAAGAGATGTGGTTTAACGAAGATGAAGACGATGAGGAAGGGGAGGCCATAGTGGAGAAAAGCAAGTCCGACGAAGACTTCCCTGAGAGCTACGGAAAGTATATTGAAGCAAAAAAAGGTATTTCTGCCATTCAGTTGCTAATACTGATCTGAGTGAACGGTTTTCTTACACGGGGGGGCACTTCTGTAGCCGCTTTAAGGGTGGTTTAGTCCTATAGTTTGCCACTTATCTACATGTGAAAAGCAAGGGGGGGGGGGGTGTTGTGTGACTTAAATCTATTACAAGATTAATCCAAAAAAGGTAGAATTTGCTTCAAGGTCTGGGCTTGACCGCCTCGGTCATGAACGGTACTAATACCGTTTACCCAGGGGGACAAGGAGTTGTAGATGGGGGAAATTGAGTTCCTCCTTGTCCAGCCTCAGCCCTCGTCTCTCCAGTCAAGGAAAGTGAAGACAAAGAACCCCAACTGGTAGGATTAAGTTTACCTTTTCTTATTCAGCAGGAGCGGCCAATGGGAACAGCGGTGCGAACGGCAAGCCTGCGGCGACGCCCTCCTCCCCGCCCAGTCCAAACAGCTCCACCCCCAAGACCACCATGCTACCTGCAACAACCATGGCCAAGGTCAGCTGTCCCCATTTCCATATTGTGCTATTCACTAGGCAATTTAACAAACACTTTACAAATGTCTTGCTGTTTTTCTCGTTTACATACAAAATAAGTGTTTTAATGACTTATTGTAGGTAACGTGGGATTTGCTATTCACTTTGATATGTAAATCTAATATAAATGCATTGTTCTGGTGATATTAAAAAAATGTTAAGACAGCATTAACATGATTCTTGGTGTTTTGGCCATTTAATTTATAAATTTTGTTTGACTTCAGACGGAATAGCTCTACTAATTTAAAAAAATCATTTAATAAGCAAATCTCTTAAAACAGACTGGGTTGGTGGGCCTTGTGGATTACCCAGACGATGAAGAGGAGGATGAAGACGAGGAGGAAGAGTCGCCACGCAAACGGCCCCGTCTGGGATCGTAAAATAAGTTGTCCTGGAGTGAGTGAAATGGCGCCACTGTTCCACACAGCCCTCTGAACTGAGAGACTGCTCCTTCCTGTCCCCCTTCCCCCGTCCAGCACCACACCCGTTACAACACAGCCACCCAGCTCGAGGAGGACCAGTGGAGTCACGAACAGAGTGCCAACGATCCCTGCCCCCCCACCCCTCACCCCTCCCTCCCTCCCTTCCGCACTCCGGTCGCACCTGCAGGGTCGCAGCACTTCCTACACCCTGAACCTTTTCTTCTAGCGAGAGGAGCTGGGGATGATGGGAAGGCCAGTCAGGCTAGCAGGGCTAGCGGGTTAGTAATGGAAGCTTGATTGGCTTACCTTTAAACAGCTACAGATTCTGACATTTGGGGAGATGACTAGGCAAAAAAAGAAAAGGAAAAAACATCTCAGTTCCACGGAGCAGGACTCAACTTTTTAACTGGGTCTCTTGACATCAAGAGGTTCATGTCGGAACGAAATCAGCCAGGAACCCTGTGTTCATAATTTTATTAAAAGTACTGTACAGCGTGTTTTTTTTTTTTTTTTTTTTTTAAATCATTTGCCTCCTTAAATGATTTGAGAATGGGAGTGCTATGCCTGCCAGTGTGATTCTGAGCACAAAAGGCGGGACCACTGTTTACCCTTATTTTAATTCAAATATTTGATTAATTTTGTTAGTAAAGCAGAATTGCAATGCTGGTTTTATTGACGTATTAAACTGTAGTAAAGGCACCGTTTTTCTGCCCCAATGGAGGATGTCAATACTTTCAATTAGTTGTCGCCGCTTGCTGGTTCACAGGTCTTTCCAAGTACCCTCCCTGCTTTCATGTACATACGAGATGTTCATTTGTTCAGGGAAATAAAACCGCATTTCAATATACAATTTACAAGGGTTCAGCTAAACGAGCTGATCTGTGTTCACCAATACTTGATAGGAGTGAGTGTTCTGTTTTAACCAAAATGCGATTAACCCCTTTTTTTTTATTCTGGGGGAGCACAGTACTTCTGGCTGTGGGTCTGTATGTGTGTGTTTGTATGTGCGTGCGTTTAATATGTAGTTCTGAAAAATAAAATTTGAGTTTAGCACCGGTTGTTAAACAAGCTGGCACCAATCTGCAAACATTCCTATTGACAGTTTTTAGTTGTCGGGACGAAAACCTGTGAGCATTTCTGTGTACGGTATTGCTGACTGGGAGGCTATATAGAAACATTTCAAAGATGAGTGTCTTCAAGTAGGTTTTTATTTCCCCCCCCCTCCATGAAATTTTGTACAAGTGCATTTACTACCACTATCTCCATTCTCAACATTTGTATACATTTGATATTTCAAAGTTTCAAATTAAATGTGGCCCTGGCATCAAATATGCACCGCTGGTCTTTTGTGATGACTGTTTATCCTTTGTAGTCGAGGGGGTGAAAATGTGGAAGACAAGCTAGTGCCAAAAGGGGTGGTGTATTTTGGGAATCTGTCTGTACGGAAGGCCTCCTCCATTGCCCCCAATTTGGTGGAGTGAATGGGTGGGGGTAGTCGCCTCTCCAGACACAAGCCGAGTTCTGCATCAAGCAGTTGACCGAAGATTCCCAGTTTGTCTCGTCTACCTCTCACCACAGCTTGCAGTGCACGTGGAGAGTTGTCACCTGGTGACACGTCACTCATAGCTAGAGGAAATGCTTGGTATAATACAGGATGCATTGGACGCAGACATAGTCTGCATTGACCTTGAATGAGCAGAACACCAGGGCAATGTAACCCACCTTTTTTTTTCCCTGCATGCTCTTTTGCGGAGACCATTTGGACGAGCCACTGTTGTCCACTCTCTGGGAAGCAGAGGCGGGCCAGCAAATTGATTTTTGTATCGTAGGTGTTGTCACGTTGTTTGTTACCAGAACTGGCCCTTAATTCATACTGCTGCTGCTTCAGGGTGGCTGGACCCATGCCATTGCTCTTTGAATACATGTTCCATTGCCCAACAGCTAGGACCCGGTTTCCTAGGTGCCATTCTCTTCAAGTTCCCTTGTGAAACAGTTTCTTATTGCTGTCAGTGGTACAGGGCCTGTCATGACATCTGCATTATGGAGGGGTAACCCAGCAATGTGAATCAATTGTTTATCAGTTCAGTTCACATAGTGACCATGCTAGTTAAAATCCATTACTGCTGAGGTACAGATCTGGCTGGAAAGCTGTACTGGGTTTTGTAAGTGGGGTGAGTTTGTGACCAATTTCATCCTAGGTAGCACAGTAAGCTCTGCTTGTTGGGTCTGAATTGGCAGAGAGCTTTTTAAACTGGGTTTTACAAACTCCCATGTAAATTTGCATTGCCTTTGACACCCATCTGGTATTAAAATGGTGCGTTTCTCCACACTGCAATTTGCATAACGCAGGTTCTGTTTAAGTAATGGTTGATTTAATTCTGTTTACCCCCCCCTCATTTCTGAAAGGAGGTTTGTGGCAGGTTTGAAAACAAGGACCCTTGACTTAGGCTACAAATTTTCATGAAGTAATTAAATTGTGTTTTACCTAATGTCTCGCTTGGTGTTTCAACTGCCTGTCTTCTGAACCTAAACCCAAGCCCAGAAATTGGGGCATGACCTCACTTTGAATATAGAGTGCACCGTTGAGCAAGCTTAAGTCATGTTTATTATTTACTTAAATGGAAATACATTGCATTAAATTAAATGTACATGCTGGCAAAATGCAAGACCGAAGCAGGCCTTGAGTATCACTGATCTACAACACCTGTTAGTTTAACAATATACAATAGCCACAAAAACATGCACACTTGAACATGTATTAATTTTGATCAGGCTAACTGTTGCTCAGCTCATCTGTCCTTTTAAGAATGCAGTAAAAGTATGCATGAGAGTGACTCAACTGCTAACTCTCTGACAATATTTTCCAGAAACAGGACAGTGAGGGCATGTGTGACTACATGTACTATGCCTTTGTACATTTTCATAATTCAGGAGTGACACTAAGCAGTGTCTGGCAAACTTCTAAACAGAAACAGAGGTATGACGGTTTCTGCGTACAGTGTGGGAATTTTGTGGCATTTAAAAACATTTGGCTCTATTCGAAGCATCTTTCACCAGAAGCAGGTCAAACATCCAACCACAATTTGGTTTTATTGCTACTTGTGGCTAGGTTTCCATGTAGAACATTAAAACGTGAGCAATTAGACATTAGGTAGTTATTACACAATTTATGCATTACAACAATTTCCAGTGTACTGTGTAATAGCCTTTGTGGTAGGTAAGCCACAGATTCAAATGGTTAAAAATGGGCATATTTGGTTGCATCATGATCTATACCTTCCACCAGCATTAAAAACCTTCCAAACAACCACCTACCACCATTAGAGCATTTTGTAACTTTCCATGTCCCCCATCAAATAAAAATTAATGCATAAAAGTAGCTTAAAAAACAATTGTATAACAAAATGCAAAATGAACAAGTTATGGTACTGTGTCGGATTCCTCCACTCAGACATAATTAAAAATAAAGCAATTTTAAAACAGCCACATTTAAACCACAGAAGAGGATTAAAAATGACATACATCCATTTCTTTACTTCTGCCGCAATAATTTAGACAGCATTGTGGGTAAGCATAACATTTACTGAATACCACATTGAAAGCACTAATATTCCATACATTCAGAGCATAGCAGAACATTCTGCGCGAATCTGGCTACAAGTTCTAACAGCCACACCACACAAAGTTTTTATATGAATCTGGATTTGTGCAATTAAGAATCTTAAACCGTGATACCTTTCAAACGTAAATCTCTAGCTCTCCATTTTCTCGGACAATTAGATTGACTTTCAAACACTGCAGACTGGAAGAAGGAAACGTAGATGTTCAAACATGCTTACTGCAACACTTGGAACTGTTGCTTTTGGAGAAACTGAAAGCATAAACTCTACATACAGAAACATTTGTAACTTGCTACTGTAGTTCCATTTCATAGGCAACCGTGGTTTAAACTATGAGATCTCTAGTGAAAAAATAGCATATATAAAATTGTATTTAATAAAACGGCAGATGTCGTTTCGTTTCTCTCTCATATATATAATTTTTTTTTTGTCTAAGTTACAATACTGCATTTCTCTCATTAAACTGCAGCACTCCAATGATACCAAAAGAAATCCATTCCTTAGGATACCCTTGCACCCAAAGAAGCCTTAGTCCATCTTGGCCAAAAACAAACGCTCTTTGCTTGAAGAAAAACCTCCATGTTTTTCACTTCTTAATCACCTCCTCTTTCAGTTTTTCAGCCAGGTGTTTTCTTTTCTGCAACTTTTTTCTTTCCTCTACAGAGATCTCCTTTTTGACACACACACACACACAAAAACATAAAACAAACATTCAAATGAGCTGTTCCTACAAGGCTGTTAAATAACACCCTAAAGTGTGTTTAGCCATCAAATCGAGACACGAGGGATATGCCTAGAGGAAGGGTGGGACGAAGCAGCTTTTCTCTACAACACTTTTTAAAAAATGTATTCAGGGTTCATAAAGATGAGCAAAGCAGGAACAACGTCGGAACTACAATGGCGACGCAAAGCAAAACCAGGGTCACCTTTTGCTTCTGTCCTACTTGGGGAGAACTCACTGTTTGAGAATCGCTCACTCGCTCTTCCTGCACATTCTTACCAGTACCATTCCTTTTTGGAACTTCCTCCTTCTGCTTGCATGTAAACAGAAAACAAAATGTACTGGGGAAAGTCAACGAGAGCAAAAAACACTATCCGGAAAAAAACACTTAATTACAATTAGGGTTAAAATAAAAAAATAAAAATTACAGTACAGGGTAGATGTTTTTAAATCCAGATGCTGTTCCAATTGGGCGGGTGGATTACATACACTAAATTAATCTGATCAGTACAATTAAGTAGAAGGCAAAAGGCAATTTCAGTTAGAATATGATCATTACTTGAACAGTTCTGGTAATTGTCATAAAACTTTTTCTTCATCATGTTATTAATTAGAGAAGTGGGTTGTGGTTTATTCTAGGTGTCGTTTTCAATCTTCCTGCTATGCACACAGACGAGCAGCCTTGGAGACATGCCAGCTGGCAGGGAAAGTGTACTGGGTCAAACAAAATTAAAATCTGAGGTTTAAGGACAACAAACCAGACCACTGACAGCTAGACCCTGGTTTTGTACATGACGACAATAATAAAAATACATTTAAAAGTAAAAATAATGTTAAATGGATGAAGAAACTGCCTAGAGCCTAACCAAAACTGCGAAGAAAAGGGGGAATGTCACAAATGCATCAATAAAACTTGTTCTTCACTGGTGTAACAGGTGTGTACCACGACGGATTGATGATGACCTGTAACAAAACTTAGTGTCGCTAGAATTTCTCCAGGCAAATACAATGCAATGTTCAAGCTGCAACTGCTCATTAAGAGTCAATGGGACACTGACGCCTTGGGTTAGCCCTGGGAACTCCCAGAGCTTCCACCATTTGTTCTCATGAGGATAATGATATAAAAGCTTTTAACAGGATGTTTAGAGCAAGAGCTCCTCTTCAGCTTGACAGTGCTATAAACTTGTGGAAAATGTTCTTAAAGGATGCAGAAGAATGTCTATAACGGTCTTCTACAGGGTTACAGAGTATCAAGTTTAAATAGGAGTTCCTTTATTTAACATGTTGCAGAGGAATTCATGTTCTTGTA
>JAOVYW010000054.1:1246531-1272553 GCA_025775045.1 Hiodon tergisus
CTACAGGGTTACAGAGTATCAAGTTTAAATAGGAGTTCCTTTATTTAACATGTTGCAGAGGAATTCATGTTCTTGTACAAGTTAGCTGATTAACCAACTAGATTAATCAATTTATGCTTTTAACTTATGATCAGTTTTTTCATTTTTTGTTAATTTAGCTTTAATTTAATTGTATTTTACTAAATTGAAAAAATATTTACTAAAAAGGTAAAAACTACTACGTTAGCTTGGGAAATTCACATACATCAGGAGCTATGTTCAAAACAGAAGCAGATACCTATTGACGGTTTATTATGGTCAATAGCCTGCAACCATAATAGGTTTTGTGCAATATAGTTGACGAGGTTTCAAGCATAGAACTGCTGGTCTTGCAGGTAAACACACTCTAGCTAATGTTAGCTACGTTTAGCTGACTTGGGTGATGAACACCATTATACACCAGTACTAATAAGAAAAAAGGCATGTTTTAACAGTTAAGCCCCTCCAATATTTATTTATTAGATAGAAGATAGATAGCTGGAAGTTGTTGAGAGAGGGGGGTCAAGCAACATCATCAAAACTACGTTGAACAGAACAATGCAAACATTCCATACCACAGCATTAAATGTCAGAATTAGAGGTGAGCTTTGATCAAAATCAGGTAAGGGTAATATTTTTAAGTAATGCCAGGCTTAATTCAGAACTGGTAGAGCATCCCAAAAAAATAGCATCCCATAGAGAGGGGACCATCTAACGTTGTTGCCAGTTCAACGACTAACCCAAACAGTTTCTGTGATGGTCTGTGTAGATGGGTAAAGGGGTAGAGTTACCGGTGGAATGGGGGCCGTGACCAGGGCGGCTGGGCGTTCCTCGGGCGTGGCTGGTTTTGACCTTTGCTCCTTCCTAAGGGCCTGTAGCTTGTCCCTCTGCTGTCGGAGATACTGGGCCCGTTGCTGGAGCTGCTCCTGCTGGGCTGCTGACAGCTCCTGGACCATACGCAAACCAACAAGCATTTACAAAAGGAAATCTGGATCATGCCTAAAACGCACTACGGCCTTCACACATAAAAACACACCAGGATTACACATCTAGCTGCAAGCAGGGATGCAGTCACTGAAAAGTGGTATGGTAGATAATCGATGACCCATTGGTTTTGGTATGTGATGCATGTACGATTACTGAAAAAAACATAACCGTCACTGGCTTTCTGACCAGAACCCCACTGTAGATATACACTAGTGAATTGAAAAATCTTCCATCGTTGCTATACATATAAAAGCAAATTACAATAAAGGATTAATGTCTTGGCATATATTGTTAATTATACCATTTACAGCAGACATAGTGTAAACTTCATATGAATCTGAGCTTCCAGGTGGCGTAAAAAGTAAAACGAAACAATCGGTGTTGAATCAGTCTCAAAATGATTGACAACCACATATTCTTCCACTGAATTGCAATACTGTCTTAATGTGGAGTTGAGTGCTAATAAGTAGTCATCAGTATAATGTAACAAACACCAACATGGCCACGCAATACATTAGGAGTATTTTAAGGAACAAACATCACACAAATATAAGATATGCGATTTAAGAATATTAGATGTGCATGTTTCGGCTGACTTGCCGAAAGACGACGTATTATAGAGCCGATGTGATGGCTCGCAGCAATTCAAATAAATGATCGGTTGTGTGATCAGAATAACTGGAGCCAAGGACATGTGGATCTTTGGAGTGCTACTGAACAGACTCACCGTGAACGGTTTGGAAATTCCAGCCTCCTTGCGGGCCTCATCCAGCCAGGCCTCGGCTGCCTGGCTCCCGCCCCTCTCCTTGGGCTCAGCAGGCGTTGTTGGCGGCTCCATCACCCGTGCCGGAGCCCTGACCGCTGGCAGCACCTTGGAGTCCGAGCTGCCCTGTCCTGCAGAGAATAGGGGTCAAGAGTGCGCCTGAAGGCATGCGGTACACAAATCCGAAACCGAGTGCTAATTATGTCCCGTGCTAACAGAGGCGTAGACAGGGCCGTTACCAGGGACTAGCTTAGTCAGAGTTGGATCGCCGTTTCTGATGGGGCTCCTCTGCGTACCGTCCCCAACTTTGGAGGCACTCTCAGTTTTCCTCTCGTCTTTCTTCGCGGATGTAATGTTCACCTGACAGGGAGAACCTCTATGTCATTTCTTCTCGCTCCAGAATGGGCCCCACTGGGTTTTCGGTACCAGCCCCCCTCCCCAGAGACCGGTAGCCGAGCCAGGTAAACATGTTGTTCCGTCTAATTGGTCACATTCAGCTTGGATCCTACTCTACAGCGGGGAGACTGGGACCGCAGCTCTAAGTCGTTTTCGCACTGAGGCCGAGACTCCACCTCCCACTGTAGTTACCATCGTGGTGCCGTTGGTGACCACGGGATTCTGGGGCTGGATGCGTTTGTTTGGCACCATCTCCACCTGTGGGAGGACAACGCAGAGAACAGCCCTGTCAATGCCCTCGCTGGTGCCCAGCCTCAACCTTCCCAAGCAATTTAAGTAATGCTTCAAATTTCAGTCACTTTTAGAAATGTTGTGGGGGAAAAAAGCATACACATTAGATGCACGTTAATGCAACCTTGTGTGCACTGCAAGATTTAAAATAGTGATTCAAAAAGACTGCCAGCATTCCTCAACGTTATGTCATGTTAATGTCACAATAATATCTGACAACTGTCACATAAGGGTCGTAGGTCAAAACTGTGCAGCTGAAACTCAAGGTCAAACTAATAATTCTATTCAAATAAATATCAGACTGTTACTGGCGACATGTGGCACCTTGTTAGCGTTGAGTGTCAGTTGGACAGGGTGCGTGTCCTGTTGCTCGGCGCTATCCAGCGGGACTCTGTCCGAGCCACTGGAGGACGTGGAGCCCACCTCCTCTTCTAAGAGCATCCTCCTGGCCATTTCCAGGTCATACTCCTCCTTTGATTTCCTGCGGAATCAAAGAGGGAGGAAGGTAGGGTCAGGGCAGCAGGCTTCTCTGCCAACACAAAGAACGGCACCAAGTCTAGTTACTCACTGCTGTGTTACTGAGAGCAGGCAGTAGAGGGAGCAGTTTCTCATCTTCCCAACTTGATAACTGTCAGGCACAATGCAGTTCTCCAACAGTTTAACAAAACCATGGTGACAAGCAATTATCCTTAATTCAACTTTAAAGTACATTAAATCTGTGTGGTCTTCCTTTTTTATTTTGTCTCCTAGATGACACTATAAAAGTTTTTGATTTTAAATGAGTGTATCGCCTAGTGAAAGTGAAACAACAGTGGAATATTTGTTCGTTCGGTTTCATAGTGACTGAGCTGAAAACGGTCACCAGGGGCACGCCAGGTGAGCGGAAGCAGATGCGAGTCAAGTTACTGCCTCTTCAATGCCATCTTTTCAAATGAGCATTCAGTGGTGAAGCCTGGTTTGGTTTAATTAGCAGCAGTCCCGACCGCACCTTGTCCAGCCCAATCATCATCAGTCGCTCTCCCCAAGATCCCCAGCAGCTTAATTCAATTCATCACCGGCTCAATTTGCGTAAAGCACCACACTTCCGGGACGGCTACCGCAGCCCGGATTAGAAAGTACAGAGTCGGCATAGTGTTTCACTCGCCGATGCCAGCCGGAGGAGGCGATTTGGGTTCGAAGCCCACAGGCACTGAGACAGAGGCAGAGGGGACACTGAAGGAGGCGGACTTAAAGGGTAAAAAAAATGACGCTGAAGGAGGTCATCATCTGAAACCGAGGCCAAGAGATGAGAGAAGTCTCTGAATGCACGGCCAGGGCTCAAAGTGCCAAGAGGCTTGCAGCAGGCGCCAAGCATGGGTTCACCTGGGTCCAACTGACACTGCGGAAAACTCCCAGACCATACCTGAAACTAAACTTGCCTTTAGGTACTGTAAGGGTTTCAGAAATTCTCAGCAGATGCCAGTCAGCATGTAACAAATGTATTACATAATACAAATACGGGTTAACCCAGAGTGACTTGGATTGTGACTTGTTTTTTGTATCTTCAGAGATGGACATGTTACCAATCAAGTCACCACACCTTGAAGAAAATCATTACACCGACTGTTAAATAACTTAACCCACAGAAAATAAGAAACCAAGAATGGAAATGTATCACTAATATTAATATAGTAATTTAGTAAATACAAACAAATTAGCACTTTATAAACCAAGAAGATGAACACTACAAAGAAACAAAACGTAAAATTTCCCACTACAGCACAAATCCAACGGACCAATACCAACTATTAAGAGGCTTAGTTTGTAATAGACACACGGCCCGTTAAGACTTGGCTTAGCATAAACTCCACCAACCCCATTACAAGGGAAGCTATAGCAACCCACAAAGGGGACAAAGTCATACCTGATTAAAGCTGAAAACTGCCCTTTGCGTGTCGTCGCCTCATTCCAGAACAGGGAAAAGACAGCCACTTTATAGCATAAGGCTGCTGAACAACTGACACTGGACAGAAGTAGGGACGAGATTACATAAATATGTCAGGATAAATACTGAGCTTTTTATTACTGCGGTGGTAATCCAACTTAGAGACCACTAAAAGATACAAACCCGCTCAACGACAGACAGCCGTACACCCATAGCAAAATAATCCTATTGGACTGTAAGTAAAACCTGAAAATGTAACTTCGGTAATCGAACCCATTTCAAACATGTGGCCCATTCCAAAGTCGAGCACACCTAGGGTCCTGTTCTGCATATGGTCCGATGCCCATGCAAGCCGAACCTTTTCCCTGACTGTCCGACATGGCCGGCAAAGCCCAGTCACCAAGTCGCACTAACCACCCTACATTGCCCGACGTCACAGACAGAGCAGAGGCACTTGTTTTGTCCTCCCATTGCATACAAAGCTTCTCGGGCTGTGGCCCAGACTTACTTGAGCACCTCTTGGAGGATCCTCATCTCCTGCTGCTCCAGGTCGCTCATCACGTCCGTACCGTCTGTCAGACACTCCGGGAGGGCTCCTGGAATAGGGGAATCCTCTCACTCCATATTACATTTAACATTTCAGTTTCTTAGCAGACGATTTTATCCAAAGCAACTTACAGAGCTTACAATTTCTACATCCAATCACTTATAAAGCTGGATATTCACTGAAGCAATTCAGGTTAAGTACCTTGCTTAAGAGTACAACAGCTGGGGTGGGACTTGAACCAGCAAACTTTCAGTTACAAGCCTGCCAACTTAACCACTACATTGGGTGAACCACTAAAGTAACCCTCGCTTCACACGCCAATCCTGGGATCTGATTTAGCTGGAAGAGCCCTCCCTCTCACGCATAGAACCACAGAATTCAACTGAACAGCAAAAAAAGTTTACATTAAAAATGGGGGTAACGATCAGCTGTTCCTGGAGGTTCTAACGCACATAGAACATACAGTAATACATGGACTGATACGTCATGCTGCCAACGCGAGGTGAAAGGTCAGGGCTCAGTACCGTTCCTCTCCTTTATGACCCGCAGGGCCTGCAGCTGCAGCTCCACGTTCTTCTGCACCATCAGGGACCTGAACATCGGGAAGTCGTCTGTGGCCAGCACTGGCTGGAAGACAGTCTGTGGACAGGAGGGCAGGAGCATTACTGACCTGACGAGGGTTCAAATAAACCGGGGAGCAACCGTAATGCCTGATTATAATCCGATATGGATTATAACTGAAGACTGCGATAACACATTGCCTGTAGATTGATTATCTTTAGGGAGGGAGAGAGATGGAGATTTAGGGTCACAATGGCTGACTTGCAGGAGCCACCAAAGCAATGCCATAAATGAAGGAGGGGAGACCAGCCCATAGTGTGCATGAGTTTGAATCCGCTCTTTGCAATTTATACACATGTACTCTGTGGCTGTCATTCCTAAACATTCCTATACACACATTTAGCTATTAATTCCAGTTTATCGTGCCAACATTGTTCTGTCCCCAGCCCGCGGTGCAGTCCCTTGCTGAAGTTCTAATGATTTAGGTCAGCAGCAGGCTCTCCTCTGAGAACCCAAAGCACAGTTTGTGTCTCCCGGTAACCTAATCATCCCTTCTAGTTTTTTCCGGCCCAGGTAAGGCTAAGGGCACGATGGGATAGAGCGCTGCTCCCCAATGATGATCCCTCTCCGTAGTTCTTGTGCCTGAGTAACCCAATTCAACATCGCTCCGCTAATCCCATCGTGGCCAGACCGGGTCAACATGAAGTACCGACTTTAACTCTTTCATCAGGGTGGATATTCCGCTGTACTTCACCCAGCTGTACTCCTAACGCCAGGCTTATTCAGATATCCACTTCCTGGCCGGTGTTCTGAAGATCAGGTATCCACGCGCATAGCCGTCCATGCCCCAAACAATCCGAGGGTGAGGGACATGGCATTGGCACATCGAAAGGAAACCCTCAACATCTCCAAAGTGATGACAGAACCTGACTTTCTTAACCGATGGCGGTTATCGACGTTTTTATTTCAAGTGCATACTTCACCTATATTCTCTAAGCATATTTAAATATGTATAAAAATAAAGTATTTACTGTTTAAAATTGCCATATTACAATGTTAGACCTTATAGACTTACGGGGGGCAGTAACATTTTTGCTATACGTAGCTATAAAACAGATTGTTTCCACTATCCAATGCTTAGAATAAAGAATACGGGAATAACAGGGAGTGGATTAAGCCAGGAGTTTAAGTTTCACCATGACAAATACTTCCACAAAGTTATTAGACGAATGTACTGACGAGAAGCGACCTGTAAACTCAACGGTTGCTAGGTGCCGTGAGGCAACAAGCACGCAGCCTGGCCACAAGGAAACATCAGAGTGTCTAGTAAACTTTGTCTCTTGGGCATCGTGGGAAATTTCAGTCGATACTCCGACGTTCTCATCAGATAAGGGCACAGTGGCAGTTCCCCTCCTCTGATCAAACCTAAAGTCCTCGGTGAGAGGTGAGGTTCATCAACCACAGAACCACCTTGTTCGTCCCTGGCATACAACTGTGCCATTTGCTCGCTCGCGCACACACACACACACAATGGTGCTGGCAGAACAAACTCACGTCACCTGTCACTAAGCTGTAAAGTGGGGCCTCATGGGATAGCAGGACAAGGCGGAGAGCCAATTTGCGGCTCAGGCTGCGACTCATCGCAACGGGAGCAGCCTCAGCACACACCAGCAGGGCCGATTACTTCATCACACACCCAATTTCTCCGTAAACTTTACTCTACGCCCCTCAAAGACCACTTTGCCCAGCAACCGCTGGCTGTCTGGAAGCCCGTCCACCTGAAGTAAGTTTCGATCGCTGTTCACGATACTTTCTGCCACGGTCATTCTGCGGCGGAATCCACCACCAGAAACTGTAAAGAAATTCCTCTATTCCGATGCGATCTTCTAAACCCTCTGAAGTTGTGTTGGCTGGAGCATTCCCTGTGTCGCTGCATGTTTTTGGCCGTTCGCTCTCATAATCGTGACTGAGCTTCTTCCGTTAGCGCCGTTGTACTTTACATTGCTGGGTCGCGTCGGGGGAAATATCTCTGCAATGCATAAACGGGTCTCTCCACCGATCCGAGCACGAGGGAGGATCCCACATTGACAGAGGCCAAAACGTCTTCCAAAGCTTACCTGAAGCGATTTGGATTTGGCGAAGGGAGAAGAACAGGCTTCGAAAAACTGCTGCTCATTGATCCCCACCTCCTGCATGTAGTTTTCTAGAAGCCTCTCTACCTGATGTACAGAAAATTGTATTGCATTACTGACAAATTATTGGTG
Organism: Hiodon tergisus; assembly: GCA_025775045.1. Taxonomy (NCBI): domain Eukaryota; kingdom Metazoa; phylum Chordata; class Actinopteri; order Hiodontiformes; family Hiodontidae; genus Hiodon; species Hiodon tergisus. The sequence goes on from JAOVYW010000054.1 coordinate 1,254,283, forward strand.
TATCTTGCTGAAGTCTGCTGACAAACTGACACTGATGAATATCTGCACTCCTCTTTTGTTGGGGGTGAGATATCAACTGTATACTCAAAAAATGATGGGACAGAAAGTATTCCTAAACAAATGCATTTTCATGCTAAATACTAACTTCACTTACCCAGTCCCAATACGCACTATAAGGAACAAAATGACGCACGGCGTGACATCAGGGAATGGAATAGAGGCTCATGTATTCCTTTTGCAACATTAGCGTTATGTACAAGAAAAATAAAGTCTTTCATTTGTGCATCAGTTGCTGGCATTATACTGCCTCTGAGACCATGGTGCCATAGAACACTGAGCTTAAGTCTCATACTATTAATTTTCAGCAGAGAGAAAGAGAGAGAGGGCCAGCAAACCATCAGAAGAACAGTGCAAAGACCTTTCTGATCGTGGGAAACCATTCTACGTGAATGGCTTGGCTATCTAGGTCACCTAATGACTTACTGTGTGGGTGCACCACCTGCACTGCTTAAGACTGTCCTCCCTTATCTTAAATTACTGAAACTGACAGAGTGATGAAGGAAGAACTAAAGGCTCTCTCAAACTGGAGTGCAATTTTGGTGAGCCTGTCCTGCAGAACCCCAGGGAGGGGGCTGTAACAGCATGAACACGTTTAATAAACAAGTCCAGACAGCAAAACATGACATAAAAACAACTTTTTCAGGCAGCTTAGGTGTCAGACAAGCAAGCATCCTATTGACTCTTGTGATTTGGAATAGATTGCTGCCCACTAAGAATGTACAACACACCGGTCCTAATGATCCCAATGAGGACGACAGGAGCAGTGAAAATTGAGTCCCAGTATTAAGAATCACGCTGCTGGATCTTAAGGCGATAGGGGCATTTGATACTGGCACAAACATGCAATGTGAACCCTGTTACCATCTACTCACCAGTTGTTTGTATTGCTGATGGATTTCTGTGTAGGTCAGTTTATTTTCGTCTTCATCATCAAATACTGAGGGGAAAAATAAAACCATGTCAATATAACGTGGCATGTTTTATATCGGTGTATCAAACATTCAAAGTAAAGCTAACATTTCCCCCCATTTTAGCATCCTTTCGTCAATTGATTTGCCAGCCAGATTTTTTGTCATCAGCCTCGTTACCAGAAGTTTGCCGGTTCTGATCTTAATAGTACAGCACTGCAGTTGTACCATCTAGTACTTAACCTGAATTGCTTAAGCATCCACCCGTATAAGCAGATAAATTGTAAGTCGTATTGGGTGATTATTAATTACAATAATACTAATCATCGGAAGCACACTAGGATGAAACTACATAAAATATGTAATTTCCCATGTGCCTTTGATTAACGCAGTAATTAGCCGCAATGTGAGAAGCATGGTTTTAAATTATCGATCGAATCTAGATTTAATTGTAAAAATACCCGAAATCTGGTCTATTCAATAACCCAACGCTCCATGATAAAAAAAAAATTTTTTTTTAATTTGCGGAAAATGATCTATCCATGGACCAGTGTGTAATACTAAATACCACGCCCCCGTCCAGTTCTGGTCGTATAACGAATTTTCTATCAGACCGCTACGATCCGCTTTCCCTCAGCCAAATGCTATTAGAAAATCGCAACAACGTCAAATGCAGACAGTTAGGTGTTCTTTCGAAAAACTGGTGTCAACCGAGCTAACTACCGGTACCGAAACCTCAAGACTGCGGTCAACAAGCATATACATATACACGATCGAAATAAACGTATAGATTCGAAGTAGCATAGTTGATGAAAATATAGATAACATACTATGGTAATAACGTAGCTAACTAGTAAGTCACGCATTAAATGGCAAGAATACATCATATTAGGTTTGTTGAGGAATAGAGACAGTTATCCCGCTAATGTTAACTGGCTAAACAGATAGTTTTTGTATCAACCTCTTAATAGTTACCATAACGCTGTAGCCACCACAAGCAAATACATTATATATAGCTAGCAAGCTAACCCGTTAACGTCACCTGTGCATTTGTTTTCCATGAAATCCGTTACTGGTATAACCCATTCGGGACTACCAAGATATCCAGCAATGCTCTCCAAGACCCAGTCGCTGTCCTCGGCCATGTTTAAATACACCTTCGACACCCTAAGGAATAGGGTTTAAAATAGGAAAATATTTCCGTGTGATTGCACAAAATTGTACAACTCAGGGTTGAGAACTCAGGCATTTGTTGTTAGATACCCGTCTACAGCTGCTTCTTCGTACCGTCGAAAAAAACTGAGATTGGAAAATACGCAGACATGCATTTCGGAGTACCCGGATGGATTGACTCCTAATCTGCTCCTATGGTAACCTATTACGTCAGATGTTCTATGTACCATCTGTAGATAGACCTGCCGAGAAGGCGCCTCAGCCTAAAAGTAGAGTAAAGCTAATCCAATTGAATGAACGAGGTAGTATCATTAGTGAATTGGTATGTTGTTAATTTATTATGGTTCTGTTGCTACTTTTTAAAGAGTCTTAGATTACGTAAAATAAGTAATGCTACATGCATTATAAAATATTCCTTCACAAACCTTAACATTTTTGGGGAAAGGTGAATATAAACTTTGTGCAACCCTCTGCATATTTGTAGTATATAGTGCTTACAACCTCTATGCGCCTTGACTAATGTATGTATACAAAATCAGTAGCGTAGTTTGTTGAAAACACATCAATCAATCCAGCAGATGTTGCAATGTACAAACACTGTTGTAGTTGTCAGGTGTGGTGGTCTTTCTTTCAGGCTAGTGTCAGAGAAACAGTGAAAATCAGCGTTATGCCTGCGCGACAGGGTCCAGCCCTCATGATTGATTCAGCCCGGAGTCCTGATTGGTGAGGACGTTTGGAGGATTTGTCTGGCAGGTTAAATTATCAGGATAAAAATGTGAGTAATCTGTCTTGGTACTTTTACGATAAAACTTTCACTGCCAAAAAAATAACATCTTCTGATGTAAAGGTACTATATGTGCAATAAATTATTTCATGGGTTGCTGATCGTTTTATAAACCTTTTCTGGGGGAAACACAGCAGACATCAGTTATGTACAGAGATCTTTTTTATTAAGAGTAAAAATTAAATATATCAATTTATTTTCTAAGCATTAAGAAGGTTATACAATAACTATACATTCATTTGCATTCTTAAATACTTGTACATATATATAACAAAAAAGTTAATGCAAGTGTTGATAACGGCAGGCCATGCAAACAAATAGCATGCCAAAATATAGAAAAATATTTTTAAATAGTGCTTAATCTATTTTGAAGCAATTGCAATGCATAGTAATAAATCAACTAGATCTAGATCAAAATAGCCTCCGTAAATTACTAGTGAATATAACATCTCTCCTCTTGTAACAACTGCATATTCCACTGGATGTCGCTCAATCTCAAGTAAAATAATGGAATGGTTGCATTTAGTCCCAGGGAATTGACAGCCCAAAAACGTTCACACGAGTAATTTATTTTAAATATTCAGCAGTAACACCTTCACCTAAGTATTATAAGTGCACAACCCCAACCACTACCAGTTAATTAATTTAAAGGAGAAAACAATTAGCCAGATCAAAAGCTGAATCAAATGTAGAAAGTAAATACATGTTTGTGTGGTTTAGGCCTGGTATAGGTCTCAAGCAGCTAGTTTTTATATCAATCTGATAATGGTTACCACAACACAGTAACTATTTCTTTCCCAAAGGGCATGTTCGTTTACTATGTAATAGGTGATAAAAGTACCAGTAGAATGTTAAGTTTTTTAAAGGACAGGCATTGATAGCCTAAAGAGAAAATTTCATTTGATTTAGGGATAAGTAGATTTATGGATATTAACTACACTCATAAGTTAAACTATCTCAGTTTTAGCTCTTAAATACAAATACAAATGGGAATTGTCTCAGATTTTCTTGTCACCAATAAACAATGCTGGTGTTTACTTACTACCACTACAATATGGTTCAATACCTATTGCACCCATACAATTTGCTGATTGACTGCTCTCCTCCTTTTGCAAGAGTCAATTTATAATTTCAGGAATAGCAGGTAACCCCAAACATAAATGCAGCACTCACAATTTTTGTTCAAAAATGACAGAATAATAAGAGTTAATAAGTGTTATCTGCTTGGTGGGTTTAAAGGGATGTAAATTAATTATAAAACTTTAGCGAGGACAATTGAAAGCCAGCAGGAATAAGAGCTGTGGATCCAGTAGGGCACATGATGAGCGCATGGCTATATGGGTAGGGCAGTTTGCGCATGAGACAAAACCCCCATGGGTTTCAGAAATCAGAACAAGTAAGAGCAGTTTAATCCAATTTAGAGTTTTCATGAGAGGGTTTTTTAGTATTTAATTATTGTCTACAATATTACCCTCCAAACCTTTTTTATTTTAAATCACAATGAGAGAAGTGGGTTTTCTGAAATGAAACATACTGATTGAATTGCACTTTCTCAATAAATAATCTTAAATAACCATTAGTTACAATTTAAAATTTTGTACGTCTACGCCTCATTTTCGTTCAGCTTCAGAGTATTCTCATGACTGAAATTGATCGTTATTAAAAGAGAAAAATAGAACATTGTAGCTTTTCAGTTTTAATATTAAAGCGCCCCTATCCAGAAGCAGTCTACTAGGGTTTATCTGGAATATCTGGAAACAGGGCATCCAGCACCAGTAAATGGCATTTCAAGGAAACAATTTTGTAGCAAAAGCATGCACTGGAAACGACCAGAAGCACCTGGTATTGGTCCACGCAGTTGGTGTGTATGACTATGAAACATGACACTTTCTCCGCTCAGGAAAGGGGAATTACTAGTTTCATACAAAAAATATAAAACATGAGCATCAAAAATACAGTTCCAGTGCTAAGAATGTTGTGTAAAAAATTGTTGTTCCTGCAGTACAATTTACATACAAAAGACGCTTTGTTGTGCATTCATAGTAAATAAGAGTATGCATACAATTATATGGAAGGTTGTACTACACTTTGACAGTACAGTAAAACTTGGTGTCATATTTAAAATATCCACGTGTTGAAAAAAAAGTACCGTACAACAATTATTATGGCAAATGCCACCATCATGTAAAAGTGGCTTATGCTAAAAGATTTATAGTTTTTCCAGAACAGAAATGTTCAACTATAACCTTAAAGCATTAGATTAGACCAGTAGTTTTCAATCCTGCTGCTGGAGTATGCTGGTTTTTGTACCAAGCAAGGAGCCCATTCAGAATAAATTGAGCTGTTAATTAAATAATTTTGATTGTTACCTACTATTATTCTTTGGATGTGTTACAGTGAAAGTAAAGTAATGGCATTTTAAAGAGTATTTTTGTTGCTCTTACATTAGTGATTTTAGTTATACAACGGATCTTTTATTGTGTCTTTTAACTGACCAAGCCTTATCACTATGGAAAATGTCATTTGTTTAACAGCTTATTTTTTCCAATGTTTCTCTGTTTCTCAAGGTACAAATTTACACAGGTATTTAAGAGCATAGAAGAGTCTTTCTTTGTATCTATAACATGTTTGTCTTTTTTAAACATGATAATATTGAGGTCAGTTTTCAATCAACAACAGGTTGGTACATAAACAGGCATACACAGAGGGGGCCCCAGGACTGAAAATAACTGCATTAGGTGGATAAAAGGATAAAAGCTGGTCCTTCAATAGGGATGTGGAGGTATACAAAATTACAAAAGTTAGACCTGATCTGGTCTCTTTCTGAAACGCAGAGGCTAGCATGCTAAAATGTTCTAATGCCTGTCTCCATTTCAATTTGGTGAATGGTAAGACTTTTGTCTGTTCTGGTCTCAGAGGATACTGGTTTAATCTGCACACATTGCAAACACATATGGAGGCACCCGTAGTGCACTGGCACCTGTGCTAAAGTCAAGCATTGGGTAAAACAAGTTTTTAAAAGTTTATAAAAATATAATGCAAATCATGCTGAGTTGAAGCCAGCAATACCAGAACATTTAAGAAGAAAGGGAAATAATCAAATCAAACAATGCAACACAATTAAAAAGAAAGGCCCTGCCCATAATGGGCCCGCATGCCTTTAAAAAAAAATCCACCCTCAAAAATTAAATCAATACAAATAAACATAAACAAACAACAAGGCGACAGTTGGGTGGTCAGTTATCGGCCAAAAAAAATTATAAAATTATGGATCTGGTCAAATATAATATATGGCAGCATCTTTAGTCAGCAAAGATTGCATGAACATTGTATTGTATCTTATTCAACGTTACTTGCTTCCAAAATAGACCAGAGGAATTAAAGTAATCTGGTTAAATAGCCTTTGGAGTCAGACATTTATGGACTTTGCTCAATTCTATTTTAAAACAAAGCTTTTTTAAAGATTTCACTTTTTATGCATTAACTTAAAAAATAAACAATTATTATCTATAATAAAAGACATCAGTTACTCAAAGTTGAGAATTCTAAAATGCAAGGAACAATAATAAGCCTTCAAGGATTTATCCACAAGGCCATCAGGGGATAACATAAACACAAAGGTAATGTGAGGTGATGAAGACGCCCCAACACTAAAAACAACACATCTTTGGGATATGATGTAAAATAAAACTCCAAGAGAAATCAATAGGAATTTTAATCAATAGCATCCAGAAACTCACGGCTAGGATCAATCTCAGGTCTATGATGGGGTCAGCATCTCTGAGACTAAACCACAGTTACGCTGCTCACAAAGCTGGTGGATGTTGGTGGATAACAGATGCGTCAGCTATCTTTCAGTATCATTGTGAAAAATATTATAACGGGTCCTCTTTAACAGTTGTGAAATCGCTAATCTCGGTGAAACAGAAGTCCTGATCATGGCTAGTTACGTCACGCCCAGTCGTTAAACACATCTTTTGTGAGGCAGTTTCCATCCGATTGTGTTGCTTAAAAAAGCTTTTCTTACTTTCTTTTTTTTTAAATGACAGGATTCTAGAACACAACAAAGGAACTGTAATATCAATTAACACTTTACTTCCACGAGCCAAGAATCCTTTTTTTGGCATTTTATTTTTGGGTGGTGAATGAAATGGTTTCCAAGACTTCACTTGAGCACTCTGTTTGTTTGATGTGATCTAATGTTGTATAAAAGTACTGAAATGATAGAGAACTAAAGATAGTTTAGTTCACAAATACAAACAATGGACTAAAAAAAAAGATTGCCAACAACAGGGTAAAAAATGAGAAACTAATCCAAGAGCCACTAAACCATTGATAGTTTATTTGATCAGCTGTTTTTAGTAAAGAATGGCTGGTGGGGGGTGAAAGAGTCTCCAGTGTCTTTTTCACTTAGAGAACCATCGTGTGTCTGTTGACTTCTGGGGAGGAAACACACACGCGCATGTTTTCTGTGTGGCATTATTTTAAAATATTGGGATGGAGGAAAGCTCTTGACAGCCCTCGCAGCATTGTCCTTGACTTCGCCCTGCAGGTGGTTGTCACATCCACAGCACTGTGAAGGTCTGCCTTCATAAAGTGCACTTCATCTACCAACAGAAAAGCAGAATGCTGAATGATGAGCAAATAATCAAGGATATGGAGTGACCCGTGTCCAAAACTTCCCATTTTTTATACAGCGCCTCAAGGCGTGACAAGTATATTGGGATAATATCCTGGTTTTTGTGGTTTCATTAAAACACCTTGATGAGTTATAAAACACGATGAGTTCAGTCTTATATAGTTTCAAAATCTGTTCTGTATAAAAGGCCTAGATACAATGACCATTTTATTTAAAAATCTCAAGTCGGCTCTTGGACTGGATTACAGAAGAGCATTCAGGCTGTTCTTCTGCTCTGTGCACTCTGCCTGGGCCTTCAGCAGCGATGGCTGGCCCACTTGGCGCTGGACGCACTCAGGGATCTTGTCAGCTTGCAGGCTCTTTGTGTAGCAGGAGTACCAGTCCCTCTCGAATGTAGCCTTCACCTGCTCCAGCACAGTTATGTTCTTGTTGTCCACACCCTCCGGCTGGCTGATCACTAGCCCTGCACCTGCGTTGTACGCAAACTCGTTCCCAACCCAGTCCAAATTCCCTGAAGGACAAAACCAGGCTTTTGAAATCAATAAATCGATTGACCATGCAATTCATATTAAATGTATTTTACTTCTTTTTGGAAATGCGAAATTTGTCATAACCAAAAAACAACAGGAAAATAACTCTTTCTGATGCTTTTTAAATGCATACCCACACACAGACCCACACACACAAAAATACAGACCCCCACTCACAGTACTCACCAAAATACACCGCGCTGTCAGACACCATGAACTTGTTATGGTTGATTCCCTGTAACGTGCCATTCCTCTGTTCTCTGGGACTGAAGAACTTCTGCATGGGCAATCACACACTTACAAACTACACAATCTAACCCCTCTAGAAGGAATTATCTGCCAGATATAATTGCAGCATCAACATACGAAACAATAGTTTTTCCACTTTTTTGCAGGTCTTTGAATGTAAGTACACATCTGTGCTGACTCACCACGTCCAGGGAGCAGTTGGCTAGTTCCATACACAGCGTCTTCAGGGACCACACAAAGTTGAAAGTGAGGGGGTGGGTCTGGTTCCAACAGCTTATCAACAGACGCACTTTGATGTTCCTCAGGATCAAAGCCTCCCGGAGCATCCCATCGATACGTGACCAGTATCTGCCCGTGCTGGGATGTGTGTGTGGGGGGGAGGGGGCATCACATACCGTAATGTCATTTATTTGCTCAGAGTGACGTACACATTGTTAATTTCCCACAGTTACCAATTTGTTGAATAATAAATTATTTGAAATTGCTAAAATTTAGTACCTTGATGAAGTGTACAACATAAGGACCCTTCCTGAGACAGCAACCTGTGACACTATGGTCTGTTGCATTAACCACTAAACCACCTCCTGTCCTGAGCTTATTACTAATTAAATAAATTTATTAAGTGTGGTGATGAAAAAGGTAATTTTTTTCTCCAAACCTGTTAGGACTGTTATTGATGAGGGGCAGGTAGTCCGTAATGGAAATATAGATGAACCTCCTGGCTTCTTGTATCACGCGTGATATTGCGTCGACGTCCCTTGTCCGGTCCTTTGGGCAGAAGACATCCGGCGAGCTCTGCGACAGAAAGGATCAGAACTCTAGGAACTCGCAGGTGCCGCTGTGAGTGACAAAAACCTGGTCGTCAAAGGGCCCGCCACATCACCCTCAAACACAAACACAGATCCATTTCAGATTGCTTGCGTAGGGTAGGGTTTTTACCCTCATTTTGGCCTAATTACCTCTCAGATGTTATATATGAGTGCAAGGACCCATGTGAAATCGACTCCCTAACCTTGAGCTGCTGGAAATTGTCATTCTGTGGAAAAACAGCACGCCTCATTCGTACCTGAAAAATGTCTCAAACACTCCAGGGACAAACATCAAACATATGTTTCCCACACAACGTTAAGTAGTCTTTGTTAATTAATAACTCCAGTACGATCCACCTTTTGAATTTAATTTCCATCTGACAGACTGTAGACGCACTTCAACTGGATTGACAGCATTGTCCCGCCACCCTTTTATCCCTCTGAAGAGTCCAGCTGTGAGATAAGGAATGCCATAAAAAATGCTATAAAAAACTGCTGTTGTAAACTTAAGAGGCCTTGTCATCTAAAGGCAGGATAAATATATTTATTTTATTTAGTTTTGAAAGTATGCCTTTGCTTTTCTAAACGTATTGTACCTAGCTAACCAATATAGTGTAAAAGATTAAAAACGACAACTTTTTTTAAATAAAGTTTTTATAAAAACTTTGGAAAAGAGCACCAGCCTCTATTTGCTTTAGTAATCGCCGTAATTTTCCGTGCAGAGAGAGATCCAGTTAACAGCCCCTCGCCTCCAACCGGAGGTGCTTGGTCAAGCTGATACTGGCTTCACCATTAATACCTATCGGGACTGACATACTCTTCTCGTGAACAGGAAAGGTACCAGAAACCAAGAAGATATTCCAGTGATCCAGTATTATCCCACGTTCATAACAATTGAAAGAGAAATAACATTTGAGAGAAATAATTACCATATTAATATATTAAATAATTACACAGTAAAATCGTTTTCATTATAAATCTTATGACCGATATGCTGAAAAGCTGCAGGAGATGAGGGCCTGTCTATCTACTACTGCCGAAACAGGGACGGAGACTTACGGACACGTAGGCTTCGGCCTTGGTACCGTTGAGGAACAGCGAGAGGGTCTTCTCCCTGTTGTAGACGGCAGTCAGTCTCTTGGACCAGATGGATGGTACATAGTCTTTGTGCTGCAGCTGCCAGTAGAGGGCAAACACCCTGTGCAGGTCCAGTGCCAGGCAGCTGCAGTTGTAGACAATCACCCCGAGTTCTTTCTTCTGCGGAGCCAAACACAAGGACACAAGATCCTGTTAGATGACTAATTTATCAGTCATACTTTACATGTGACTTATCATTAAAAAGCCTCTTTTTTTTGCAACCGTTGCACCAGTAAAGAGCATTTTAACATCTAAGTGTGTGTCTGGGTGTTCACCATTCAACATTTGACTATAAACAATAAAAGGAAAATGAGCCTGCAATAATTGCTACCATTTTTCATCTGGTTTCTCATTACTGTTTCACAGTAAGAGTTCCCAGTTGGGTGTGATGACACAAATGCAGACTTCATTGAGCTGAAGTGGAGGCCTGCTTTCATGTAAGACTTGGGAGACATGACTGGGAGACATTTAAGGGCATAAAGAGAGAGATGGGGGAGATTTATTCAAGCACTCGCCATGAGGAACAGTTTTTAAGAGTGGTGTGAGCACTCCCAGACGCTCCCTTTGTGACAGGGCCGGAGGGACTTTAGGAGTCATGTACAAACCAGAGAGTATTAAAAACCTTGTTCTCGCTCATCCTCCCCCCCCTCCCTTTCAGCATTCTCAGCCCGCCCCACCTTGGTCCATGCGTGGTCTGGCACTGTGGCCGTGTGGTACCCCAAGTGCCGTTGGGAGCTGGACTGCCCAAAGCAGCTGAAAGCTACTTCCTACCTATATCCACACTTCAAAGAAACGTTTCTCAGATTGATAATCACGGGTGTTTTGTTGCTGTTACAGAACGTTTACAGAGAGAAAGAGAGCTCAGCTTGCCAGCGAAGTAAATTGCACTGGGGAGGGAGACGGGAGGGGGGCTGATGGAAAGATCGCAGTCACCCCTATTGCCTGTCACTCCTGCTAATCTTCTCTCGCCCATCTCCACCCTCCCTCTCTTTCTGTCTCATCTCATGGTCTTTCTCTGCTGGTTCGCTCCTCTCTCTTCGCCAGCTCACTTAAATCAAAAGTTATCCTGGCAGTATTTCAAGGATGGAGTCATATGCTGTGGAAAGTATTCATTTATTCTCCCACCGCACTATACATCTTTGCAGTTTATATAGCTTCACTGTTGCCATATATTGCTTAGCTGGTAGTGTCAAGCTGACAATATTTATGGAATTTCCAAAGTACAAAGCAGTTGGAAAAATGCCCCTTTGACTTTACACCAACAGCTTTTACTGCTCTTTCAACTTTACACCGGCAACCTTTTTTGGTAGATGTTCTTCTCTAGAGGAAGAATATTTATATTGTAGATTTTGCCATTGTTACAGCTATTCACTGATGCAGCTCAGGTCAAGAACCTTTCACAAAAGTACAACAGTCCACAACCTATCTGCCGAGACTCAATATCCTGCTGTTGTATATGTGTGTGTCCCACATGTATGTATAAACATTTTATGACTTGAACCAAATGCATGTTTTTCATCCATATTCCTTCAGCATATGTCTCCTTCTGAACCATTCGGTAGTGTTTCTACAGGTAGCACTTATCAATCAACAAATACTGTACTAAAAGTTTATTTGACTTTTAAGGCAAGAAGGTCACTCATTAATCAACCCGTTTCCTCTGCTTTAAACTCCATGCCCAATATATAACAGGCTCCAAGCCCTGTCTGCTCATCGTCTCACTCCAGAGGCTACTTTATTATGGTAACATTGGCAACCACTGTGGGAACTCTCTGTGGCTTAAACAAAGACACTCTGACAAAACATTAACAGTTAAGATTAAAGCGCAGTAAAAGAAAAGGGCCAGGTCATCCAGATCCTAAATTTTTTTGACAGATTCCGATGCTTCCAGCCCCTGATGAAAAGAAAGATTTCTCCAGTCAACAGCCCACGGATGCCAACCCATAATTCACTCCAACAGATTTTTAGAAGGAGGCGTGACACACTCGCATGTTGTGACGCAGGATGGACGTGCTGGTCTGCAGCGCTCACCTTGGACAGCGACCGCCAATCCATGCTGCCACTGCCGATGTACATGTGCTGGCGGTCCACCACCCAGAAGGAGGGGTGGAAATCACCTTTGGTAAGGGCTGTCATGTTCAGGTAGTGCACCTCTGCACCTGTTCAGGTAGAAATGTATCACATAAGGCTGGTCTTGAGACACAGGCAGGAAAAAGCTCCTAATTCCATGGTAGTTTTTTATTGTTTGTTTTATTTTTGCTACTGAAAAATGCTGTGCTTACTCTTGGCATCTCTCGATAGTTTTAATGCATTAATTCATTAATTCATATAAATGAGAATGTTCTTGTTTATATTTATCGACATAAAATATTTTTATTATAACAAACTTGTTAAAGACTCCTGGCTATAATAAAGAAATTATTTAATTATTGAATTACATTTGAAACCCCTTTAAAAGATAAAATGTGTAAATATGGAAATTGGTTTGAACTCTTTCTGTGTTATGACCTGAGAGTACAACATTAGAACTGGACTGCGGACCGCTTATCGCGTCAGTGTGTGCAGGATGTGTTCAGTGTGTTCTCTTCCTGAGAGAAGCAGCTGGGGACAGAAAGTTGATGTGGCAGAATTCCAACCGCTCTGAATGTCACAGCCTCTACTCTTTATCCTGTGTTTACAGCAGGCAAGAACATTCGGTTATTCCTAACTTTTTAAACCTGAATTTTATTTTAAAGGCAGCGCAAAAAGATAGAAGGGCAAAGTAAACAGCATTTGATGAGAAAAAATAAAAAAGATAGCCGAGGCTAAAGAGAAATATTTCTTAAAGCGTAGATCGGTTTTGATTACTTTTTGAAAAATTTACAGTGGTTTACTAGTTCCTAGAGTTGTGACTGTTGTTGGTAAAACAGCAGCACATCAAGCATCTGTCTTTCTGTCTTCTTGATATCCATTTTTCAATATTTTTATACAGCAATACAGCGTCTGCATTCAGTGAAATGCTAAAGAATTAGCTAAAGGGTTAGTAGCTATCACCCTAACATCTGCGTTGATATCCACAATATTAAGTCTTTATAACAGTATGTTAAGGAGCATAAGCTTTATATAACCGCCTGATGTTCCAAAGGGAACGCTGCACAGGGTTCTATTATGTTCAGTGCTGAAAGTAACCTTGCAATGAGCCAGGCGTTGCTATTGTCACTTTAAATCCATACTTGTAGACATTCCCCAGACAAGACCTCAAAACTGCACCACCCCTTCTATATATGTGTATATTACCATATACAGGAATCAAGAGGTGAAACATCATTCTCCTCTGTATTAACGGACTGACACATCAGTCAGTTGAAGGCAATCAACTGTTGTCACTCACCATGACCTGAAAGGTTCTTGAGCTCTGCAGAGTCAATTAAATCGCTGGCAACCTTCAGGTTGACCCGGCGCGACTTCAGACCCAGGAGCCGCTGAAACAAATACTGGCCCTGTGGAGTAAACAGGGAGAGAGCTCTGGAGCACTCTGGACCATGCGGGCTGCTGGTCCACTGCGCTTGGTTCCTTCATTTTTTTTAATTGTAAATTTGCTGGAAAGGAACCCTCTCCTCCTCATTTCATGTAAGTCAAAAACCTGTATATCTGCAGCTCTCAGAGTTGCCCATCCTTGGTCTAAAACATTTTCCAGTGATTTTAGAAACATATGTAAGAACTTTTTAGTGGCCTATATTGATCTGTTTTTTCCCCTCCCTTGCAAGATGGCTGATATTAACAGTGGCAATATCTCCTCGTTAGCCCTAGTGCTGTCGCACAGCAGAAGCCGTGTGGTCCATTAGGCTGCTCAGGAGTAATGCATTACAGTCTTCGGTTTCCATTCTCATTTTCAAACTGCAGTTCCATTATGCAGGTGGCTAGGCAACCGCTGCTCCAGCCTTAACTGATTGGGTCTCTGTGTGGCGGAATTCCCCCGGCAGAGTTGGTCATTCACCCGGCAGCCATTCTGATGAGAGCTGGCAGAACTGGGGCGTTTGGAGCGATTAGGTGCAACTCGTTCGCTCACCGTCTAATGAACAGCACATTTCATCCCTGACCTCTGGGCCGGGCCGGTTCATTACCCCTCTGTCTCACTGAGGTATTGTTCGGTTTGAAGCTAAACCTTCTCTGCTGGGTTCGATAATAGCTTTTGTGTGATAATGATTGGTGTGAGTTTGAATACCTGGAAGTGGACCAAGTCTTTAGCAATAATGTTTAGATAATATATATGTACATTGTTCAGGAGATGATTAAGATGGTTAAGACTTCAGAAGTAGACTAAGAGACAAGTAACATTTAACTATTGTCCAAAACTGAAACTATTATTAACAAAATCTAGTTTGGAGACAAACTGGCACAAGCTCTCCATTCTTTCCATGCTCTGGACATGGAGAAAGCAAGCTCTGGACTCCTCCAGTCACACTTGGAGGACATGTTCACTCGACGTCACCTGTTTGGCTGATGAAAGGCTAGACTCAATGTTACTGAAGAACCACAACTTCAGATGTTTGAGGGTTACCTGTTTGGCGGATGAAGGGCTAGACTCGTGGTCAGTTGAGTTCAGGGCCCAGTGAGAAGACACAATCTCCACTGAACGAGTGGCCAGGTCCAAGAGGCTATGTAGACCCACGGAGAGGGGGATGTTCATCGTGACATTTTCTGAGAAGGATACGTCTTCCGGAATATTCTCCACTAGAACTATCCTGTGAAGACACACATTTTTCAATTAAAAACTCTGATAATGAGGCAATTTTCATAATGAAGATTAATGCTTGTTTGTCGGTTTTCCAGAATTATACATGAAGTGGCTTTAATGTTGTGGCATGATAGCACCTAACACGCTCCATTAGGCTTACTTAGATTCAAAAGCATGTTGAGGAGTTTCTAATAGAGGAGATTAGAAAACTTTTAAATGGTATATTAAACATGTATAGACCATTAACTCATCGTAAACTTGAAAATGAATCAACTCAGAGCAGATACCAGGGATATCTTCAGAACGAGGTAATTTCAAATTGGCTTTTGCTTGTAATCACCTATTACACAGCATTTTAAATAATTTGATTTTCAAAAGATGTTATTTAAATGCTTACATCTAAATGCTTTGCTGTCTTGAATGATATGTTTCTATGATTCCTGAAAGACCAGTTTATTTTTACATCCGCTACTAAAAATAAGTAATACACCCAACACCTTTTATTTCTCCACATTTTGAGTCTCGAGATACACTTAAATGTGATTTTCATGGCCCATTCTGACCTATTCTGTTTTTACCATACATATATTTTATTTTATTCCATTTAATCAGACCCACATTCAATTTGTAGAGGTTTGCATGGGTGAACGAGTTGCATGGGCTGGCTTTTATGATGAAGAGCAGTTCCCTAGCAGTTAAAACATATTTTGATCTAAGAATGCTAAATTCAGCTGTACTACTGGACTCCAGCTGTAGAATTGCTGAAAATTAAATAATTAACCTTTCCTTCAAAACCCCTTTATTACCATGCCAAAATACCATGAGTGTTTATTTAGTATGCTTTCACCATGATGGCACTGTGACCTAGGAGGAAAGTTTGTCAGCCGGCTTACACATTATCGAACACATGCTAGAGGAAACATGCTGTTCAAGGGATCCAAGGGTGTCTGAAAACAAAATTCTAGTTTATGTTTCTTGACCTGTAACAGGTACTCGGTGGCCTAATAAGTGAACAGTGACCTGACTTCCAGGAACCCGACCCAACTGTGACCGTGATTATCGCAAATTTTGTTATCCTAACGTGAATTTGATTTGCCTAGAACCATGTGTTAAATTCATTGTTGCCATGAATGTTACACTCACTCACTGTACTGTAACAGACTTTAGCGCAACAAATGCAGGGTTATATACCATTTTAGAGGATGCTTCTGTTACAAATGCAAATAAGACAGTCCATTAATTTTTTTCAGTTTTCTCAGTCTCAGTTGAGCTAAATTTGATTTGATTGAGGTGTGGCCCTCGAATTTCACCAGGATAAAAACACAGTTACAGTGTAATTGAGAAGACAAACCCACAATGAACACAGACTTCCATCGCCGTAACTGACTGATTCAGCAATATAGTCATTGTGAAATATTGTTATTGCTGCGTGCAAAACTAAAGCAGTGGATTCAGGGGAAGCTTTGATAGCAAACAAACACACAAGGCAATTCAACAGAGGAAATTGTGCCCGCATGAAGCATTACACCTACAACTGCTTCTCCAGCTACATGTTGGATTGCATATATATTCCTTCATTCATTTCATTGCAGGGTACGAGACAGATACAGCCACACACTCTGGGCCAATTTTGCAGTCCACTAATCCACGTAACATAACGTCTTTGGACCATGGGAGGAAACCGGAACAGTGGGAGGAAACCCACGTGAACTCTGGGAGACATACAAACTCCACACAGACAGTGACCTAGCTGGATTCGAACCCAAGACACTGCTAAGTCGTCAATGCTAACCACAGAGTAATTCTGAGTATCAACTCCTGGATTAAACTGTGACAGCGCTGGAATTTGCATTTAATACAAACCATGATAAAAACTACAAAACAATCTACTCCATGTTTGGTACTGGAAAATATATAAATAGTAATCTATTAATCGATATAGCTCCTGTATAATTGATGAAAGGTGATTATCTCAAAAGGGAGAAAGGAAACCTGGGAAAAGCACACAAAAACAGAATTATGAAAAAAGGAAATCATTTTATTAAAGAAATGTCCCTGTGACTGAAATATTAAAACCAAATATCAGTAAATCAATAACAAATACTAGCTTAGAACTCCTTTAAAGAATAAGCAGAATTTTTACCACTGTAAATAACCAACATAGCTTAGGTCAGGGTAAACTAATGAGGTAACATTTATAGCCTGAACATAAGGAATTTATTTTGCTGTTACTTTGTCCCAGGAATTTGTCATTTTAGTGTGCAGCCAGGTGAGTAATGCAATCCGTGTTTTTAACGAAAAGGTAGGCGAAAGTCCTATAATTACATGATGAAGCTGTACATTTTCAATGCTGAAATTGCAGATAGTTTCCAGTCACTCCTGCCAACTCCTCACTGGTCAGCAACAGATGTGTCATTCCCCTATTTTACAGGGCTAAGCCACCTGAATGCTAATTTAGGCTGATATAATTAAGTGAATTTGCGGATTTTTGTTATATCCTCCAATAGAAAGAAACACAGGAAATGTTTTTAAAAAGCCCAAATACACATGTCCAAATGGTACTGTAAATCTATGATAAAGGACATATAGAGGTTAGAGGCTCATGAACATCTAGCACTCTTTGTTTGCATTTATCCTTAATGTCATATTGTATCAGAGGTAAAAGTGATTAAGCAAATGACAAAGAACAAAAAAAAAACAAGCAAAAAAACATTGTTTTTAACCTCAGCTAATAGACATTTTAATAAAACTTAACAACAATACCAATAGGGTGCACAGTTACAGGTGGTGTTTAGTTTTATTAGTTGAATTGTGTGCATATTGTGTCAATAGTGATCCAAAGGGTCTTGTTGTAACTCGCACTCTGTAATGGTGGAAAAAAATAATCTGTGCTTGTAGGGCACCTTTAATTTTTAGGAACGTTCACACCCTAGGGCAAATGTTCCAAACAAAATGCATATGTGCTTGTCAATATCTCTTTCCTTCACCAGACATTTAAAGCCAATGTCACAAAATTTAATCCATACTTCAGTCTATCCTGATAGCTTCACTCAATGGCTCCTCTGAATTTCATTAAGCTCAACTGTGGGTGTTAATATTTCCAATGAAATTTAACTGTTGGTTAAAATTTTTAAAGAAAACCATGGAGTGGGGGTTTTGCTACACTGGGATTTGCTGGTATTCGAGCGTTCTTCTAGTAAGCATGATTTTTACCGGGAAACGCCAGTTGAGATTATTTCTTATCCATATAATGACTCTTATCCAA
>JAOVYW010000054.1:1272653-1285075 GCA_025775045.1 Hiodon tergisus
TTCTTCTAGTAAGCATGATTTTTACCGGGAAACGCCAGTTGAGATTATTTCTTATCCATATAATGACTCTTATCCAATTAGGGACGAAATACATTGACCAGTATTCCCTGCGGCATCAAGGAGCTGTTATGACTTAACTCAAGCAGAATCATTCCTTACATCCTTCCCTCCTTTGGGCCTAAAGATCAGAGAGGAGAAAAAGTCCCAGAGTGACGGATGTTACATGCAGATGAAAGGGACTCAGGCACCACTGAGAGAAATTCGATTTGGGGCCGGACACCGGGTGAACTGAGCAAGAGGCGCCTCAGGGGAGGAAAGCGCTGTAATGCTCTTTAAAGGTTAATCATGTTATTTTGTGTTGATTTCTCTGTTTCAGAGACAGATGACGTAGCTCTGTGTGACAAACATGACTGAACGCCGGGTCCCAATGTTAACTACAACAGAACTACACTAAACGTGGTTCATTTTGCATGACTGCATGCAAAATAAAACAACAACAACAACAACAACAAAAACCCAGACAGAGGTACGGCAAATTGGTACTTTGGGGCAAAACACAGAAATGACTGAGTCAAAAACTGGTAGAGTTCACAATCTGGTTGAGTTCCCTTGGCTCTTGTTAGCGAGACAGGAGGGTGGCTGGGTTGCGTGTGAGGCCAGTGTGGACGCCAGTAGTGGCAGAGAATCGACACATACTGAAAACCTTATGCAGGTGACAAGGAGAGATCCATGCCTGTCCACAGCGCAAATTGGAGCTGTTCTACCACCTTACATTTCCTAAAGTGGCAACACATTCTATATAAACAGGAACACAGTAGGGCCCGGACTATAACTCAACTCTCTTATCCCACCCACAATTCCATGAGTCGTTTCAATCAATGATTAAATAACTGGAGCCAATAGGATAAGCCCTTTAAAGACGTTTCCTGAAATAGAGGCTTGAGTTAACAGCATATGAACCAAATAAACTGTGATGAGATGCTGTGAAAGGTGCTGACAGATTGCATTAAATCAGAGGGGAAGGGACCAAAATCACTGCAATTAATTAGGAAGTCCTTTGGACATTTATCACACCGTGAAAACTGACATCGGTTTTTAAGATGGTTTTTGAAGTTAATTAATATGTCATTAAATTATAGTGTGTTTCACCACTCATTCAGTGGTGAAAACTGCCACACTAAAGGTATTGTAGATGGTGAAGATGCCATTTTTGCAAAAAATAAGCAATAAGGGAGAACTAGATTTAAGAAAAAAGCATTATAGCCACAAAATCTCAAAAGTATTTCTTTCTGAATCCAAAAAATAACTATAATCTCGACAAGAGAGATTAAAATGAGTCTGTCTAAAATCAGGTAAATTGGTCCAGATGAGGGCTTATGTGGACCCACCATCACTACTTAACCAGGAATTTATAATATCCCGGCTCAGACAAAAGGAGGGAAAACACCTGTGGAATGGTACACAGGAGATAAAAATCAGCCATCGTGGAGAGAACTCACGTTTTCTTGACTGTCTCAGGTGATTAAAAACACATCTATGCTTATTTTGGTAGCTCTATTTCCCAGTCTTTACGTCATGTCTTTGATAGTATACTAGATCAGGAAACCAAGGGGCAAACTGCAAGCATTGCTCGAAAGCTCGGCCTGCTCAGTAAAGGCACTTGCCTGAACTCAGACTACGGACCCTATGAGCTACGTTTTGCAGGTCGAATCCAGTGTTGGTACACAATCGGCTGCAAGGTCTCTGGTGGGAGGCAATCGGCAGGGCTTCTCTCGGCTCGTTGCTAACAGTGCATAAATGCTTCGTCAACCTCATGACAAGCCAATTATGCCCCGAGAAATTCTAGCACAAGCAGTGTCGAGCACAGTTTTAAATCAGAATTAAAAAGTGAAATGCTGTAGTTGACAAGACAGGTAACAATAAAACCATGATTGCCTAAGGATTAGCCTATCAAAGGATAGTACAGCACAACTATCAAAAGGAATATATTATACAGAGAAAGTAAATAACAGTTAAGTTCATCCAGGCTTACCAACCAGCAATTTTACCTCTGTCTTTCCAGTGGGAATGTCATCCTTTAGCTGGCTAGACATTTACATGGCATTACGGAACATTTGCCCAGTGGGGGCATTGAATGTGCGAAATGTTTATAAATTAATCCAAATCTTGAATATTAACCGTTTACATAACTCTTCCCTGCTTTCAGTTAACCTGTATAATTGTGACAAGGACAACACGTCGCTGTGTTGGTGTCTTATTATTCTATGCACAACTGAAACGTGTTTGAATTATATGGGGACAGGATGCCTCGGATCAAAGTGAAGCTCTTTGACAAATACAAAATGCCAAACTGCCAAAAACGACAGTGCTGGTGCACCGGGGTGTCAACAAACAGGAACAAACAGAAACAAACACAGCATATTGTTTACCAAGGCAGTCGGGAGAAACACTCATTGTCGTTCCTCTGACACGATGCCAGGATAGTAAACGGATCCATTTAGCCACTCGAAAAAGCACACTCTTCAAGCTCCGAAGCCCCTGGGTCTCTCATATTGGGGTGGGAATCAATTTCAACTTTAAAACTCGAAATTTTGTATTATGAAACTTCTCGCGAAGGGGGAGCCAGGCGGAAACAGCAGCCCCCGGGAGGGATTTTAATACTCCTGAATCTGCGAGCGTGGTCCGTAACAAGAAACAGGATCTTGTGCTCTGCTCCAGAAGCTGAGAGGGGCTGGTTTAACGATGTTCCCACTCAGCCGGATGAAAGCAGACACCCTCAAAGCTTCACATTAAGCACTGATACTAGCAGAAAGCAGGCGGCATCCGGCCCTGGAAATGATCAATTATGACTTTTTGTGTCCACGAATAAGATATTTAATATAGACACTCTCTGAGAAGCTGAGAATTATTACTCTGGCTGGAAATTTACACTTGCTTTCCTTACTCCTGTCTCCCAGTAACCTTTTCTTTTAATTTATCATTGCAAATATATGAATGTAAGGGGTCCTGGCAGTTTCTGTGTAAGGTGCCTGGACCTTTCAGCGATGCAGCAATTGCACTAGGATGGAATTAATCTATGTGAATTGATTCATTTGTTATATACTTCAAACGTGATAGAATTTATTGAGAGCAATGTAAGGAGAGCTGGAGAAAATTGCTGAAGATTGTGTTCCTCTAAATAAACCCTATAAAGGGCAATACAATTTTTTTTAAACTTTGGAAAAAAAACTCTTCGAAAAAAAACTCCCCGCTGTGCATTTGTGTTATAGGACCCCTCCCTCCACATGGTGGAGAATATGGGCACAGGCACACCTGTGAAATCCAAAATGTGTTAATAATAAATAAAATGTGTCGCTCCACAGGAAGCTCTCTGCTTCCTGGTTTTTAAACCTCATCTGATCAATCAGAGGTTAATTGGCCAGGTGAATAAGCTCTTGGCCTTCTGGAGATTGTCGCGCTGGAAAACTGTCCTTTAGCACCCCGTTTGCGCTAACAAATAGTTATTTATCTGATTTAAGTTGTGCTTCTATTGTTATTAATCAGATTTTTTATCAGGGTTATCACTGTTATTTAACTAATGAAGATAACACAGATAGTGAACACGGGCAACCGTTAAACAGCAATCGGAGAAGTCTGTGGCGGTGTTCGTTCCCACCGGCAGTCTCTGTTGCAGTTGTCCTCTGTAATTCCGTCCTCGTCTTCGCCCCAGATGTCCACGGCGGAGAAGATCAAGGCCACCAGGACAGCAAAACAGCACACCAGTGCAAAGATCACGATGCATTTCTGCTGAGACTGCAAGGGAAAAAAAGAAACACATTGATCCTCAGCTATTTTTATTCTCCCACTCAGGGGTGGTCAAACTGCCACCGCCTTGTCCCCCACAGTCCCTGGGAGTTGGCAGAAGTTGTGGCTTTCAGCAAAAAGAATAATTAGTTGTTATTACATATGTTCATGGGGGCGAATGAGTATTAACGAGTACTCATTAACAGTGGACAACTTGAGGAGGTGAGAAGAAGAGGCCTCGTCCCACAGAGACAGTTGCATTTGAACAGTGGTTAATTTGTTAACTAGCGGTGCGAGCAACTGAATAAATATTTGCAACTGACCGACTGTTCTTCGACCACGCCCTGTGGGAAACTTGGGCCTGAGGAATAGTCATTAATATGGAAGATTACCTTTAAAGATAATCTCTCAGTATTCTCCTTGGAAGACACTTGACAAAGGTTGGGCACTTAATGCTTAATAAATATGTATCAGCAAAATAAGCTCCTGTGTTTTAACTTCTATGCTTTGAAAAAGTTAAACAAAAAAACCTTTATCTTTCCAAGCCTGGTGCTTCTCTGCTCCGGGTGGTATACAAGGAGACCTTTGCCTGATTCTGAAACATGGAAGTGTTTTTAATTAGCCAATGACAGGAAGGAGATTATTCTGCCTCATTAGCCCCGAATGTTACATGAAAACAGTCTGGTGGATAGTTCAGTCATCATAGCTGCAAGCAAATATGTGTTATCTATGAATGATCTGTTACACAGCATTAAGGCACTTCAGGTCTTCATCGAGCGTGAGATTTAAGAAGGTGAAGGTTCACATGTGGGAAGTGTGTGTCTACATTGAGAATGACCAGGGCGGTGCACTCCCAGCTTGACAATCTGCCAGCGAGCTATCCAGGATCGATAGCGCCTCAATTAGAGTGAGAGCGGTTCCTCATCAAATAAAGCAGCAATGATAAACACTGGCCATGCTGTGGGCGAAGCTTCAGCTGGCGGGAATCATCAAGAGAATGAATGACCTTTCACCAACATCATAACAAGTTTCCTCCCTCCATATTTCAAACGGTCTGTTCTAGTGTCACTGGCAGATGACACGACAAGGGGTTGACTAGATGAAGAGCCTCAGACTCCAACCAGAGATCAGTCCTGTCCTGCAATGGGCCACAAACCCAGATCTAATACACTGTTCTCAGAGCACTGCCGTAGCTCAGAATGTTTGCGATGATGTCACTGCATTGTTATGAGATTGTAATGGGCCAGCTGGAAATGTCCCACACCAGAGCACGCTGCAGCAGCATCCATAGTGACCAAACAATGTAAGTGGATGAGTGACATATGAAAGGAGGCGGACATTAAGAGCCAAACTGTGTGTTAAACACTTCAACTGAGCATCAAGCGCACTCTTTAAAACGTAGTGGATAGCCTTACAAACACTGCACGCAATGCTAAACTAAACAGCTTCTTAACCATTCCTTGCCTGTTTCTAATGAGTGTGAAGTGATTTTTAGCTATGATAAACCAAAAAATGCTTAGTCTTTTTACACAGAAGTGTCAGGGTTCATTTGAAGTTATTGTGAATTTTAGTAACTATCAAAGGTCAGTATATGTATTTTTCAACACACAATGTTGTTTAAAATTTTGATTTGCATGAAATCAAAAATGTTATTATCATTGTATATTGACCCATTCAGAATTTAAATTTTAAAAAGTTCACGTTCCACTGAAATGAGAAAACACGATTACTTATCCATGAAGCAGTCCCATATGAACAATTTTCATGAGAAACAGAAGTACTCCGGTTAAACAGCAATAAACAACAAAGAACTTTAATCACCTTCTGGAAAATTACATTGTGGTACAAAATTATGGTAAAATGAGATTATGGTAAAATACAGTGATCCACACAGGCAATTCATTCTCATTCTCAGCTGATGAAGATAGGCTAAATTATTTTACGGGTTACATCTTCTTACTTCATTATGACTTTCTGCACTAGGCATAACACTTCAGCTTGACTGCTTCAGTTCCACTCCCTCTTCACAGTTATTGTTTGACCAAGGTGTCCAACGGCTGTCGGGCACGTGTTAATTGTATCGATCTAGGCGATCTCTGGTTTCATACTCGCAGTGTGTCGGTGACAGGACTTCGGCGCCTCTACGAAGGTGGAGCTCTCTCCATGACACCTGACAACAGACCTGTCAGAGCTGCTGGTGGAGAAAGAGCTGAAGGTGGCGGGGGGAGGGTGAGTACTCATCCCAGTGAGTGGCAGACAGGCAGGGCAGGCCACGATTCTCTCTTTTTAAGCTCTGTTATTCGGGCAGGAACAGATATATTGTTTCTCTGTGTTTCTCTTGCAGAAAAAATTACTTCATTTTGTTTTAGAAATTTGTTCTACACTCATCATCTAAAAACACACACACATTTCTCATACAAAAAGTACCTTTTAGTGAAATCAATTATTCATATTGCTAGGCTGAGAAAGTGTTATTACAGCATTCTCGAGTTGGTCCATTCCAGGGTTTTGCCTTTGGATAACTTAATTAGGCCTTTACATGAGCTCAGCAGTGGAAGACACAAAGACATGTTATTAGCAGGGAATTAAACACAAGCCCACGTAAGAATCTGAATGCAGCGTGAAAATGTGTTAATCTGTCTAAAGAGGACTTTAAACACAGCACAACTTCAGCATGCATCATTAGGAAGAAAGGGGAGTTTTCTCCCGAGACAGCAGCTGGTCCAAGCCATTTCTCCGGCATCTGAAAAGACAGCCTGGTTTTGAACGTAGCCAACGATCCTTCATCAAAAAAAGAAAAAGCTTCTCTGTTAAAGCAGTTTGATTTCTTATTCTCTTTGTAGCTCCTCCAGACCTGCTTTAGGAGGTGTGGAGGAAATGCATGAGCAGTATGTTTACTGTTAAACCAAAATTAAAGAAAATGCTTTGGTTGCAATTTGAAACTTATTTATTTAATGTATGCAGATTTTTCCAGTGTGTAATAAAGCCATTGGTTCTCTGACTAGATAAGGAGAATTTATTTTATATTCAACTCAAAGTGTTTTTTACCCACTGTGACCTGCAATGATACTTATGAGATTCACTGATTATATTTGTTTATTTTCGTCAGCCTTAGCCTTAACAGTTAATCCGAGGATCCACGCTACATGAACAAAGACATGTTCAAATATTTCAGGGAAGCCTGCAGAGTTCAGGAGCGAGCTACCCTTTGGTCCTTCACATTCAGAAAATAAGAAATGACCTGAAGTGGGGGGGAAAAAAAAAACTAGCAATACATCCAAGCCTGCCCGAAATAGTTCAGACCAGATGGTGAACACACCTGTCAAGCACTAGTTGTAGGATCACCTGGCACACTCGCACAGCCCATAGGTCCATCACCTGCAGGTCCGTGTCTGGGCCTCATTTGTGCGATGTTCCTCTATCAGTCACGGCCATTAAAACTGATTTACTGTGATGCTTCACAGCTGCCCACAAATGAGACGGCAACCAGCCGTCAGTGCGAGCAAACAAATATATAATAAAGACGAGTGAGTGGACCATGAGACAGGAGCTGAAGACTCACAGTGGAACTCCTGGAGCAGTATTGCACGATTCCTGCCCGAGTAAATGTTCACCTTCAGTGCCTCCCACAGTCAGGTCTTGTCCAGAATGCAGGAGTCCATGGAGTGTGCCTGGGACCAATGACCAATGATCATGATGGTTGAGACAGGCAGACGATATGGATTGGCAGTGAGATTGCTCACACATTTAAAGTTATAAAAATGGATGGAGAGAACCAGTTCATCAGTTAAGAATTGATTTAGGATTAACGTTGTAGCAAATAACGTCATGATTTCTCATGCCTTTCTCATGCCTGATGCTGATAAATCTGTTTTTAATTCACAAGGGTTGGAACATATGTAGTTCTCTCTGTGGAAACTAAATAAAAACATTTTGCTGTCCTGTCAATCAATACCATATTACAACTAAATTTGTTACTTAAATGAGTTATTTAGCTAGCAAATTGATCACTGACATTCCATTGATTAAGCGTTTCCTGCCATAGTGAGAACAACGCAAATGTGAATTCTGTCGTCACTCCATCACTTGTGTTGTGTGGCTGCGTTGTTGCTTTTCCAATCCCCGCTTTTCTCTTAATTAAAGCGAGCTGCGGCCTGCAGCCCCGCTTGACATTTTACATCTCAGCGGGTAGCTATAGAGCCTGACTGATGAATGAGCGCATCCGCCCTGAGAGCAATGCCTTGTGCAGGGCTAAGGTGACAGCAAACGGAGGGGTTCTGCAAATTTACCGGGACGATTTACATCAGGTCTACCATTTGCCAAAAATGACTAAATTAAACAAATAAAAAACTACATACAGGGGGAGGCTGCAACTGAAGTGGATTGGAATGCTTTAATGTCACCCCAGCATTGTACTTCATTCGGATTTCTACACAGATGCACCAGATACAATTTTTGTTTATTATATACTGAACTGAGGAAATTAATTAATAAACATTGACCTTTACATTGTGTTTCTGAAGGAATCCTTGTTGCTATATTTGTCTCCAGAATAGCATTACACAAGATCACATTTACTTAAACTTATCCCTTCAACTACAAATGATGTTATATATTTTGCCGAGGCAGCCTCTGGTTCTTTTGGTAAAAGGTATGCATTTTAGCCTGGGCAGACAACCGCAGAGAAAACGGTCAGATGAAATGTCTGTGTGATCAAGCATGCGTGCCTCTTTGGTTTAAACACAGCAGTAAGTTTGCGAAAACCAGTTACAAGCTAGAAACCAGAAAGAATACTGCTTTCATAGCTGAAGAGAATGGGGACTATAACATGCCAGTTGTCAGCCTACAGATTTGTCGTTTCCCAGTTAGCTAGTCCAGGGACCTGCAGCTATCTACTGCATAAGACATTTTTCTTTATTCCATTCGCTTGCAGTTTTGCAGCTTACCTAATAGGGATGCTTATCACTTAGGTGGTAAAATTCAGTATATTTAAGCCGATAACATTTTTTACATTTTTTAAAAACCTTGAAGGGATGGAAAGTGCAGCTCTTCCCAGGAGAGCTGATATTAATTATTTTCACAGTCCTGCCCTCAGAATAACAGCTGGGCGTAGACCAAACGTCTGCTTGCGCTTGGGCGAACACAGCAATCACCTGGCGCCTGACAGTGTTCCCTCTGGCTGACTTCCGAGCGATGGCGGATGGTCAGGGTTCCTGCCAGGCATGTCTTTGCCCAGCATGCATAAAACAGGCCCCTCTGACTTTCCTCTCTACCTCCGGCTTTTTCACCGGTGCTTACAACTGTCTAAGAATATACTTATAAATGGTGGTGCGCAGATCCCTCCAAATGTGGGCCAGAACAGACTGTCCCGTCAGATGGGAAGCTGTTCTCTCGTAAAGCAGGGAGACAGCACTAACGTTTACGTTCAGCAGACGGCAGGTTGTTTTGGCCGTAAGTCTGGGGAACAAAGAGCTCCCTCTTCTGATCTCTACCTTTTGAGTTGGCAGAAAGCCCATGGGAGACGGTAACAGGAGAATGGTGAACATTTTCCACACTCCCAGAGAGGTTGAGTCTGAAGGACTCAAAGTCTGGAAGACGTCATGCGATTTGCTTATAATGAATCATATGCACTGCTGAGTTGTTCTGCTGTCCGAGAGTGCTCTCTGAGCGAGGATGCTGCACAAGAAGTAAGATCCAAAAAGTAAGAACTGTCTAGTCATGCTCAAAGCACCGCCTCATGCATGACAAACAGACATGTGAGGTAATGCTGTAAAGACAAGAGAGTATGGATTTTGGTGCGAGTATTGTAAGCTAAGCTCTGCATTAACATACCGTTGCATCTGCAGTTCTGTTCAAACGAATGGCATTGACTGAAAAGTGATTAATGTTTATGCGTCAAGGGATCTAGTGTTTTGGCACATCGGGCTGATCACGTTTTCTCAAAGGTGTGGTGGTTTTTCCATCGCGTCCCTCATACGCCGATCTAAATTAAAGCTCCTGTCTTACTGTGTAAAGGTTGAATGCTGCAGCCGCCCGTCTCAGTTCTCAGCCAGTGGGAACTAGTGGGCCCGTGCGAAAGATCCATTGGAGAGTTGAGAGTGAGATGCCACGGGAGACAACAGGGTTGAAACTGTCAAGTTATAACACACTTTTTACTGTCGGTGCTCAAAAAAAGAGAAAACTAGCTGAATACACAATACAAAGACCACACCAGGACCACTAAAGGCTACTGAATGCCGTACGTGTCAAACACAAAAAAAACGTGCATTTCAAAGAAAAATACACTTTTTGGGGAAACCCTCTGCTGGCTATTGATTGTTTGCACATTTGCGTAATTACCATCAATGGAACCACACTAAGGTGCACAACAAGGCAGAAAAATGCTAGAAAAATGGCAGGCAGTCAGTGGGACTAAGGCAGGGCAGAAAATGGTTTTGTAGAAATTCTGCAATGGTAGAGGCCTTGTTAGGAGACATTTGTTAGTTTTCTAATCACAGGTTTGGCTCACTATCTTTTCATTACGTCTGGATTGTTTTTCAGTCCAAGTTGATATCATCCATCATTCTCTATTATCCGGCATGTCGTTTTTCATAGACAAGGGACACCAGCCATCAGCATTCAAGAAATGGAATTTAGAATATCGTTACAGATGCATTAAATGAGCAAAATTATGTTCGTTTTGTTGTCTGGGCCAGCAAACAATTAATTTCTCTTGATAGGCACTCGGTCACTGGGCTTGGCATTGACTTTGATAGATGTGGCACTGTCCAATATGAGACACTGTGTTATCTTTGATAGGATGATGGCCAGCTTATGCCTGGGCACCGGAGGAATGAGTTGACCTAAACATTTGCCTCACCAGAGTCAATTGTTGTGCAATAGCTAGAAACAATAACAGACTCTTCAACCTGATATCTTCAAACTGATATACAATTGAATTTAACCACTGGTACAGAACCATGTTTCAGACTTCCCACGTCTGAAAGTCCATTTGACTAGTTCCTTTTCTGTAATACCAAATGTTTTTCACTGACCTTGACAATCAAGAGGGTCAATAAAGATCTTTGAGAGACCACGTGTAACTAGGAAAAGAAAATTTCTCGATAATGCAATACAATTAAAGTTAAAATTGATCATAAAATTTGGCCTCAAAGGACATTCTAAACAGGCAGGCACCATTCGACTGCATTAAAGGGAACAGGCTGAGACGGAGGAGGGAGGTTGGCGACCTAGTGGCTACAGGAGGGAAACGTCTCTGACAGCCGCTGCGGACCTCGCACTCCTTGTGTTTCCACCGCAGCCATCCTGAGAAGCCCGTGTTCAGAAGCATCAGTGCAGTACCTGGGGATTGCAGCCAGCCATTAGACCCCCTACTCACAACCAGCAAACCTGGCACAAGGGTGTGCATGGGCCTGCCCCAGGAAGGCAATCTATAGATGACGATGACGAAGATTAACCAGCACAGTAAACATTGCATTTTCGCGTTCTGCATTCCCTCTTTTTTCAAAGCCAGTTCAAATTGTTAGCACAAGGATCCGGATGTGTGGATTGGCCGTTGTCTGAAGGATGGCATGCGCTATGGAAAGATGAGGGGGGCGGGGCTATTTTTTATTTTATTCAAACAACATTTCCAATTACTGTCACTGCACAGAAAGGTCAGAATCACTCAGGAGAAACCAGATCAGACCCTGGGTTGGGTCATTCTCACTGATTTATTCTCCCGCAGTCTAATGAAGCCCCAGACACTGAAGTCCCCAAACATGCCCCGTCCCGGAGAAAACACAGAGGACAGGAGGAACCGAGCATTCTCCTGCACTTTCAAAATTTTGACATGTGGATTAATCACTGTTCACAAAGACGATCTGATTGTCTTGAGGTGGGGATTTCAAGGAGTTCAGGCTCCTAATTAGGTCCGCTTTGTCATGCCAAATTATAATGCCTGACATGCCAAATTTTAATGACTGACATTTCAAATTTAATTCACCAGAGGAAGTTAGAAAGCAAAAATTTAAGAGAATGATTTCATTTTTCAATGACAAAGAATGTACTTAAGCATAATAGATGAAAAATTATTATTAAGTAATTAAATTAACTCTGCTGGCCAATCCCCTGGTCTGACTCTGGGAAAGGGCTACAGAGAGACAGAGAGGGAAATAGAGAGAGAAAGAAGCTCTTCCCCCTGCCTCTCAGCGTTTGCTATCGATCGCAGCCTTGTATCCTTTTGATCAATAAGTCAATTAAAGCTCCATTAGACAGAGTTGGGATCTGAGGCTCCAGACACGGCTTGTGTGGGGAGGTTTGTCTCACGGACCCATAAGCCGAGACCCCAGCCCCACCCCCACCCCCACCCCCATCTCAGGGAAATCTGGCTGGATAGATGAAAAAGGGACAACCAGCACAGGACACAGGAAAGGGGGATGTCCAATTGTAGCGACGGTAATGCTCTCAGCTTCAGAAGCGAAATAGCTGCTATAACATGCGTGGAGCTCGCATGCGTGTGTGGCTGCCGGTCCTACCAGGGTAAGCCTCAACACTCCGCAAAGTCAGTCTCAGTAATCCTTCTGCTGCACTTTACTGGATGCCAGTTTGAAGAGTGAAAGAGCGAAAAGGTTCAATCCTCCCCATCTGAAAGTGTGTGT
>JAOVYW010000054.1:1304445-1319904 GCA_025775045.1 Hiodon tergisus
AAGTGCGGAGTTTGGGAGCACAAAAGCAGAAGCTTTTTGCTGCTTGGACAAGCCCTACCTTATCGATCATACGCCGAGCTTCCTCCTCCTCTGGGTTGCGGTTCTCCAGCTCAATCGTGTAAGTGCCCTTGTCGCTCTGGTCGTCCTCCTTCTCCCCGGGGTGCGGGGCCTTTCGGGGGTCCTCGCTGGGGCTGGTCTGCTGGCTCACGCTGGTGGAGCTCCTCGCGGGGCTGGGGTCCTCCGACTTTTGCTTGAGGATCAGGCGGGCAGCAGTGGCGGGGACGACAGCAGCCGGCGGGGCGGACGGGCCTTTACTGCAGTCCGCGGGCGAGGCGACGGCCTTGGGACGAGGGGGAGGCGCGGGGCACGGGCCCTCTCCTGCAGCACCACCCACCAGTGGTGCCGTCTGCGAGAAGGAGTAGGAGCGCCGCTTACGGGGGCTGTCCTCGTCGAAGATCTCGATCATGAAGGCGGCCCGGCTGACCGCGGCGGGCCCGTCCACGCCCTTGGCCTCGGGTCCCGCCGGAGCACGCCCGCTCTGCGCCACCCGCAGGCGCTCCTCTAGGGCCTGCCTCCTGCTGCCGAAGCGGAGTCCCGCGCCGTTCTCCGAGTCGCTCTGGGTACCATCCGCGTGCTTGCTTCCTGCGTGGATAAAGGGACCAGAAAACACGTTTGCTTTGCACTGTTCCGAGGACCGTTCAGCTTCACGAGTGGAAGCCAGTGCACCCTCCCCCCCTTTCCCCAAAAGCTCCCGTACACCACTGCAAAGCCCTTGCAGAGCCCACTGTGTGAA
Organism: Hiodon tergisus; assembly: GCA_025775045.1. Lineage (NCBI taxonomy): Eukaryota > Metazoa > Chordata > Actinopteri > Hiodontiformes > Hiodontidae > Hiodon > Hiodon tergisus. The sequence continues at coordinate 1,305,239 of JAOVYW010000054.1, forward strand.
AAGAGGCAGGTTACTGCATCTTGTGTCGCGGCACGCAAGGCTGAACAGCCGAGTGTGCAGAGCCCTGCCTTAATGGGCACGGGGAGGAGGAGAAAAAGTGGGGGGAGGAACGCAGTCAGGAAAATAGTGAGGAGTAAGAGCTGACAGCCCTGGGTCTCGCAGGCAGAAATCACAACGCACGACCAGACAGGCGCCATCCACGGGCCAGCCACAGACAAAAGGTCCATTTTTGGCCGTTCACAGCGATGCCTTTCAAGCCCTGCGATGGCCCCCGTGAGCGCCTGTGAGTCAGACTGCATCTTCTTCACTTTAGCCTGGTCACACACACCCACAGACTCCAGCGCAAACCTCCACTGCAGTGGCGCTGGCCTCGACAGAAAGAGCCCTCAGTCTCCACCGGAATCACACTAAGGTGCCCCCTAAGTCACCCAGGGGGACCCACCTGAGAGCATGAATATTAATCAGCTAGCGTCTAAGGGTTTTGGCGGGTCGCCTGGATTCCCTCTCCTCCTTGTATGGCTGCCCTTAGCTCTCTCTCTCTACTCCCACCAGTGACACCTCCTTATCCTTGCGTCTCAGAAACACAACTAGCCAGAATCTACAAACCCAACACTTGCATCACAGAAACAGGAACTCCTCGCACGCAGAGAGACACCGAGAGGTGTGTCACATAGTGCAGAGCAGCCACACCTAGGACTGGAAAAACTGCATTACATCCAACGCGGCCCAGTCAGTCCCCTTCCCAGCTCTGTGACTCTCACCATATGTCCCTTTGAAAAGGTCCCTTTATCCCTTAGACCTGGTCGCTCAGTTTCTCCGCGTCACATCAATTAATCCCAAGGGCGAAAAAGCATCAATTTCATGTAGCGTCTCGGTTCTGCAGACTCCGCCTCCGTAGAAGCCGGCATGCAACTTCAGCACAAAAGAAATTCCCGTGCAGCAGAAATCCACGCAAGAGCTGGCAGGTATTAAAGGAACAAACCAAGCATTTCGCTGCTCACACCCGAGTCGTGCGCCTCAAAGGCTCTGTGGAAGGCAGTGAGGGATTAAAAGAGACGTAGTGGGCTGAGCAGGGGAAGGAGAACCAAAATCCCGCCCGTCTTTTTTTTTTTTTTAAAGGAAAAAAACGTTGCCCTGCAAATCGATGCAGGGCGGTTTCGGGTCCAAAGGCACCAAACAAATGCTGAGGAGCAAGGGGAGGGACCCAAGGAGCCTACTGTATCTTCCGTGGCCAGGTCTGTCCTGGATATCGGCGCTAAAGGGATTAGGGCTGGGTTAGATTACCCCCAGTTACAAATGAAGTGCCTTTTCATTTTAGCATCCACAGCAAATCGGCAGATTCACTCAGGGCAACAGCGCTGGACAAAATGTATGTGCAGCAGTCCCTCTAGACTTGGAGGATCTTATAGGGAAGCTGCGCTCGTCTGGGGGCTGAAAAATTAGCTTGATCTGTGGAAATAGTGAACAATTCTAACAATAACTCATAATCCTTATTTTTTAATCTTTTGAGGAGTGTGAGAATCACACATCAGCCAGCGCGATGGAGAATTATAATTAGTCCCTCTTGGTTCAATGTGGGTCAACTGAGGCACGGTCAGTCATGATTGATTTCATAATCAGCAGAATAGTGAGAAGGACCTAAAGACTGGGAGATGCAGGACATATCATGTTCTCATTGGAAGCTTTTTTTCTTTTCTCTTGGCACAGGAAGGACTCTTGGCCACAACTGCATCAATTTTACACTAAATTGCTGTACACCAGATGTACCCAATTTTTTTCATTTGGTTCCCCTACATCTTACACATTCTTTGTCCCTCACTTGTCTAGTTTTCAGAGGCCCTCAGGAATAGAGGTCATGCACCCTTACTGAAGACAACCTGATCTCACAAACTGCAGGTACTGCTGCTGTAACCCCCACCCCCCACCACACCCTCTACTAACATCCCACCATTGCACCAATGGCAGCATCGATGCCCCATCTTGTCCATTAAGAGAACGCCAGGGTCGCGCTCACCTTTGAGCCTTTTGAGATGGACAGGAACGTCGCTCTTAATGCTCTTGCTGTCCTCCTCCGTGGACTCCCTGCGGGCCAGGGGCGGGTCGTTCTGGGCCAGCCAGTCGGCCACCTTGGTCTCAGACGCCATGATGGCGGCCTGCAGGGTGCTCAGCTCTTTCCCGCCCTGCTGGGGGGATCTCTTGGGACGGGGCCGGTGGTCCGGCGTGAACTTGGAGACGTGGTCCTTGATGGTGACCTTGCCGGGGGAGGTTTCGTCAAACTCGATGGTGAAGGATGCATGTCCCGGGCCCGCGGCAGCAGCAGAGGGGGAGGCTGCCCCCTCCGTGTCCTTGGTGGGTATCTCGTGCACACTGTTCTCGGCTGTCTGGCCCTCTTTGGTGGGGATCTCAAAATAGCTGGGCTCGGGGCCTAAAAGAGACAGGCCTTCCCCCTTGGCCCTCTCACCACCCTTGGCCTCTTTGCCATCTGTGGGTTCACAGGAAGGAGACAATGGGGCGTCAGTATCAAGGTCCTTAAGGGCATTCAATTAGAGCCTATTAAGCCCATTACTCGTTACTGGTCATCTAACCTCGGCATAAACTAATTAATTATAAGAAGTTACTGATCTATAACTTTTGAAAGCTTTAAAAACTCAAGCCATTCCTTTAGATTTCAGTTACCATGTTTACGGAAATTTAGATTTCGGAAAAGAGTAGTCCAAAAACCCCACATTTATGTATATTCCCAGCAAATATTTCTAAATGTGATGCACATCACAAGCCTGGCTGATTCCTTTGTGCCAGTATTCTGCACATTTCCCTGTTTCAGCATTTCATCAGGAGATGTAAAAGGCCAACCCTCTAGCCATAGTAGCAGGAGTAGGAGAGAGGAGAGAGGAGAGAGGAGCAAACTGTAACATTAAAAGATTACCACTTCCTTCTTCACACTAGCCTGCTTTTCTCAGACCACTCCCCAGTATAAAACTGGAGGCCAACACTTACAGAACAGTGGATCTAACACTGGAGGCCAACACTTACAGAACAGTGGATCTAACACTGGAGGCCAACGCTTACAGAACAGTGGATCTAACACTGGAGGCCAACACTTACAGCACAGTGGATCTAACACTAGAGGCCAACGCTTACAGTACAGTGGATCTAACATTGACTGTAAAATTGACTGGGGGGTTCCCCCTCCTCAGGAGGAAACCGAGCATTTTTGGGGCAGACAATGAAAGTACACCAAAAGCAGGCATAAATGATAACTTAAAACTTCCCTAAGGGCTTAAATTGTGTACAAACAGGGGCCACTGTTGTGTACAATCAAACAGCAACAACAGACACTGAAAAATGTATATTCATATAATTGCCTTCTGTCTCAAAAGTCAAAGATATCTTCCAGAAATTAAAGAACCTCACCATAAAAGTAAGAAAAACAAAACCAATCAAATTACCACTTACAGCAATAAATCCATCTTTCAAATCCAAGATAATGGACAAAGCTTGTCTAATGTGACCGTCCTCTCAGTGCTTCCAAGAAGTGTGATCAAGTTTAAAAAAAAAACATGAAACAAACCACGGAACAAAGCTAATAGAACTTCCTGCTTTTATGAATGCCAGAACGCTTCCTTTCTGAGACATCAGCAGTAATAGTGGAGGGGAAAAAATTAAAATAAATCACATGACAACTGAACTCTCTGAGGAAAATCCAGCTCCAGGGCCACGCGTCACTGTACACTTTACACACCAAAAAAAACACAACAACTTACTTTTCAGCTTTCAAACAGTCAAAAAAAACAGCCACAGGGAGAGAAATGTTTTGGGCACAAGCAGACCTTTGTTACCAAACGGCCCAGTGCTCCAGCTAGAGCTATCAGTAGGGTGTACATTCCTGTCAGGAGGATCTCGTGACCCTTCTTAAACAAAGCGGCACATCGACCACCAGGCAGAGGAACGCTCTGGAACTGTACACCCGCCCGCTCGACCGAACTGGATCCTGAGTCTCCATTAAGTTACAGCAAACTCCAGGCCCGAAACCGATAGCCGCAATGTAAACCTCAGCGACTCCTTTCTAGTATAAAACATACGCATTCTGTCCCTAAAGAGAGAAGCCTAAAGGAATAAAAGGATGAAACATACGGATACTCACTAAAAAAGGTCCGAAAGAACCCCAGGGTGTCTCACAGCGCATCTCAAAGCCCAACAAGAGCTATCGCCACAAGGTCGAACATCCTTCCACCACAGTACAGACTGACCCACCACCAGAGGCCTGCTCCTTACCGAGCCTTCACACTACACAGAGGTTGTCACACCCCTTTACATCCTCTCCTGTTCCTCCGGCAGTCAGCCTCCACACAGACGGGGAGGATAAAAAAGATCAGCCTCCCCTGCTCCTAAAAATAGAGCTGGGAGGAACCAGAACGGGGAGCTTTGATGTGTGGAGCCACTGTATACGCACCTCATTCGCCCGGCTGCCGTACGCTGGGGCACAAAGGCGCACCGTGCCTGCCGGCGAAACAAAGGCAGCTTCCTCAGACAAAAGGCCAGGGCCCCGGCAGCCATTGGTGTATGACCCGTTCAGGACCACAAGAGGCCGCTCAAAGCGATAGCCTCTGGTTGCACTAACCCACTGCGGTTCCCCCCAACCACCCGGCCTGCGCTTAGGGAGAGGGAGGGGAAGGGGGAGGTGCTGGCGGGAAACAAGCCTTCTCTCAGACAGCTGGTGCACTGTCCAAGGATGACTGTATTACCTTGGACTTGAGCTATTGATGGGTATGACCGCATTCAAATCTGAAGGCTGAAAGCATTTTTATTTTGTTGTTAAATTTGATTTAAAACCCACCTCGAGCATATCTAAAAAAAGAATGTTCGGTTAAAAATACCACTCTACTTGGAATTTCTTCTGTGTAATATTGTGAGTGATTGGACTGCAGGCCACACAGAGGAGCTCATTAGGTTAGCGCTCTACAGTGGTCACGTCAGGGGAAGGCAGAGGGCTCTGCTTTGCAAATTCATTAAATCAATCTGTGAGGCTCTCACGGACACGGCTCGAAAGTGGCCTGAGCCAAAACTCACAAGCTTATGTAACGTCACGCTTGGCTGAAAGGGACGACTTCCACAAAACAATCCCCACCCGACCCCTTTGGTTATTCCTTCAATAAAGAACCGGCGTCACGCGTCTACTGGGTCATGTCACTGGGCGGCGCTTTCGGTTGAGGACACAGTTCCTGCCACGCCGGAGATGGGCCAGAACGGGACAGACGCTTCCCCAGGGTAACGCAGTCCGCCACAAAGTCCTCGAAAGGACACTCGACAGTCCTCACGACTTTTCCCCCCCCAAAAAAGCTTCCAGGCTTACTTCATCCGTGGTCTGGAATTCACTGAAGAAATTTTTAACCATAAACAGCTGTGACTATAATAAATGTTATGGGAACGATAAAGCATGAATGAACGGTCTAGCTGCCAGCATGGCTAATCTGGTAAAGGCGCTTGGAGCAGGCTGAGCCCTGTGATCCAGGGCAACCGCAGGGCTGAATCTGGTTCGCGTCTCCGCCCGAGTCCCTGAGCGGTAGCGCACAACTCCGAGGGGAGACAGTCAGCAAGCGGTTGTCTCGGCTCTTTGCTAAATAGCGCCCCCTGCGGCATTCCGGTTGCCAGTGCTGTCGGGAGTGTCACGTGTCATTCCCCATCTGCGCTGAACCTCCCGTATAACGCAGAGTACCCTGCAGTCTGTTAAATGGCCTATGTTCTCTAAGGCGGTTTTTTGACCAACCAAACGCATTACTATCACAACCCAAATGTGCAAAACAGAAGCCTGAAAAGTGAACTCTTATGGAAGTCAGAGGGGAACTCTGGCTACGGAAAGCCTCAAAAAAGGACAGGACGGAGAACAAAAGCTCAAAGGACAAGCAATCTTGGTGTGTTTCAATAAGCTGGGAATGATGTTACTGTATTCCACATAGATGTCACAATAAACCAAACACTCTTACTGGGACATCTGCCATCTCCCTGTACTTCAAGTTCAAAGTGTTTTCCACGCCATTGGCGGTGGTGTTTCCACACATTATTGCTGGTGGCGGCCAACTGCAGCTCCCACTGAGAGTTTCGCTGTTGCGAGACGATCCATGCATGCGCGCACTCAAACCACTGAAAAGGGAAAGGGCCAAAAACATTCTTCTTCAAAGTCTTCTTCATACCTCTGAAACCACAGTCGAAAGTCGGAACAATTTTACAGGACGAGTCTCGGCCTTCCCCCCCAGTCTACAATTCAAACTCTCTCCACTGCCGCTGTACTCACACGGTCTCCCGCTGTGTTAATCTGCTGGGTCCAAATCTTCCTCAATCCTGTTACTCCTGCACCGCGCAGGTTAACGAGATCCCCTTGCCCCCTCATAGCAAACCAGCCGATGAGCCTTTCCCTATAGCTTATCCCGCTGGATTGTGCTTTATAGATTTAAATGGCCAGACCCACTTAAAATGTCTGTTTAATTTAATACAAAATGAATCAATTAAACTGTAAATGTTACATAGATCCCCATGTTAATGAACTTAGGCATGGTTCGGATTATATCAGATAAGCCATCAATAGAGTAATTTATCATTTTAAAACATTATTTAAAATAAAATATGAATATATTAAATGTCTAAACAAATTAAATCTGATTCATGGGGCCTATAGCATCAGCAAGGAGGCGGACATCTTTGACAGCTGATGGTTCCTGGGTCGCGGGGGAACGCTGGAATAATAACTAAGAAATTCAGTCTCACCTGCCGCGCCGTTCTCCTGCTTTTTTCCAGGTGCTTTGGACTCCTGCTTGAAGGAGTTTTCGTCATCGGCGTCCCCATCCCCCCACCAAGATGGCTGCCCGTACAGAGGAGTGCCTCGGTGCAGGGCGGTGATGTCCCCTAAAACGCAAGAACAACGTTCATGATGTAGGCTGACTCATCCTGCGCCCTAGCAGGACATGAACATCAGTCCGTGGCAGGAACGCATCCCAGGCAGAATTGGATCTGTCAATCAAGCCCTGCAGGAAGGAGTGTCGTCTTAACTTCAGCTTTAAAGCTGAACCGCTTATCATAAGCTCCGCGGTAGCCGCACACATAACATAAGCAGTCAACAATTTCCTGTGCATGGCGGTGTCGTTCGTGTGCGCCAATATCTGCATCTTGTCCTTATAAGTGGGGAGGGTTCCAAAATCGAAGGAATTTTGTTGCGCAGATTTCCGATCATACCACTTAAATTGTTTTTCAAGGCATTCACGATTTCTACAACCGAAACCATACCAAGGGCCATACAATAAAATAAACCAACATAAGCTAACATAGCCAGGCCTGAGAACAAGCACCCTGCAAACAGGAGCAGCAATCGGTGTCAGACACCAGCTCTGTTATCAACGCTGCAAAATAACAAAATGCTCCGGCGCCGCTTAGTGCCTGGGGAACACAGGTGCCACCTGGGTCTGCTCAGAAGTTACTGACAATAGTGCTGCACGCACTCATGAGGGGGCATTTTCAGGGAAAATCTCAGCCTGACTCCCATAGCTCAGTAAGACGTGATGGTTATGAATTATTAAGGGTGGGCTGGTTGAGGGGCACAGCTTAAATCACGCACCAATCACACACCCTGTGCTCCACCGCATGTTGCCCGGGAACTAGAATGCAATCTTATCCTACGAGGGCTAAACCCATGTGAATAAAACGTTCATTTAACGTTGTATGGCTTTCCAATCAAACCTTGGCCCACATTTCTAAACGAGCAGACATCAAAATTCACAAAACTGAAAACAGACGTCGTCCGCCAGCCTCGGGGCTGGGAGCAGAGCATTTGCATAAAACAACAAATAGTCTGAAAAAATGACCAGGTGGCGGCTTAAAGCAACGCACGGAGGAACGGCTGCCTCCTTCCTCCTTCTGAATAGCCAGGATAAAAATATTTGAGGCATTCGGGTGCGAGAGTGCCATTAGCGCTGTAATTAGCAACCCCGTGCTTTAGAGAAGAACTCAGATGAACGAAGCTGGTTATTACTTGAATGGCAGATGCTAAAATCTGGTTAAACACACCGTGCATGGCTTTAGAGACACATTTTGGAGATTCTGCAGGGCCTCTGCGAATCAAGAGAGCTGTCAGAGCGAACTGGAACTGGCCATAGTAGTACGTTTTCTTCTCAAGCCACCAGGGTCTGTGCATCTGGCCCTGGAGCTCAAATATCAGCCAGCAGGATTTACTGATCGCAGCAGCCATTACACACGGGCTTAGCCGATGCTATATAAAATAGCATGAGAGGATTTATGTAAATCAACGTACACAAGGTCAAATCTATTTCCCAAGGTGACTCTAACCTGAGCTCAATTCTCTAACCTCTTACTAGACTTCCTTAGCTTCTAAACAACATGGTGCCCATCAGTCACCACCATAATCGGTATGAATCCTCCCGTGACGCAAAGATCTTGTAGATCTTCCCCATTAAAGACCGCCTTACCAGTCTCATGGTCTTGCTCGCTGTTCATGTGCTGCCGAGCCAGAGATGCAAGGAGGCTGAAAATATGGCTTGCTATGGCAACCGCTGCAATCTCCTAAAAAGGTACCCAGTGCTGCTCTCTGATAAACTGCAGGACAACGAGCTCCTTGTCGGTGCGATCACCTCGCACTCCACAGAATTAAACACGCCCCCCTGCTTTCTCATCTCGTATTGATTTGTCTGGTGAAAATAAAGCGGAGGCTGGCGGTCTCACCCCACGATATCAGGGAAAGGACGGCAGAAGGAGAGGGCCGCAGCACAAGCAACCGTTTTGTTTCACTCATGATAAAAAAAGCCATGCATTGTTCAACTAATCGGTTGCCGATAGCGACAACGGGAGGGGCCAAGCGGATGAGGCAATTTACAATGCGGCAGTGGAAAATCCTTCCTGAATGCCGATTGGTTTATTGCAGTGGGACGGAGCAGAGAAAGTGTTCATTTCATCATTACAGCGGGCTTGTTCTCGCAATATCTGTGTGATTAGGGAACTACAGATCGCCTGCTTCAGACACATGGCGTAGACTCTTTCTGGATTTCCATAAGGGATTTTACTAGTCATTTGAAGCACAAAAAAATTAAAATATATATATATACACACACACACACACACACTGATATATATACACACACACATACACACAGTTTTTAATTTTTTATAAATCTTTCATGCATTCCCAAATCATATCTTCATCACCTTAAATTTGCATTTACCTTAAAGCCACAGGCCAACCACCTTTAAAATGTTCCATTTATAGCTAAATATCTGCCTAGCATATGTATGAATATTGGTTATTTATTGAACCAGCGGAGCAGCGCTTCCCCAGCACGCCAATGAGGACACACACAGACGGCGCTTGCCCTGCTAACCTGCGGTCTTGTCGTCAGCTTTGAGCACGTCGGCTGGTCTGGCCGACCCCTCGACAACACCTTCCGCCGTCTTGCCCTCGGGGGGCTTGGCGCCAGGCAACATAAGTGGCTTGGACGTATCCGCACTGGAGGGCTTCTTGGTCAGCTGGAGCTGACTGGTGAACTTTTCATGCTGATCGGGAAGGGGGCGGGGGCAGGGGGGGGGACATCAAAACCCAGAATATCACCTTACATCACCGCTTCGCCCAGCAGCCTCCAAAGTCAACACTATCTTTAGGTCTGGGGTCCTTTGCTGGCAACGGTGAAGGCAGCAGCTGTATGTACCAATCCCACTAGCCTTTTAGCTTAAAGCTAAGGTAGCATACCTCACCAAAAACCGTATGGTTATAGAGAGAACAGTGTTTACTCCCCGTTTATCTCATTAGACAAGCCACCATACAACAACAACAACAGGATGGCTCGTTTCCCCTGCGGTCGTCTACTCGACAGGCCGTCACCATGACGCGTCACATGCTACCTCGCCCACTTCAGTGCACGCTCAGTTTAACACGCAGATGTTCGGCCTACTTCCACAGCGTTGCCTCCTACCTTCAGGGCTTCCTCCGGAACGTGCAGCTCGCCTCGAACCACCGTGAATAAGTTGGTATGTGAGAGCGGGTTAAGGGAAGCAGCCGTCAGAACTGTGTTCACACCCACCGAGGCAGGATAGTGTGGCACCCTTCAACACCATCATCCCCACAGACAAAACACGCCTCGAAAGACAAAGAAACCCTTACATATGGGAGGAGAGCAGGCGAGAACCACAACACACACAATAATGTTGACAGAAGTCTGCCTTTGAAGAAACTGATGTGTAATGGGGGTCCCATAATTAACACTTTTTGAGTTTGATGAGATGCTCCGCTGAAACTACCTCTCACATTCAAAGACACAAAACTAATTTTATTGGCTTAATGCAGGAAAACCAATTTTAAAACCATCAAATCAGCTTCAATACTGATTTAAGAACCGTCACGTGCGGGAGGGAGGGAGACTGTTGTGTGAAGGTAAAAGGCACTTAGGCACAGTGTGTCTGTGTGTCAATAAGGTACGCTGAACACGTTTCATCAAACAAAACGGAGGCCTTTGAAGGAGAAGACAGGCAGTCAGGATACAAGGGTCAGAAAAACAAGGTATCTTTAAAATGCTATATTTAGCCCAGAATGAGACAAGGTGAGATCTGGAGAGAATGCAGTAGATTGTTCTACAACCGGCTATTTTATTAGCAGGTAACTTACAGAAAACACTCTTTTTGAATGCAGCCGAGATGCTGCACTTCGTCTTCCTCGTTCGAGATTTTGGAAAGGATATCGTATCCAAACCTCAGCTTGTCATCAATCTTCAGAGTGATGTACATCTGTTCCTGGATCCTGACGTCGTTCACAAACGTCTGTAACAAGAAGAGGGTAAAATCTTAGCGACAGCGGTTCCTTAACTTGGGAAAATTTGGGTTGTCTAAAAGTCATGTGGCTAGACTCTTCGAGACCTGGTGTTGCGTTTTCATTTTTGGCTCTTATCGAAGGCATCCATGATTACAGTTTGGGGATCTCTTTGGGAGAGACTCTTGCTCCAGGTCATTAGCGATTATCTAGATGTCTAGCATTTAACCCAGGGCCGAATCAGCTAAAATATCTGACCCTGTTGCAAATAAACAAATCTCCAAGCCAACTGCCGAATGACCGGCTAAATGCAAGGGCATAACTCTCGATGCCCCCTGACAAGTAAACAGGCTGCCCCCGGTGTCAGGCTTCCAATTTGTACATTTCAAACGTATCTGATTCTGGCCTGACATTACAAAAACTTCCCCCTCTTCCCCGCAATTGGTTTCTTTTGAACAGAGAAGCGCATCGGTAGTGATAATGAACCCGGAGACTCCAATCTAAAATATCAAATGACTTTGCCTGTCAGACGCTTTCTGGGAGTCTGCAATGCACCTGGGCACATGGTTAGTGCAAGAAACAAACTGTGTCAAAGCCTGAATCACCATCACTATTAAAGGCCTTTTATACAGCATTGGAAGAGCAAACGGGGCCTCTCACAGTTTTTTATTAAATTCAGAGAAATTTCGGTCAGGCCCCTACCCTACCATAACAGCCCTATGTAACTGGGTCCAAGGAGAAGGATTTTGGTAGTTATGGATTGATTCTCGATAATCATCATTGTTAAACTATGCAATTCTTTTATTTGCAAAAGGAAAAAAGCAGGGACCGTTTTTTACTACTCCTCCTGTCTCCGTGTTGAGCTTCTGCGGTTCTTCAACTCTGAAACCACTTAAGGGATACACATGGACATGCCGGGACTGAATGGTGAGTGGGGGGGATGTGAGTCAAGCGGAACAGGAAATGAGTGGGGAAGCGGTCATGGGGGGGGGTCACAGGGTCCGAGGCTGAGGCAGCGTGCATAAACAAATGAGTCAGCCATGATCATTTTGCCGATCATAAGCAAGGGCCTCTGTTTGCGTCATTCTTATCAAAAATAATGCAGGGCAAAGAAAAAGACAATCTCTCTTGATCACAAAAACAGAAACTTACCAACACAGACCCTACAGTAAGATCTTGATAATAAAGGACCTTGTATGGATCTCTAAACAGAAAGGTTTATGTTGGAGGTTCTGCTGCTATATGCCAAATGTAGCGATGCGATTTTTTTCCTGTTGGAAAACCTTTGTCCCCAGTTAGCCCCTTGTACTCACCTCTCCCCTGGTGGTAGACAGTTTTTGGGATTAAAAACAGGCCTAAGAAAAGACTTCAGCTGCTGTTATCAAGGCAATTTATAGAAGGCTAAATGTCTTGCCATTTCCCTAGCTGCAGGTAGGAGTCCTTTTTCCATTGTTCAGTGATGAAACTTTTCCTCCCGGTCAATACTCACCCCGTTTAGGCTTCCCAGGTCTTTAACCTTGTGCTCGTCACTCGGCGCCTCGTAGTTGATGACGGCGTGCTGTTTGTCCACGCTCCGCGACTGCAAATGCAAGGAAAACCCGCCGAGATTTATCCGGACCAGAGAAGCGCGGTCGTTCCAAAGAGAAAAAGGCAAACCTTCGCGGGCACAGCACATTACCCACTGGAAGTTCGACGGACAGATATGAAACTATACTTGTTGGTACAAACGTATACGCAGCAGTACAATGATATGTCAAAAGCAGATTATTGCAATGATGACTGGAAGGAGTGGAGATATAATAGAAGAACTTTATTGGCACAAATACGTAAAATCTATTACTTTTATACCCACAAATATGTGTGAGGCCTCATGGGGTTCCAGTTAAGTGTTGTTATTTTAGCCACAGGCTATAAGCTGCTACACCGCTGCCTGAGCTGAAATATGACCAGGCCTCAATAGCTAAATGCTAATATAATGCGCCCTTCTTCTCAATAAATTCCAGATAAATTATCACGGTTGTTCTCGAGCATGATAATTCTGAAGAAAAGGTTCAAAGACAAAACGACATGGTGTGGGGTTTAGTTATTATCAATCACATAACAAGGCTACCAGGCACATACATAAGATTCTAATGATACCACCTCATCCAATACTAAGATGTTTCACATTCTCAATTTAAACCAACTGTAAATTCTACTGGAACATTTTCAGGCTCCTGAACGTGGTTAACAGCAATACTGACCCTATGACTGACAAAACTGAAATGTGAATGTACAAAACTGAAATATTTGCCACACAATGGATGAGAACAGCTATTATCTCCTGAGTCAACATGTGACTTGGCTAAGTGTTCTCATCCACCCAGCTTTCTGTCCACTAAAACAGCAACACAAACACACTGAATTAGGGTGTGAAGGGTGGGATGTAAATTTGAAGAGGCACTCACGATGCCAATTTAAATGTGCCTGTCTGGCCAAAGTGTTCCACCCTTCCACGGGACTGTGTGCCCCTCTGCCAACGCCTGCTCCCAGCCTCATTAGGGATTGGAATAATGAGGCAATGAGGCGACGGCCACACAGCGGGAGCGAGCGAGGAGAAGGACACGCGGCAGGAGAACCAATCCTGTTGTTGCACCAACACTGGTGGTTCCCCTCTAGTTGGCTGGGTTCTGCCTTTGGTGGGACGGGATGGGATAGGACCAATTCATGGCCATGTGTTGTTTCCGGCTCTCACCCTCTTTGTATGCTGCCATAGACATATGTAACTGTGACCACTCGCAAAGTTTCACTTTTCAAATTAAAGACTTAACTTAAGATCATTTGATAGTATCCTGCAGGACTGCATCAACTACCACTACAGCAACCAAGAGATCCTTAAGACCCCAGTCATCTGGGCCCCCACCCCTCTCCTCCTGATATCACAATGTTCTGTATTTTCCCTCAACTCCTCTCCTGGAGGGCAGCACACACTATGGACATTAGATTCTTTAATTCAGCTCCTGGTGCCGGCCAGCGGAGGATGGGCTCCCCCATTAAGCCGGGTTCCTCTCAAGGTTTCTTCCTACCAGCCCAGGGAGTTTTTCCTTGCCACTGGCATGTTTTTGGGGGATCAGGATTGGGAAATATTATATTGCCCTTTATTGCAAAGTGTCTTTGTGATATGGAAACATGTGAAAAGCGCTTTATAAAAATTGACTGATTGATTGATTGATTGAGGAGTTTCTAGGTCAGAAACTGAGAAGCACAGGTGAGTGATTCTCATAGGACCAGGAGGAGAAGGAGAGGTTTAGCCAGGTGGGTACCCCCCAGGGCTGGGAAGATTATGTTTGGTATAGAGCACTGCTAGGGCCCATATAATAGTAACGGTTACATAGCACTGTTTGCAAAGCTGATGGAATCCACTGCGTGGTTCAACAGCTTCCAGCTAAGCTCCTCAATTCCACTTCCTGGTAAAGTCGATTCCCCTCCATTGCACGAAGCTCTGCACACAGTTTTCTGCTGTCGGGTCCTTGGGGCCGAGCCTCTCCATCTCTGACCTTGGGGAAATTGACAACTTCACACAGGCAACCGCTGCCAGACATTCAAAGACTCTAGCGAGGAGGCGCATTTGATCGGCTCCTGTTCTGTGAAACATTCAAATATTCATATATTCTCCCTGCCCTCGCTTGACAGTTGCTGACTATACTTTTCTTTCCCTCTCTCCCTGGGATGGGAGAGAGAAACTGCGGCCAGGCTGAAGAGGGGTTCATCTCCCGACAGCAAGAATCAAAAACCGAGAATACAGGAGTATTACACTCGGCAGACTGTTGTATCAAACACATGTATCATTCAGTTTATACCATGTGTTTATAGTACACAGTTTATACCA
>JAOVYW010000054.1:1323422-1338517 GCA_025775045.1 Hiodon tergisus
TTCAAACTGGCACTGCTCTCAATGGTGAATGTGTGAACTGCTTCTCTACCCAGTGTGAGTCCACGTGTGAGTCCACGCGGGGCGCAGTGCCTACCTGCAGCATGAGCTCGCAATCGTCTCGACCCACGAAGATCATCTCGCGGGGCAGGCGGTGCCGCGTGCCTCCGCTGCTCACCAGGAACCAGGAGGTGAGGCTCATCTCTGCTCGATTAGGCCGGTCCCACCTCCAGGGACTCCTACGTCATCCTGCCAGAGAGAGGAAGAGGGCGGCGTTATCAGAGAGAGAGAGGGGGAACCAGCGGCCGGGAGCTCGCCCCATCCTCACCCCCTCCTCCGCTGATCAATCCCAGATGGCAACAGGAAGTGTTGTGGAAGGGTGGGCTGGGAACCACACCGCCACACTTTTTTCTAGAAAAGAGAGAGGTCAGATTCAGCTGTTGGGTGGATTCTGAATCGGATATGGCCAGGCCTGATATATACAACAAAAACCATCTTCCAGGGCTACTTCATGACGGTATCCAACTGAGCTGTAGACACAGTTTTGCCATGTGCATTTTAACCAATCAAAGAGCTCTTAGCCTAAGCCATAACTGACTGTCACTTAGTAATTCTGTACTTACAAGTCTTACCTTGTGTACCTTTTTTTGACTAAATGTCCACTTTAGCCGAAAGCACCTAATGCATGCAAAGTGTGTAAATGGATTTTTTAGCGTACTCTGAATTTCAATAGGGTATCAGCGTAGCCAATTCATACAACCTTTAGGAAGTGAAGAGGACGACAAACAGTCCTGTGGTGAAAACAACCGAGCTGGCCGTCTCTAACGACAATAGCGGCACCGTTTCCCGCGGTTGCACAACTCCTCCCCAAGAGTCCCTGGTCACTTTAGTCACCCTTGCTGACTCACAGAGAACTGCTATTAAATTACAGCGGCAGTACAGACGAATGAGAGAGGCTTAAGCCATGTGAAGCCAAGCCAAGCCAAGCCAAGCCTGATCCGGTCACTGTTTCCATGCCTGCTTCTGATGAACGGAGCCACTGAAACACTTAAACCAGCTGATATTCTGGCCTGTGTTTTATTATCAATTACATTTTGGCTAAACAAAGCCTGACTCGATGCACTCCACGGCCCGAGACGAGATGCAAGGACACTGTTTAAAAAACGATTTCCCTTAATGGGACTGTAAAAACTAGCATAAATAGTACACTTCTATTACGAGCACTACTGTTCCCTCTGAAGCTAGAGAAGACAGTAAGAATCTCAAGCATTTATTGTAGTCTTTCCCTATGAAAACTATAATGTTTTTTTTTTGTTACTTTTTTTGTTAAAAAAGTAACTTTTTTAGGGGGCTTTCCCTCAGTGATGCGAACATTTATTTCATATAACATTTATTTGAAGCTTGTGCGTGTGAAAGACAAGTGTTTTTTAAACAAATTTAAACGACAAATCGAATTCAGGCTCAGAGCTTCGGGAGGAATCTTTAAACTGGTGGCACATGTAATTTTTTTTCTCCCCTCTGGAACCCAGAGGCTGGCAGACCAACAAAAGGAAAGACGTTGGTTTCAGAGGCCTACCGCAGAATCCTGGAATGCGCACAACATGAGCGCATGAGGTTCGGTTGAGCAGACCCAGCCTTTAATCGCCCCTGAAGAAGCTTTGAAAGCCGAGGAATGCGATTTACAACTAGCTTTCCTCAGAACACACGTTTCGCTCCGAGAGGAACTGTATCCCAGATCAATGCCCAGTCTGAAGCTAACATTTCAGTTTATCGACGCAAAACTCCAATCCACAATCAACCTGCAAGGTTGAGAGCCATTCAAACAACACAGTAATTTCCTGTGAGCGAATCGCAATAACTCAGAGCTGGAATGTGCAGAATGCGTCATAAAATTTCACCACACTTAATCAAAGCACTTTCCCAAAAAAGCGCAGTATTCAGCAGAAAGTTTGCGGCGTTGCACAAAATGTGGCAGAACCCAAAACCAGACCTCGGCTTCCCATCATGCAACCTCCCTTTGTGGGTCGAAGGGTGGATTCATTATTTGCGCTGTGAGAAGTAACCGTCCTCTTCCCACAGGGAACCCTCCCTCAGGCTACACTCAGACAATCCTGGGATTGTAGCCGGCTGGCTGTGCGCGCTTCTTTTGTGGAGTGGGGGCACCGGGAGAAGAAAATGAGAGACAGGAAGTTCGGCTCACTGCAGAGACAGTTCCTGAATCTTCAGCTTCAAAGAGGCAAGAAGCTGGATTGTCGGGTTAGTGGACCATTCGGTCTCGCAGAGGTGCCCAAGGGGGGAAGCTCCTTTTATTTACAAGTCAGACAGCACGGCAGCCAAATAATTCTGCTCTCCAGCAGGAGAATGTCTGATAGAGGCCTGGGAAGCCAAGGTCCACAGTGAGAACCTGGGAAATGTGCTTAGCTTCTTAAGGTCGAATTACCTCAAAGAAATTACAAGCAGAATCAAATCGATTCGCGTTTCAGACATACCGATCGGGTTTCTTATCAGCAAACCCAAGGGCGCGAGAGGTGGGAAGGTTGATCCAAGTCCCCGGTGTTCACAGCTCTGTCTGCCTCCGCCACCCCTCTGTCACCGGCCATCCCTGAGAGATGATGTGAGGAATGTGTGGAGCCCAACTCTCTACGGAGCTCCGATCTCCAGGCAGCCACGTGGAGCCCGCTGCCAGATGATGCAATGGGTCTGAAAGCGGGTGCCTCGCCCCAGTTAACTCCTTCGCCTGGACCGCTGGAATGGACCTGCAGCGCCAAACCAGCTGCAACCTGGCCACAAGAACCTCCACTCCTTCATCAGCAGAGGCACTCACAGGGTGTTATGGGCTTCAAGCCCAGTGGCCTCCTGACAGCTCATTTTGACTGATACAAGAAGCCCTGCCAATGGCTAGTGTCTGCTTTGTGACCATACAAGCAAGTAACTCTGGCCAAGACAAATGAACAAACTACAACAAATAAAAGGCCCTGTAAAAATCTACAGTTGAGAGAGGGGAAATTGAACCAAAACACAAGCGATCTCGACAAAAAGAACTTTGCCTTGCACACCAAAGCTGTGTGAGAACCCATCGGCTCTTCCCAATTGTCCTCCCACAACATCCCTGTACCTGGAGACATGGGTCCAGATTCAATAAGGCCTTCAACTCTGCACAAGGTTACAGAGCACAGGGGGCATGGTTAAACAACAGCCAAAGATAAGAAGGGTTTGCATCAATATAGATGAGTATGGATCTTTGATGAATAGCAATTGGCTCTAGGCTGACAGAGGGCTTCATCTATATATAACAACTGAGCCTTCACAAAACAGGGGAGAAGACTTTCCTTTGACCAGGATGAGAAGCACAGCTCAAATGTCCTCTAAACCATTTCATTCACCAATGAAGGAAATGCAGCTCGTCAGAGTCGGCGGCGAACTGAGCAGAGCGATCGATCAAGTGCTATCCACCCCTCCTCAGAGAACGTCCGTGTGATGTTGGGACCCAATGCGCCCCTGCCTCAGACAACAGGATGGCCAGAACAGAATCCGATTACAGTTCTGAATGACGGCGAGTACCTCATGTCTATTCTGGGCGCGTCTGTTCGCCTCTATGCAAGGCACCGGACCAGAGGAGAAAATGAAGAATGAGGAGGGAAAATGCGTCTCAGGCGAATGCCCTCCTTCTACGCCCTAGCGGCGCCGTGCAGAGTATTCGGCTTGACGTTTGCACCGAGGTGGCCTACTTTTTTGTGCGTTTGCATGCAGAGAAAATAAAGCAACGAGCCACTTCAGCTGCAAAATCAGAAGTCGGGCGCTTTGCTTGATGACG
Source organism: Hiodon tergisus (assembly GCA_025775045.1). Classification (NCBI taxonomy): domain Eukaryota; kingdom Metazoa; phylum Chordata; class Actinopteri; order Hiodontiformes; family Hiodontidae; genus Hiodon; species Hiodon tergisus. Next base: position 1,327,234 of record JAOVYW010000054.1, read on the forward strand.
CTCGCGTGAGGGCCTTTCACTTCTCTTCGCGCGAGGGCCTTTCAGGGCCAATTTAAACAAATGACAAATAGTGACGCTGCGCAGGCTAACATTCTCAACAGAAAATCGACCAAGCTCGATGAGCCATCCAGGTTATTGTGCTGCAACTCAAGAGTCTTAAAATAGTAGTGTGGTCGTGGATAGAACAATAGCTGGCAGATTGAAGGATGTTGGCCATTGCCAAGAGGACCGTAGCTCTGGGTCATGGTGGTGGTGGTGTTGGTGGGGGTTGGGGGGATAGAAGGTCACATCTAGGATTTCAGTGAAACATCCTTGCTAACTGCTCTGTCCAATCAATAAAATTATGTCAATCTCTTCACACTGTATTTTACAAATTGAGTAGTGGGATTATAATTTGAAGTGAGGATCCTGATAACGTTCCTAAGAAAAGTATATGTGATTCTATAAAGGGGATTAAACAGATTTCACAAACCACTGCCATTTTAAATTAAGGCTAGGGTGCTCCTTAAGAACAGAAATTCACCCTCACATTATTGCTAAGTATAACTACTTCATAAGCAGTTCAGTTGTGTTCTATTAATAAACATTTAAGTTTAATTTATTACAAATGCAATGCTTGCTTTTTACGTGACCAAATCGCTTTCTTTATAAGCCTCCTCTCCCCACCCATAGTAGATAGTCCCATCTCCCCTGCCTGTACTGAGAAGACTGTCATGAGGAAATTTGAAAGGGAGTTATAGGGGGATAAATTAGGCAGCTTACTTTAAGCTTCATATAAGCATGCTAACTAGAAGATAAGAATTGGGCTGAAGATGAAAGCTAACTGAAAAAAGCACCAGGTACAAATAACGGACACAATCCCGTCATATTTCTTTAGAAAACAGTTTTCATTTTTGCATTCTCTACTTTTTCATCACAGATCCATTCTGCAAAAGTATTTCCATTTCATTTTTTTAAACGCTGTTCCTCGTCACAGAATGTTTGTCAGGGTGGAAAAAAACAATTTTTTATTGTTCTCTGTCACGCACTGCCGCCGAACACTGGTGGTGATAATGGTTTGATTCCAAAAACCCACACATAACGCACCTCACTGCAGTGGTGGTGCAGCTGTACCAAAATACAAAATACAAAATACAGCATTTCTTCATCTCTTCTGCGCAGATCTGCAACAGCTATATCTACAAAACATGTCTGAATTGCAGGCTTTTCCATAGCCTGTCTATCCTCGCATGACCTATTACAATGTGGTCATCGTTATCTTAGCTCTCCGTACAGAAATAATGTCTAATTATAGGTATATTTCCAGATGCAGTTCATTTTGCTTAACTGAGCAATTAAGGAGTATACGCAATTCCTCATTCAATTTCAAGCCCAATGAGAAAGTTGTGTAATTTCTCTTTTGAGAATGGTATTTTGAGTGAATGGTACTGGCGTTGAACAGAGATGTGTTTTACAATGTAGTTATACTATACAACTCATTGACACAAATTCTGCATATTAAAGTATTTCAGTTCTAAAAATGACATAGGAGCAATGCTGCAACAACATTTCTTTACAAGACATTGTGGCAACGTGCAATGTGGCGAGACATTGTGGCGAGACATTGTGGCAACGTTGTAATGCGGCGAGACATCGTAGCAACGTGCATTGTGGCGAGAGTTTCCTCCTCTTCACAGCTGATGATTCTTTTTATTTTGAGTTTGAAACACATTTGCGATCGCAGATTCCTCAGGGTATGTGCTTGAAGCCATCACACTATCACGGCACGCTGCATGTCGTTTTCTATTATCTGTGAGATTTTCTAGTATGAAACTGTGCTACCCTGAAGTCCGTTTTACCGACTAAGCTAGGTTTTCTACTGCAGTACCTGCATATCATCGCATCTTCCTCCTCATCATACAAAAGCCAATCAAAGTCTGACAGCCACTGAGTCTGGAACTTTCGCTTTTCCATGACACTTTTTGATTCAGAATGCACAATCTTTTCACAAGCTTTTTCAGCTAAGGCTGCAATTTTCGTTTTTTTTGCATCCATCTTTGTAAAAGTGAGTACCGCAAAAAGCACGTCGTCCAGCAAGTGTTATACTTTTATATCATTTTAATTGGTAAATATTTTAATTACATTATTCTTATTCTTTATTATATCCTCCAACTCAATCACAGGCGAGTGAAATCGGACAATTTACTATCCACTGGCTAGTGGCAAGACATTTTTAGTCGCCTAGCCTGAAATTTGGTCGCATATGCAAGTGATTTACTCGCATTGCAGAGGGTTGTAGTGATATATAATCTATATAATATATAATATATTAATCTGCAGACAAAAAGTTAATCATGTAGAAGCCATGGTTTTGTTTTAACCTTATTTTTTAAAACAATAAACAGAAAGATTGCAATAAAATAAATGGTTTTGAGAATAAGACAGAGGCAACCATTTAGTTCGATGGAACATTCTGGAAAACCAGCAGGATAACGTAACCAAACAGCAAAATAGCAGGGGCCGCAGAAAATGCCATATGGTCAGAGAGAAAAACAGAGTGGCACATCGAGTGCGTGTGCAGCGCGTGAAAGAAATAAAACAAAACAAAAAACACAACACCCTTCATCAATGCAAACTGCAAAGGCAGCAATAGAGAACGCTTTCCCCCCGGTGTGGCATTAATATGACCAAAATACGCTTATTATCAGTCAAAATGCCGACAGTAAATCTATCACCAGACACACACCTCTTCTCAAAACATGCCCAGGGTGGAAACACTATCGGCCAATTTTGTCCCTTTGAGACAAGACAAGATCTCTTTCAGATGACCTTGGGTTAGCAATCAGCATAAGCCCTCTAGCTCATATGTGCAGTTAACTGTTTCGAAGAGACAGAATTAAATGAATGGCACATGTCACCAGTGCCCCACGGTACGCGGTTGGAGGAAAGCTGAAATGTGGTAGGCATGCCAAATTTGGAATCTAAGCAGCTTCACTCCCAGTTAACTGGCCAGCATGTCATTGGCATGGTGGTTATAAACAGGTCACCAACAATAAACTATTAGGCTCATTCCAAAAAAAATTTACATCCAGAAAATTCCAAGGTGGACGAGGAATCTTGAACGAGAGACGCATGCCTTTGGCCAGACCAGGACAGTGAGAAGGACACTCAGGCCTGCCCTACCTCCAGTCACACTATCTCACTGTAGAGATAGAGATCTCTTCGTTATTTTATGCTAAATATTGGCATAGATACACTCTAACATAACATGATGTTAAAAGGCACGCATTTTCCAAGGGTAGGCCAATCCTTTTGAGTTCACATTTTATGCTTTCAAGGACTTTGTTTATTGCATTCACAATCGCACAAAACTCCAGATGAACGACGCGTTATTGGACAGTGGACAAAAATGTGTATGCACGGTAATTGATATCTTTTGGTAAGCCAGGCAATGGCGTTCTTTTTGGCAGGCTTCCTAAAAAGGCATACTCCAATTTTTATTTTTTTTCAAAAATAACTCAACAACCAATCGCTCATTTTAAGATTCACTATACCATTAATTAGAATTGAGGGTACACCCTCAGTTTTATTATTAAATGTATAATTTTTAAAATTATTTTATTTAATCGTATTTTGCCAGGCGCTTAAATACAAATAACTCAGACTTAAGCTAAAATAGTGACATAAACCCCAGTGCTTTTATCTGCAGTATAACAGTTGCCTGAGTGAAGCTACACAGCACATCCAACAGAAACAGCCCCTGTAACGTCAGCAAGACTGCAGTTCCTAGAATCACCGCTGAGCATGTCATGCTTTCTAGGAGCTCCAATAAACAGCTCTAACCGAGAGAACAGTAGAGCCTGGTCCCAATATTAGAAAGCAACAACCCCTTTTTGACCCCCCCACCCAACAAGCACAGCACAGACTACAGCCACAGAAGGGTAACACACTAATTAACACACATCGGAGCCAACCGGACGTTTTTTCCACATTAATACGCTTTTCTGAAATATTTTTGGTATTGGCCCACTCAGGCTTCTTCAGTTATACGGCCAATTCAGGCTTTTTCTGTATTGGGAAATCCATACATTTTCCCGCATTACAGTATTTGCTTAGACGTCATGACAATGAACTCCAATTGCCCCTTCATATATCTTTGCTACTCATTGCCATGCCATTTAAATTTACTAAAACAGATCAAAGTCCTGCATCTCAATGGTTGATTCGCACGAAGAAATCGTTGGCGTTTAATCACATATTTGTGGCAAGGGACACATTAACACAACAAAGATGCAATGAACAGCGTCCGTAATGCATTTATGCAACGCGGTGCATGTTTAAAAGCAACAGCTTTATTCATATTATCAGTTCTGGGAAAATATCAGACGTCTTCATTTTCACACAAAACTGCAGTGCAGTATTCGAACCTTTGGACCGAAAGTTTTTTTTTTTTTTTTTGCCAACTCATATAGCCCTTATGGTCCATCGTGCTCAGCAAAGAGCTGACGATGGTAATTACAGAACTTTTAATTCTGTGATCAATAGAAAACTGCATTCAGACCAATTAATGTAGCTGGATCAATAGTAAACTCCAAAATGAAAATAGATCAAAGCCAAGTCACCAAATCCAAGAAAAGACGCCCAATTTCCTGACTCCCTAAAGCATATTTAAAACCTGTGTTGCACATATAATAAATCAACAGATGAAGATTTGTTCTTGTTTTCTTATGATCCCAGCTGGACATCAAAGGAAATGAGGAGTCATCCGAGTTTGCCAAAGCCTTGACTATATCCGGGAACTTAGACTGGTGCCCCACATTCTGTTGCAGTTAAAAAAGGGGAACCAATCAAATCGCGAGGAGAAAATTCATCTGCAGGGTAAGGCAGGTGGGCAGTCTATAGTAGACCTTTCATTCACCATGCCTAAAGCTTTCACTGAGGGCTGGCACTGACGGCCACTCTCAATGAAAACATTCTGCACTCACTACACAGCGTGTGTCTCTGCAATTTTAATTAAAAAACATCAATCCAGTGGAGAGGTTTTAAGGTGATTTTGGGGTAGGGTCACCAAATCTTTAATTTACTGGCTCCATGAGTGTGTTTTTCTTAACTGCACATTATTGGACAGTGTGCAGAGCAAAGGGTTAGGCCTAATCACACAGATGAAGTAACGCTGAAAGGCAGCTGGCTGAAGCCTAATGACACACCCCAAAGCAGATGAGAAAACTGTACTTCCCACTGAGATCCCGGTCGTTCAACGTGGCAGTCCTAGGAAAGCCAGACTCATGTCTTTCCATGGCACTTATGTGGGCCTGCTAGCGAAGCTATTAAAATGTAGGGAAAGAACAACCAAAGCACCGGTATTGTAAAGGAATGAACTGTCATCTGTGTTCTACATGGCAACCAGACAGCAATACGCACAACATTGCCTGAGACAGTATTAACATTATTTTATTAATGCAGCCTTTGAGCAGCCCAATTTTTCATACGTCATCAGACTTTTAAAAAATGGGAAAAATGGGGAGTCTTCATGCCTGTTCCCATGGTTTCTACACTAGAATGTCAATGGTAATTTATACTATCTTCCTTCGGCCTTTTGTCTTACCTTGAAACTGTGATACTTCTCCTAACAAATCAAAAAATGTGAAAGGAGGCACACACACCTTTGATGTGCCATGTTTCCAATCTGAATCTGTGTCCTGTCCAAGACCAAGCTGTTTCCCCAATGTAAATTTATTTCTCATGCACAAACAACTAGTTTCTGAAATCGCAGTCCTCTCCTCTGCCACCGTAGCAAAGTCAGAACCTTTCATAGGCTAGTGTTAACGTGCCAGGATGGGGTTATAGCCTCCGTTTCAGTTTGATTGACACTGATCCCCTGTGTGACTCCTATCATCACAGCACCCCTCCCACCTTAGAGTAATAGCAGGTAAAGTGCCCTTAAAGCAACAAATCCTTCCACGACACATGCAATCCATTCGTCATAACTTCACAAACAAACAGCAGGGCATTACACAAACACTCAAATATTAACAACTCAAATATTAACACAAATTGGGTAAACCTGCCATGAGGAAACGATGACATAATGGTCTCCGATGCCATAAATAAAAAATTTTTTAAAACAACTTTACACCTTGCACATCCATGGAGTACCCAATTTACCAAGGTCGATTTACATAATGTACATAATGTAGATTGTAATGTAAATAAATTAATGACTCTGCACACCAACTGAACATAGCAAGGCATCAAAATATCAAGATATTAATTGCATCCAATGGTGTATTGGGACATACTACTGTATGCAGGCTTAAAGCAAAATAATTAGCAACTGCCAATCGTGAGATTTTAAAAGGGGCTTAGGTAGGGGTGCTAAATACCCCCCCTCCCTGGTGAGCGGTTGCCATCAGGTTTAAGCTCACAGTTGACTCCTGATTGCTATTTCTCTAAAGTGGAATCAAACTGGGGCTAAAAACAGCAAGCCACACGAAGTCCATACCATGCTCCATTCCCATCCTTTGAGCTAGATTTTTTCTTGTGTAACTGAATTGTTTTGCTCGACGATGATATCACCCGTATTAGGCCAAGACATTACCTTTTTGATAGCTTCTAAATACTGCAACCAACAGTCTGCTGTTTCGAATGATTAAATGAGCACAGGCTAATTTTACTACAGCCCAATTTTAAGAATCAATGTCAATAAAGGCATTAGGAATAATAGCCCAACGCAATTGTGGGCCTAAACACTATATTAAGAAGAACTATGTAATGTTCTCTCTCTCTCTCTCTCTCTCTCACACACACACACAGTATACCATGCCCAGGATACACCGTATAGCACAGAAAACCCAAGCCTTGGCTGAATGGTCTGGTATTGTCCTGGCTGTGCACAATTCCTCAGATTCCGCTGGTGAGGCCGTCAGCGGATACATGTGGAGAGGAGGAAGAGGCTGGACTTGATTAACAATGGCACAGTCCCAGCACTCGAACTCCCTGCCGGAGGAGGAGACCGCCATCCGAAATAAACCTCTTTATACTGTCCCGCTCCTTCCAGGGCGCACACTAGGCAATTCGCCGCACAAGAACATTTTTGAGCAGCTAGGAAGCTAGCATGTTCTTGTTCTCTTTCTCCCCCTCATATTTCACTGCGTCTTGACCCAAAATATCAAAGCCGTTTACAATTTGCTCAGAATTTTATCAAATATGTCTTTAAAGGGGAGCTGTTTTTCTTACCACAAGTTATACGGACACTTCAAATTTAGGTGATTGCTTTACACTGAACCATTAATTTTGACCATTACTCTTCTCTGAAGCAATACAAACTTGTAGGTTGTCGTTAATGAGTAATACGCAAATTATATGGATGGGTTACTAAAACATTATCAGAGTTAAATATGGTGTAAAATGCTTCGCGATAATCAAGTCGTATCAAAAGCGTTGATTTTTATCAAAAGCGTTAAAATACGTCAAACATAAGAATGCGCTTCGTGACTACATTTCCTGTCCAGAGTTTCTTAAAAACAGTGTAGTAGTGAAAGAACTAAGATTTTTTTTTAAAACCTCCGTTTTTCATAGTAAAAAGTGCAAGCTAACCCAACCGCGTTGGATGTGTCCGAGACGTTATTTTAGACGCTATATTTCAAGAAGTTCTACTTCACTGGAATTCCCCAGAACTGCAGTTCCATTTTGGAAGCAGAAGCAAATTGTTCTGAGGCCGTTTTCTCTGGCTAAAACGTCCCTTTTGAGGGTGGGGTGGAGGGGGATTCTTCCTGAAATACCAGCTTCCACATTTTATATGTAACGCCGTTAATCAACGGTCTACGATCCAGTTCGTTAACATTTTATATTTGCCAACACAAAACCATACCAACGATGCCTGGCCACGCATGGACCGAGCAAGTCAGCTATCAAAACAAAAAGCCTAATCTAGTTTAGTCACAGTGCTTAAATTATGTTACCGACTGAATATTATTTGAATGATGCCATCCGTTTCATTCTAGGTACTGATGGGACACGATTGAAACAAACATACCATAGACCAAAAAAGGTACATTATCTTAGTTTCATAATGTACAATACATTCTTCATGTTAAATTTCATCACATAATATTGCATTTCGTCGCTATCTTAATGCATGGTCCTTCAAGCTGTTATAGATGCAAGTCGCGTATGTTTAAATATATTGTCACTGTTGAGCTAGGCAATTCATCTCGTTATATCCGTGGATCCATTTCTAATAAAATATGATTTTGCATAAATAACTACAGGGAGGAAATATAATTGCCTTCGCTTTTTCTAGCAATCCATACCGATCCGTAAAAAGGCTACATGGACGGCTAAGTAATCAATGCCGCAGAGCAGCTCCTGCATCTTGTCTATACAGAATAGTTACACCATTGTTACTGGTCGAACACATGATCCACCAACAGGGTAATAAAACATATTTTCATTAAATACATTTTTTTTTTAATCAAGCATATTAATTGCTGCCTGAAATCCGAGCGCGTGAAAAATAAAGGGTAGATTCAGCTGTCTAGTTAGCTAGGATAGATTGGTGTTTTTTCTCTCTAAACACTTTACAACGGGAAAACGCTTATGGGAGACGCTGCATCATGCTTATCAGTTTGAATATATTAATTAACTATTTTTACTGTGCAGTGAGATTACGTTGCAACGGGAGCTAGCAAACAATCAATTCATAAAATATCTTTCACCTACCCCCTCCTCTGTTATTGTATTGTATGTAGCTGGACAGCTATTGCGATATTTAGTATCCAACGTAGCTCCGTTGCTATACAATGCTTTCAGTGCCCAACCCAGTCTCCCCGTTCGTTGCTCTCCTATTAGTGTCGGTTGCTCGGCAATAACATTATTCCTCGCACATAGCGGCGCTGAAGAGCAAGCAGCAAGAAGCATAAAGCAAAAGCGTCTACACTTCCAACACGACCCGGTGGGCGTGTTGCAAAGTAGTGATTGACCGGGATACTAGCCAATAAATCAGAGGGATATATATAATTTTCAAACAGCGTGCTAGTAATCCAATAAACGGGGCGTTATGTGGAGGAAAGGGTGGTACCGGTTTTTATTGACGTTAATTTCGTTTTATAGAAGAGGAAATCTGAAATTCGGCCACTTTTTGAAGACAGGTTTATATCTTAGCAACATTCATCCATGTTACTATTACATCGTAATAGCAACTGAGGGGGATCTGGATTTTGTAGTTTTTTGTTTCTACTTTAGCAACAGAACTACTTTGATAAAGCAAGTAGAACACTACTATTCCCGTGAAACATTCGTGGTTTGCGGAAGTATATGCACATAATGCATTGATTCAAGCGCTGCTCTTCAGTTGGACGTACAATTACGGTTTGCTATTATAAAATTGTTAGAGCGTATATTAAATCTGTTGTACAAAGCCCGTTCTAGTTGTTCGCGAATAACTTGACCCATGAAACCGTCAACCGATTCAGAGGGGGAAGAGTTTGCAGAATATCAAAAGGAACTGAGAGGTGAAAACACTGACAGTTTGGTGTAGTTATTGTTAGATAGCTGATATTATTCTCTTGTGATCTCTGATTGGAAGTGTTCATTCATGTCAACAACTCGTATATTTTTTGCTGCCACTGCCTGAGTAAACTCACAAGACTACTTTGTACGTCGCTCTGGACAAGAGCGTCTGCTAAATGACAAAATTTAAAATGTACTACTAAGTCGACAAATAACTACAAATAAATCGGCTGTGATTGACAGTCACTGGACTAGCCTAACCTAGGCGTTTATATTGACCCTTATCGAGAAGTGTGACTTTAATGCAGTTTGCTCTTAAACCTGTTTATTGAAGCAGTCGAATCAGAGAGAGATGTCCTTGTAAAATTGCAGTATACTAATTAATTATTAATATTTGTATTAAGATTTTGCAGACCAAAAAACATTTTGTGTTCTCTTAAATTGTTACTTAGAGCGCGCTAACCGTAGCATTCAGCAACTGAGTAACATCCTCGGGGAGCGTAGCTCCGGAACCGAGAATGTGGACCAAGGAATGGGCCAGGACACGGACAGCACTGCTGGAGAGGACTCGTGGAACCAGCTCCAACACAGCGACGCAGGTACCGAAATGCTTTAACCCTCAAAGGGACCTCTATTCACTATGCTGTTTGCTGAATTGGAACTAAAGAATGGCTACGAGGAAGACACTGCGCATTTCAAGACGCGTTTTTTAATATCCTACATATCTAAAGCTATGGGACTTACGTTAGGACATCATTAAACATGTCTGCGATGCAGTAATAATACAGAACAACTTGCAGGTTTCACAAATACACTCATGCAATTTACTGAATAGTTACTGGACCCATTTACTAGTTTGCTTAGGTCGGCAAAGAAAGAGCATCACAAATATCAGAACCCACACATGCTTCGATTTTATAGACATACAATTATTTATACTTTAGTTGATTTTAGAAATAACTGACTGATACTGTCTGCATTAGAATACTTTAGAATAAAATAATATAGTGCTTTTCAGTTTAACAAACAAAGTTTCGCTAGCACTGGTATGTGAATGTTGTTAATGTTCCAGTCAACCAGCTGAGATCACTGCTGCAAAAGCAACAGAAAGAACCGTCCCCTCGCAGCCCAGCAAAGCGAAAATCCACCATTAAGGTATTGTTATGAGGGACCCATAGCAGTAAAATCATCGCCAGCTATCTGCTTTTGTGGGGAGCCACTGTCAAAACGGGGACCAAATACCTAACATGCCACTCTTTCCCTCGCTGCTCAGCTGAGGTCCTCAGATGAAGCAGAGACCAGCATGCCTGCGGTCCGAGACCTGGTGCCCATCATCCACAACCAGTCAGAGTACATCCAGCACCTGGAGGCAGAGGTCAAGTTCTGCAAGGTGTGTACAGCTAGGATGACTGTTGGTCCGAATGGCCACTCATTGCTTCCTCATCCTGTCCTTCATTTTCCTGCAACCCCTTACTAGCAGTTAATTCTTACCTCAAATATTTGATGCAAAGTATTGGGCCCTAAGGGTGGAATGTTTTTGTAGCACCAAACTCACAAACCTCGGGTCGAGTACCCACTGATATCAGGTGTTGAGGTGTTTTGAGTGTTTGGTTTGAATTCCTCCCAGGAGGAGCTTTTGGGGATGAAGCAGAGGGTCAGGGTGGTCATCGTGGAGAACGAGAAACTGCACCAAGAGCTCAAGTCGAGGGCAGTGGAGGAGACCCTGAAGGACTACACTATCTTAGATACCACGGTAAATGGTGCTGTGTTCTCCACACCATTCAAATGCAAACTG
>JAOVYW010000054.1:1338617-1352362 GCA_025775045.1 Hiodon tergisus
AGACCCTGAAGGACTACACTATCTTAGATACCACGGTAAATGGTGCTGTGTTCTCCACACCATTCAAATGCAAACTGCAAGCAGACGTAAAAATGTTTTAACATTAATTTGTTTGTTTTTTTGTTGCTTGTGGATCTATTTTTGAGGTAATGCACAATTAAGACCTGAACAAAGGCTTTCTGTGTACTTTATTAGTGTTATTTACTTTCTTAGCAGATGCTTCAATCTTACTAACTTAGATTTTTCCTGAAGATAAATGCACCAGCAACTGAGACTGAACTGGCAACCTTCTGGTCTCAGGCCATTACGCTACTCTGACTCCCTTCGTAATGTGGGCAGACACTTTCCTTGTTGTTCATAGCTGTGAAGAACACCTGCTCCGTGTCCGTCCTCGTTTCTAGGTGGACGCTGCAGGACCGCTGCCCACGAGGGATGGCACTCCCAGAACCTCCGCCTCCAGACCCTCTCGTGTCCAGCGCGATCCACAGACTGACAGCCCCGGCGGGCAGGCTGAGAATCAGAAGTGGCAGAATGAACTGGTGTGTGAGGCCTCAGTTTTTGGCTTTAGTGCTATTTATGCAATTTGCTTTAATTAAAAACATACCAGTGAACCATAGATCTCTTAGATGCATATTTCTCTCTTAGAATTGTCCTTAGACACCTATTTGTGCTGAAAAAGCTTGGTTAACTGTGCCTTATTATCTCTGTATTATCTTATTATAAAGTCCTTTGAGAAAGTGTTGTTATTGAATTGAACCTTTAAGGCAGGTGGAAACAATAAGCTAAGTGACTGGGGATTGTGTCCCTCACCTGTCACTTACAAATGCCTCTTTTCTTCGATTCATTAGGAGCAGCTTAAGTTACTGTACCAAGCGCAGACGGAGACGCTGGAGGCCCAGGTGACGTCACTGAGGTAAGCACTGGAGTGTGCGTGAGTGGCGAGTCCAGGGACATCCTGTTTTATCTGCCTGTTTCTGGATTACAGTGGCACAGTCAGAGCTTGGCCTGGGGCAGCGGGAATCCCCCAAAACCAGAGGTGGTTGTTTTTGGCGCCACACGGCCATCCTTTAATCATTTGTGTCAGACACTTTCACCTTGACGACCTGCAAAACTCCAAGTTTTCTCGATTGCTCCGTGGTTCTTGATTCATTTCAAAAGTTGCAGCTAGGGTAGAAGTTTTATGTAGTTTCAGCCACAAAAGCAAACCGTAGAGTAGGTGCAGGCTGTTGATATTTGTCACGGTTAGACTGTGTGGAAATGCCTTCCGTGAGCAGCTTGAGACAGTTTGATGAGGCAAAGTCGCACTCTTGCCCGTCCTCAGGAGGAAGCTGGTGACCTCGCAGGAGGAGTGCGAGGACCTGAAGGCTCGTCTCCGGCGGCAGGAGGCGGCAGCGGCGGCGGCGGGCGGGGCGCAGCGGGTTGGCGGCCTGTGCCTGAAGTGCGCCCAGCAGGAGGCCGTCCTGGCACCCACGCACGCCAACGTGCACATCCAGGCCGTCGAAAGGCTCACCAAGTGAGTACGATGGACGCTTGGTGCTTCAGTGCGTCCGCCAGTTAACTACGCATCGACCGATTTACCTGTTAATGAACCGTGCCATTGACTGAAGCATCTTTTGTGTCCATTCAATGGTAATGATAGTGTTGTGAATGCTGCAAATTCTTTAAAAGTATTACCAAATTAAAAAGTAGACGATGACTTGAATGCAGTGGGAGTTGAGGGGTTTAGGCCTCTGTTCCGGATGCAGCCACACGGGCGTGGGTTTCTCAGCAGAAAAACACATCTGGCACCTTGAGAAGTTGCGTACATCGGGAGGTTCTAAATCTGCGCACAGATGGCCAGCTTAATTGGAACTGGAGTTCCCATTACATGGTCCCCCCAAAGGCCCGTCTGGGAGCGTTAAAAGTCCCCGCACCTTCCATTATAAAATAATTAGCAGGTTTTTCATTTGTTCCGACATTCAGTCGGAGGTGAAAAGTCCACCTCGCGCAGATCAACCAAACCATTAAAGGGGATTTATTTGTAGAGAAAGCAGAATTAAACCGCGTTGGCGCAGCGGTGAATCATTGTGCATTTCAATCCTGCACAAAATGACGCTGTCACAGTTGAATGTAACAAATCTGTTGTTTTTACAGTCAACCTAGCAGCGTTTAATATCCTAAAATCCTTGGGAGTCCTGTTCCTGCTCACTTCAGTGAGTGTGCAGGGAAGTTAGGTTCGAAATGGGGACATGTTCTTTACACTAGACTTTTGAAACGCTTTTCGGCTTATCAAGTCTCCCCAGCAGGCTCTGCTGCCATTGCCCAGTGATTGACACGTTGACATGCCGCACTGCCCCCGGGAAAACTTCTGACAAATAACGGATCTGTTTGGCGTTTTTCACCTAGCTGTGCTCCGTGAGCTGGCAAAACCACTCTGCTCACCGATTTAATATGAGTATCTGATTTCTCTAGCTCGCAAGCGAATGTATCGGCTTGTCGTTGTGCGACACACAAAGAGTTTATTGGAAATCGTGAAAGGGATCATTTAACTGATCCGATAGCTGCTGGACAACTGTAGCTGCACAATAGAGTTATCAGCCCTCGTTAACCCACAAATCAATGGACCGCTCCACTCCGAAGGCAAAAGCTCAACAGATGTGTTGATTGTTCTTCTGAGCACTGTTGACTAACCTATTACCTGTTGCAGAGAATGATCCATGCCAGTTCCCTTTTGGAAACAGTAGTAGAGATTTATTAGTTCCTATTTAGTGTCATTTCATATTACAAGCAATTACATTTTTTTTTAACACAAAACACAAGTTAAGGGGGTTTTGTATTTTTGAATTTGGGGGTCACCAAAACGTTTTTTAATCCAAACCCATCAGTGGTGCTTTTTATAGTTTCGCACTTTATTTATCCGGGAGTAATGAGACTATGCCCTGAAAAACCGCATCAACCAAAATGCCTCACTTTCCATCCGGTAACTGAGCCGTGGACAAAAGAAGCACAGGTGAGAGAACTCCACATGAAATCGTCTTTGATGTGGGCTGTCAGTTTGTTTCTCAGGGCTGCTCCCGGTGCACTCCTGAGATCACATGCCTGAGCATTAGCCATAATTTAAGTGATCAATTGGTTTTATTGGTTTGTCACATTCCCTCCATCACGCTACAAGTGCCGTTGCGGCCCTGCCCTATCCGTGACGTGTGCGCGGGAGCGAGTGTGCTGAGGCTCGGTGGTGTGTGTCACGCGTGTGAGTAAAGCGTGTGGTGGTGTCCCCGCCGTGCCACAGGGAGCGGGACGAGCTGATGGCCGTACTATCCTCGCTGCGGGCCGGCCAGAGCGAAATGCAGCAGAGGGAGTGGAAAGCGTATCAGCAGGTCAAGCAGGCCGTGGAGATGGCCGAAGAGGCCAACCTGGAAAAGACCCGGGTGAGGCCCGTGTTTAGAAAGCTTGCAGAACAGGTCGCAGAACAGCCAGTTCTGTCCTGTTTTAAATTGTCTTTTTGTTGGCAGTCTTTGTAATTGATCAAAATCTGATTTTAATATACGATGAGTTGGTTGGAACGCTGGTGCCAGAACTAACGTATAAAATTATCCTTAGTTTTCAATGCGTTAAGCAGTCCAATTAACCAATTTCTAAAATTGAATTGTGAATTGACAATGCGTTGCAATAAGTTAGCAACAGCGACATCTGCTGGAAATGGCACCTTCCGTGTTTATTAGTTTCTCTGCTTGGTCAATCTTGTGAGTTTCTGATATTGAAAACTGACACTTTCATTGAGTTTTAAGAAGGTCAGATGTTACTAATGACTTGAAAAACTACTTGAACCCTTTTATTAGGCGGCAAGAGATTCTGTTCCTGACATTTTAGCATTAAAAATTCCATAGTTTTCCTTTGGTTGGTTATTCCGTGAATATTCAGTGCTTTTTTGCATTTAAATGCTTTTTTCATTGACCCAATTTAGCTTCAGTTCTTAGTGTGTTAATGGTTTGAACGTGGCCTACCATAAGGAATGCATGGGTGTGACGTGGAGCCCTCACCAGTCCTGCTTGAGTTTAGCTGCGTGTGTGTCCTCAGGCCGTGGTGTATAGCGAGCAGGTGCGGAATGAACTGGCCAGGCTGAGGGAGCGTCTGGAAAAGGAGCTAGCCACTGAGCAGGAGAAGATCGCCCAAGCCAGAGAGGGTGCCTGCAACGAGGCCAGGAAGGATAAGGAGGCGCTGGCACAAACGGTCAGTCTGCTCTCGGGCGAAGTGGACGGGTGAGATTCAGTGGAGCCCAGGAAAGGGATGTGACGGCGCATCCACACAAGCAATCAGTTAAACCTTTTCCTTCAGTTTTTCATCAAATGAGGTTGCTGGCCATATCCCTTCTTTAACTGTCGTTTGTCATAATAACTTGGACTTTGCTACCATCTAGTGGTCAAATTGGTTACTGACATTTTTGAGGTTAGAAGAGAGTTGTTGAGGTGGTTTTAATCAAAAATCAAATGTCGGGTACAGTACCCTGATCTGCTTAGTTAATTAGATGTGATGTGTACCTAGTCTTTCATTCTTACTGGAACTAGAAGCATTGTGTTAGCATAAACACATGCATGAAGCATTCACTGTGGGTTTTAATTTTGCCGAATCAGAATCCGGATCCAGTTCTGTGTAGAACTTATCCCCAGTGTCGATCTGTGTAGGAATACTCCTGTGTAGGAGTCGATTTGGTCTGTGTGTTATGATAGAAGTCTGTTGTTTAAAAATGCAATTTGCAAGTTTAATATATAAAATAAATGTAGGCCATTCACTGGTATGACCAGTGTCAATTGTAACTGTAGTGTAGAGTTGGCCGTTAATGTAGACTGGGATTCCGGTGTTTTCTTCACTGCTCTTGCACATATGACTGGTCACTTGGAGCAACGCTATCCCTTACAGTTTCCCTGTTTCCCTTCCAACCTGCAATGTTTTTGTTTTTTCAAGCAATGTGAAAATATCATAGATTTATAAATGAACATATGACGTCCACCGCAAAGGACGCTGAGTTAATTTGTCGTCCGGTCATCCGTGTAAGGCAGTACACTCTAACGGAAAGGAATATTTTAAAATATCGGCAGATGACGAGATTCACCTGAACACGAAATGCAGATTTACCACGTTCAGGGGTATTTTATTTAGGTTTGAAATGGTACCAATGGTAAACACTGCAGGATGTTTGTCTATTTTCTTTTTCTGATCTGTGTGGATGGTCTTTATTCATCTCAAATTCGGTTTGAAAATAATACATTTTGCTTAATTTTGTTACCAATATACAGATATGGGATAATTTCAAAATTAACAATGAAGGATGGATAGCTTTTAACTGTTTTGGAATCTATTTTCTATTTTCCCTGTAGGAACCAGCAGGTGGTGCCCTAGAGGGAGTTGGGAGGAATGTATTTCGGTGCAGCGCCTGGTGAAAGTGTGGGTGGGAGGCTTTAATAATTCTTAGCGATGCTGTGTCTCCCCTCTCTCCAGGTGGCCAGTCTGTCTCAGAAGGTGGCAGAGTTGGAGGGCCAGCTGGACCGGGGAGACAGAGAGAAGGGCTCCCTGTCGACCCAGCTCGATGAGGCCCTTCGGAAACTGAGCTCCCAGGAGATGGAGAGCAGCAGGGTACGCCTGTCCCGTTACGTCGTCAGATCGGGGGATCTTAATGGAGCGCAGCGAGGAAAGATCTTAGAATCTGAAGGATTTTATGCTGTCCTATATTCTGGCACCCGTGATGGCTAAAGGACAGATTAAACAGATTTTTTGTTTTTAATATGGTTGTAAACACTGAGTTTGATTCTTAGGAAAAATGGTGGAGGGCCTTTGTATGAGAAGACTCTACCACAAGATTAAGTACTCTTCGGTTAAACTACTTTGGTCTCAAGAAGCTAGCTAATAATCTCAGCCTAGGAGAATTTATGGAGAAAATATGCATGCCCAAGCCCCTTTAAGGTCTGATAAGTAACATCTTGAAGTTAGCATGGTAGTTTGTAAGTTACCAGTGAAGTGGACACAAAGTTCAGCTCAGGTGAAGATCCTAGCAGCAGCATTTTAAAGAAATTGGAAATAATTAGTCCCAGTGTCGCAAGTCCCTGAGAAAACGGAATTGCACTTGTAGCTTTGCACGCCAAACCAATATTGCTTTTAAGAACTTCCTATTGTGTCAATCGGATGTCAAAGTGGCGTGCATAACCACTTTAAGGAAATTGCTTTAGAGAAATACCTTTTAAACTGCGTTTTGAAATATGAGTGGATTTCAGAAACCCCTGCACATTAGATACTATTCACTGTTTACATTTCCTATAAAGGAATCGCCCATAATTTTCACCTTCTCTCTGTAGGTGTGCCGAATTAATTTTTAGAACTGTACTCTTTGCTGGGGTGGCATCGCTGAATTTGAATGAGTACGCTCTTTTTAAATTGACAAGCCTATCTGCTCAAACACTGCTGGAGTGCCAGCCTCACTGTCCCTGGTCTCATGAAGCTCTCTAACTCAGCGACTTTCTCCATCAACGCATTAACACTAAATCTTTTTTGGGTTAAAAACTCATTACGGCTAACATACGATGGAGCTAATAATAAATGCATGGAACTGTGAATGGAGAAGAGTGGTCGGTTCAGTGTAGGGATTGGAAGATCTCTTCTCGGTGGTCTGTTTTGGGAGATTGAGCCGGTGTAATAACTTTAAGGGTCGGCAGTCTGGTCTCACCCTTTTGGTTTTAGCCGTCACAGGTTGTCAGGTGTTCTCGGCAGGCCGGAGGTCAGGGGCCACAGTGTTAGCGGTCCTCTGGGCCGCGGTTTGGTCCTGGCCACTGCTAAAAAATAAAAAAAGAAGCCAGGAACAACCATTTAATGAATAACAACCAAAGTCTTTCACGGAATGGCCAATGTAGCTTAACCGTGAAACGAAACTATTTTCAAGTTCTATATTTGTTTAAATGGTAGCATTAATGGGTGGAGTAATTGAACATCTTGATGGCCATATTTGATCAATTAAGACAATTGTTTTCAGTCTTATTTCTTGAGTTGGGGCCGATTTAGAGTTTCCACAACTTTCCTTTGTGCTTTTTTCCTTATAGGACGAATATGCTGTAATTAATCAGCAGATTAAGTGGGACATATGTGCAGACAGAAACTTAATATTAAAAAAAAAAAAAATTATGGTTGCAAGACAGACATGAGCATAAATTGGCTTAAATGAACCCCTTTAATGGAACCACTAATCAATAAAAGTGACGTTTCCGGGCGCTTTGATGTAGGACTAACTTTGCAATATGTTTATGAAAGCACACCATGAATGCCCTTTCAAGTGGTTTTAATCATAATGGAAAACCACTAGGTGGCGCCAAATCTCTATATGCGGTTTTCATTTCGTTTTGTTGTCTCGGTAAATGGGTGTCACTTACACGGGGACAGATGAGAGCATTGAATGGTGTACTTGGGGGTGAGAAGCGTTTCAATGAGCGGCTTTTCTGAAAAAGGCTTTTTGATATGGTTATCAGTGGGCAATCGGCGGAATCGATCAGACCAGACAATGTGGGGGCTGGTATAGTCTAAACTGTGCCCGCCTCCCAGGTTCTCAGTGAGCTGCGGTACCAGCTGAGTCAGGCCCAGCTAAAGAGGGAGGAGGTGGAAAGGGAACTGCGAGACCAGGGCTCCAGGAGCGCTCGACAGCTGGAGATGGCCCAGCAGGTAAGCGGCCCGTGTGTGTGAGCTGGAGATGACCCAGCAGGTGAGCGGCCCGTGTGTGTGAGGTGGGGATGACGGAGCAGGTGTGTGGTCTGTGTGTGTGAGGTGGGGATGACAGACCAGGTGTGTGGCCCGTGTGTGTGAGGTGGGGATGACGGAGCAGGTGTGTGGTCCGTGTGTGTGAGGTGGGGATGACAGACCAGGTGTGTGGCCCGTGTGTGTGAGGTGGAGATGACAGACCAGGTGTGTGGCCCGTGTGTGTGAGGTGGGGATGGGTCTCCCCAAAAGTGCCCGTATCCGGGCATCCAGGTCCACTGGCCACTCGTTCGGCCAGGCCCAATCGGTAGGAATAAAAAGAATAAGTGGATCCTCAGTTTCAAACTCAGGTGAGTTTATCACTGGCATACATCACATCATCAAGCACACGTTATTTCTATTTGTATTCACTAGATGGATGAGAGCACACACTTCATAACCTGCTTTGGTATATCTGGTTATATTGCTGGGCTACATTGAGAAACTGAGGTGAGCTACCTTGCCCAGGGGCACCATAGTGTGCCATAGTGGGCCAATCTGGTCCAGAGTTACAAAGTCATTCCAAACACGACACCACATGCTGCCCAGATACGCCCAGTAATGATTATCCACGCAAACAGATGGAGTTTCACAGAACCCTCGTGAGATAAAACCTGTCATTTATCCGCAATCCAGTCTAACATTTACTCTTTAATCTGTGTAAACGTGTTCCAGCACTCAGTCTGCCCATGTGATCCGAGATGGTTGGAACCCATTCTTAATTGTCTCTGATACCAGTTGTTTGAACAAATGTCCTGCCTTCTTACCTATATATGCAAATTTTCCAGCTGTATAAAGGATTTTACCAAAGCACCAAAATACACATGGCTTGACACTCCGTTTCCCCTCCACTAGGTAGCACCAAACATGCACGAAATGCGACTGGAAATGCGACCTCTTTTGAAATGTAATTCCCACATGTCCTTTAGCCAGCTTGAATACTTTTTGATGAACAAGATTATCCACCATTTGTAGATAAATTGTAAGGGTCGGTTTTGGAAGCCGGTCTCTCTCATGCTTTGTGATGACTGCTGGTAATTAAAGAAGTTTGTTTTAGCTGGGGAATAAAGTATCCTGTTTATGATGGGAAATCTTGTGTTAGACTGTAATGGTTCAGGTACATCTGCAATACCTGTGATCTGATAATTTGGTTTGCCTGCAAATGGGTAACAATTATCAGCGTTTCCCTTTCAGGTGATTGTGTGATCTGCGTCAAGTCAGGTGTTGGTGTGAATAGTACTCAGAAGGAAGTCTAAAATAGTACAGAAGTTAAAGTGATGTTGAAAAGAGTGGTGGCTCCTGTGTGATTTTTCTGAATTTTGTGATTATTTTGAGAATTTGGCGTGGGTTAATTACACAGTGTGAACTCATTATTTTTGAGTCGTGGATGTGGTGGAGCAGAGTACCCACAGGGAAAGGTGAACACCCGAGATGGAGGCAATAACGGTGGCAATAGAGCAGAAACAGTCATGGGCTGTACCGAAAGGACAGACGGAAAGGGCAGAAAGAAAGAAAAGATAGACAGAAAGACAACCTTGTGAAGAAAATAAGAGCCCAGGCGACACGCGTCTCTCTCTCTCTCTCTCCCTCCGGGGGCAGGAAGCGGAGAAGCTGGGTCGGGAGCTGTGCGGCTGCAGGCAGCGTCTGGAGGCGGCCCAGCGGGACGCGGGCCGAGCCGGGGTGGAGGCGCTGAGCCTGACGGAGCGGCTGGGCCAAGCGCGGCACCAACTGCACCTCACCAGGTAACCCGGCTAATCCTATTACATGCCACAGCAGCGCCGGCTCCACCGGGCCCCGGCGCCAGCCCCGCGGTCAGGGACCTCGGGCCGCTTTTATTAAACGCGGGAGGACCAGCTGCCGCGGTCGCGCCTCCCGACCGCGCGGGCCGAGCGGCCTCCGCGCACCGACGCCTGCTTGTGTCTCCTCCGAGCACGGAAACGCCAAAGTCAAAAATGTGCATTCTCCTATCGCTGTGATACCCTTCCTTTTTGTGCTAGAAAGAGTTCCAGAATTTTCTAAAAGTCGGTGCACTGTCATGGTTCACTAACCCTAGTAATATAATGGTCGTAAGCAGTCAAGCTGGAAGTAACGAATACACGAACGCGCTTCACGCATTAGGGCTTTTCCTCCTGAACTTCTGGTGGAGTTTTTTATTACGAGCTTTCTTTCATGTCGGTTGAGTAATGGAGAGGGTGTCCACGGACTTACGATGTCGGGTTAGGGTGGCCGGCACTTAGGGCATATACGTACACGCCCCGCTTTTCCTGTATAGCGTTTGTCCTGGTGCCTGGGCTAATTACCCTTTAACAGGAACGTCTTAGTAACCCATTATCATCTAGTAAAGTGAGCCAGGAGAAAAATGCATTGCGTCCGTTTAGTTTATTTGGGAAATCATTGGTCAATTTGGTCACCTTTTCTGGGACTTCTATTCTAACAACACTAGATTAAGAATTATTTCCATATAATTTTTTGTTTCAACAAGATTGTTGCTTTATAAAATGCTTCACTATAAATTCATAATCATAGCTGTATAATCTCTCTGTACTACAAGTACTGTTTGAGTCAGCATCTTCCTTTACTGTTTTGTGACTTCGCTACTAAATTTGTAAAATGGCATTTTCCACTACCAACACACAATCGTCTCGTAGGTATAAAATACCTCTTAAAATTGCTGTCTAACCTTTGTGACAGGAATAAGGCTGACTTTCATTTAGCAGATGTTTTTATCCATTATGTTCAAGAGCATATGATTAAGGACATAGTTATCATTTTTAAGGGACGCATTGCATTGAAATGGTCGCTTAAGAGTCATTGATTGAACTTGCTGAAGGATGAGTACTTCCTGTTTCAGACCAAAAGTACTTATTTTTGAAGTTACATTCAAATTATTGAATCACAGCGTGCTGATAAAGAAATTACAGATCAAAATAGAGTTCCATCAAGCAAATTAATGTCACCGAGTTCTTGCAGAGTGTCATCATGCTGTTTATTAAGGAAAAAGGCGGGGCTTGTGATTGTTCACCGGCTTCCTTTCTCATTGGGATGGCTGCTGGTCCGCACCAGATTGGCGTAGCTGGCAGCGCCGCAGTGCCCTGCCCCCAAGCCGCATTGCAATTCTCCACCACAGCCGGCGCTGGCACAAGGGCGTTGCCGCCTGGCAGGCCTCCAGCCAATGACAGGCACAGATCTGTGGGGAGGATGGCGGGGTCTCTGGGAGCAACACCAGGTCTCCGCTCTCTGGCAGGGGGCGTACGACCTGGACCCAGAACTGCTTTGGAACCACTGCCCAACCCTGTTTCAGTTTTGCCCACAGGCGTGGCCGGATGTTTGATTGCAGAGGTCAAATGTTATAGATGACCTGTAACTCGATTCAAAATAAACCTTACAAGTTACCGGTCATCCTCTTCTGCTTGTATAATTAACCTTTGTCATGGCGAGACTGCCGAATGTTCAAGTTTTGTGCGTCTCCTTCAGCGTACCGTAGAACCTGGCTGCCTGTATGCTGTATGAGATGAAGGCCGGTTTTGTTCCGGACTAGCCTGTCTGTGGTTTGCTCTGCAAGGGCGCTCCACAAGGGCGTCAGGAAGCCCATCGGGGGAGTTTGTCTGCTGTTCCCCAGGGAGCACACCTTCAAACGTGTCAGCATCTGTTTGAGATGCGCAGCTGCCGGAGGGGAAGGGTGGGCAGTGGTGGCAGCTGTAGGGTGGCGAATTGGACGCCCCGCGATGATGATCGGTGACCTCTGCAATGTAAGGGGAGCAGGTGTGGCATTGCTGGGGTTTTTGGGGTGGAATCTTAAAAGGGGGGGTTCTTGGAATCCGCTAAGCTGCGTAAACCGGCTTCATCCAACTGGAGCCTTGGCGTTGTTTCCCAGGACCAGATGTCAGTGACCAACTGATCAGAACTCACAAAGCCCAACTTTGCTACCAGGGGGGCGGGTTTGTCATAATCAGGAGTGTGTGTGTGTGTGTGTGTATGTGTTTGTATAGGCTAGAGCAGTCAATCGCTACGTGAGATTGCTTTCCATTATTTGGTCCGGATAAGTGGGTGTGGGCTTGGGAGTCGGGCCCACTTCAGGCCCCACAGCGCCTATAGGTCGTTAAGGCTTGAATGGGGAAGGTCATTACAGGAAGTGAAGCCTGCCTTCTCTCTCGCTAGCCACGACTTTGCCGAAGCCAAGGCTTCTGCATTAATGTGTTGTGTACTTAATGCAGTAGCCTCGTGCCAAGCCCATCATTCCTGCAAAAAAGGCTGATTAGTGGAGGGCAATGGGGGCTCAGGGAGGTGGTCTTTTGGAGGCCTGGCTCCCATTATGGGCGAAGAACCGCACGATGCTATCGCCAGTCCTGACCAAGGGGGAGTGTATGTTAGCCTTTAATTGGGCCCTGCTTGCTTGTGATAAGGCTCCAAATGACCTGATGTTTTTCTCGGGGCCGGCCCAGCTGCTGACCGGCACCGTTTATTGGCTGCAAAGGCAGCCGGACGCGCCGATGTGGGCCGCTGGCGCCAGTCCAAGGGGCCAGCGGTCAGATGCCGGAGACATCTGTCTGTGGCCTCTGTTTCCCCTGACCCTGGGGGCTGCTAGCGTGTGCCAAGCGGGGACCGGTGTGCACCAAGCGAGGACCAGCATGCACGCCACTTAAGGGTGAGCCCTTTTCGCGCCGCTCATACAGGAAGCTCCACTTCCAGGGGAAAGTGCGTGTTAAAGGAGGCAGAGAGCCAGCCCTCTGAGGGGGCCTTTGATTCTGCTTTTTGTTCTGTCCTCTTCTCGTCCCAGAGTCTGAATGATCACAGCTCGCTTGAAATAGGGGGGGCATAAAGCAGTTTGCCTTTGTTTGATTTGGGGCACTGTCCTCTGCACCACCCCTCCGCAGCGGATGGTGTGAAACGGGAGCCTCTGGGCTCCAGCAACGGATCATCAGCCAGCTGTGCGTCAGGCAACCGAGGATCTGGAATAATCCCTCCACTCTGTTCACGTCCTGACGCTTTTGAGCCCTGGCTTCGTTTTGTTTGTTTGCTTGCTTGTGGGTCCCCTCCCCACCACTATCCCCCGCTGCTATATGATAGCTGCCACTGGCGGGTCCCCACCACCCCCCACCAGTGGGAGACTCCACCTCCAACGGGCGTAACAAAACTTGACTGAAAACCAAGCTGTGCGCCTCAGCCAGCCCGCTCGCCAGACGTCCTCGACCCCTAACAAATTTCCATTCTGTATTTGTTGTTGTTTGGACAGCAGAGTGGCTGTTGCATTCTTCCAAATGTCCTCGTTTTGTCCATGCGAAATTGTGCTTCCATATTAATGATGGTGGTTCAGATCCATCTGTTGGCCGTGGGGATCAAAGTTCTAATATAATGTTGGTTATTCCGCTGTTCTACTGGAACAATATCGGACATTCTAGACAGAAAATGACGGGCATTCTACAGAAACAATGTCGCTCTATCACAAAGACATACCGAGCTCTCGCATGCATCTGTAGTGTTCTGGTATTTATGGTGCCTTCAGAGAGAGACACACAATACTTAATATTCAATAGACAGAGTTTCTAAGTTTTATTTTAAAATGTTACATACTTTCTGTACGTGATAAATCTCCATGAAATGAGCGCGTCGGTTTGCCTTAATTTAAAAAAAGGCTGTGTTGCGGTGCTCAGGATCACACCCACCACTAATCGTCACTAATACCCAACATAATTTCACCATTACAGAATGTATAACTTCTAAGGAATATGATGGACAAGCTTAATATATTTCCCAATTAATAATATTACTATGAAAATCTACAATCAAATACGTATTTCACTAATTACAGAAAATTTATATTATTAAGACTAACCTAAATGTTTTGAATTGAATTGATAGATCCAGTTGGTTGTCTTTTTACAATAAAATAAAAACAGACGTAACAGTCTATAATCAGTGTTAGAGATATGGCCTTTAATTATATTTTGCTGTTTTTATTACTATCAATTATTTATTTATTTATATTTAATCGTCCT
>JAOVYW010000054.1:1378275-1390682 GCA_025775045.1 Hiodon tergisus
GTGGAGTACTGAGGCGGGTAGATACTGCACAGAGCACGACGCCGTAGGGGGGGTGGGGGGGGTCTCACTTTATTCCTTTTTTTCCAGAGTGGTGGGGCTGGGTAACTCAATGGAGATGAGTGTAATGGATAGGGACAGGCTGTAAACATCCGACTGCTGATGTGGAAGCCGGCTGCCTATGGCCTGGCTAAGACTACAGTGTTTTATAGGCCCCTTTACACGTGACACCTCCGTGGTTCTGGTTCACAGTCCCAAGTGTGAAAGCTAAAGAATAATACTACAGGTCTTGTGTTGTGCCAGATGGGAGTTACCAAACTGTTGGGCCCAGGTAAAAACACTAGCTTTAATTGGCTTTTATAAAGCTTGCATGCTTGGCACTAGTGATTTAAGTTTTCAATATCTCGCTAGCTACCTTACAGAATGGCAAGCTGGGTATGTCACTTATGACAGTGATGGCTAAATCAGTTGAACAGAGAAAACAAACACATTTGACCTGAACTATTTTAAAATGTCTTTCTTTTTTTTCTTCTTTCAACTTGGTTCGTCTGACCGCATCTTTACCTGTGACGATCAGGTGAAATGAAGACTGTTTTGCTTTGTAGGCTTTGATGGAGACATGAAGGCGCCCCAGCCCGAGGTGACGGGAACTCGCAGTTTATTGCATCTGTATAGTTTTTCGGAATCTTCGCTCTCTCTTTCTTTGCTCTTTTGAGCCGACTGCTTACGGTGCAAAATTTAATGTGAAAGGAAGCTCTACCAAGAAAAAATAAATAAAAGAAGCCAAACTAGGTTATCTTCAGACTGGTATTTATTTCAGCTGAGAAAGCAACTTTGCATCCGAGCAGATGGGACACAATGTCAAAACTTTCTTCCCCATGTCTTTATTTAATGTTGTCCTGTGTGGCGTCAAAACTGCTGAATACCTTCACATTTTATTAAATAATCAATAATAAACAAAGGAGACTCTTTTGGTCTTCATCTGCAAAGAGGATTCAGACTTGCTCTTCTCCGTTTTTATGGAGCTTTCTGGATGCTACAATTTGATACGTATGACTATTTCTTGACAAACAGGAAGGAAATTAAATTGGTCATGTGTTAGGATTGTTATTGTTGCCATTTTGTAATTTTCTTCTGAGTTTCTTTAATCGGTGTATTATTTGTAAGGTATCGTAAGTTTTATTTTTCCTTGGACATTTTTATATACAGATTATGATTGATATATATATATTTATTTATAAGTGGTGTTTCCATGTTCCTTTTTTTCTTAATTTTTGTTTCATTCCTTCTTCAAGTCTTCTGTCAAATTGCCAGACTAAATTTCGAGTGCACCAATGCTGCGTCTTGGTTATAATTAAGCGTAAGGTGATTTCTGTGAAACAAAAGGATTTAAAGGTGTGATGGAGTCTCTGAGGGTATTTTGTTTTCTCCAGAAATCACGCCTGTTTGTTCCGCCACTAGTTTGCAGATCTCTCATTCTTTTAAACCATTAAAAAAAAAAAAAACACATGCCTCGTAAATATGTGTAAATCCCTTTCAAGTGAAGTCTTTTTTCTCGAAGTATTTCAATGAATTAGTGCTGTGGCTGTCTATGCCTGAAAATACATAGATACATGATGACCTATTGAGCCACTGTAACCGCAACGGTATTTCAGTGAAAAATCAGCGTTTTCTATATGGTTGGCAAAAGGAATGCTGTTGAGTTCACACTTTTGCACTCTGAAGGTGTTTGTTTTTCTGAAATACAGCTTAACGTGCCCCTTTTTCCATTTAAACACATGAAATGAAGGTATTTTAACATTAGACGTTTATTCATTATGAATAATTTCATCAATCATAATGAAACAATAAAGAGATGGGCAATGGACTCCAATGGATAAGTTCACTTTCATTGTACTAAAATTTTAATCAGAAATGTAAACACGCTATGTTTATAAAGCAATTAATGCATATATGAATGAATGTAATACATCTGCTAAAGTCTTGGTTGATTGTAGCGCTCACAGTACATACCTACTGTTTAAAGCTTGGCATATGCTACTGAGAGCTATTATAATAGCTTGTGTTCTTGCTGTAGAAACTGTTTAAACGTGTTAACGATACATTTTATTGAAGTTTCAATAAGTTCTTTGAAATTTAACGAAATGTCAAGCCCATTTAACGAAATGCCTGTATTGAAGCTCATCCCATTTTGTAGCTTCTGTCTTGTTTTCCCATCAGATTCATGCGTTGACAGTAAAGCCACTGTTCTGCATTAGGGCTGGGGAAAAAGTTATAATTTATTATTAACAAAATAATTTCGTCACGAACCGTTCTAGATATCTCAAGTTACAGCTATGTCTGATCTAGCTGCCTAGTGTATGGTACTTTATATAACTAAAAAATGTTAATGATAACTGGGTCTGACTAATGTTTCCTGTGTTGAGTTGATCTAGATAGCTATGCAAGGTCATTCAGCTAGTAAGCTATACTTTCTGAATTTTTCCCCCAATTCTGAGTAATATGATAGCAAATCATTAACTCCCACCAAAGGAGCCCAACTAGACTGTGTATGTTATAAAATGGCTTGTTAGCTATTGCTAATAGCTAAAGTTAGCATATAGTTCTTGATATGCAAACTGCTGATGATGGAATCAAGGACTCATGATGCCCTGCATAAACCTGGGCTAAATGTAAGTCTCAGTGCTAAGTGAGCATGATGTTATTCCTGGGTCAGTAGGCCAGCGCTTTTTTGACTGAGTCCGAGCACTGCATACGTGTGAACTGACTCGCAATGGCTTCTTTGAAATACTTTATTAGTCGTTGTGTTGTCTGTGAGAAAAGTATCCTTTTATAAATGAATCTGAGCGTTGATAAGTAAAAACGCACAGATTCCAGAAGTCCACGGTGCGTTTCGTTGTCGTCCAAAACGCCCGGCTAGCAAGCCGATTGTTGATGAGCATCAACGGAGTCGACAGCCTGACGCTCCGCTCTGCGCTCGTTACAGGAACCCTAGCATTTGGTCATTCCTGGCCGCGGTTCGCGGTGCGCCGCAGGGTGCCGCAAACTGCGCTCGGATGGGCCGCGCCGTTCCAAAATAAAATGGGCAACAGCTTGACTAGTGCCCACTTAGACAGCCCCTGTGCCCCCTGCTCCAACACCCAGCCGAAAGCCTGGATTCTGGGGTACATGCCTCACGTGCGTGGCTATATCACTGTGTCGTCCCGCCGCCGCCGCCACCGGCTTGACCAACCTCGCCCTGACCTCAGGAAGATCTGCTCCTGGCCATGTATTCAGCTAATAGGGAAGACTTAAAGGGGCAAGGGGGCACAAGATTGTACAGACTGCTGTTTTTAAACGTGAAATAATAACTGAGTATTACAACCACCGTCAGGAGAAGGGGAGGGACACTATAGGCACTATTTTCACTATGGTGAAAACTCTCCCACTGTCTCCTCAAGTCAATTCTCATTATCAACCACTCCTTTAAGTCCACAGGCTCTTAGGCTTAATATCACCACTAAGTGTAGTACCTTAATGACAGCATAAGCTGCTTGGGATTCAGTCAACTGCGGATGACTCCAACCTACCTGGCATGTACCCTCCTCCTGGTTAATGGGGGGTAAGTGGCACGTTTCCGTTTCCCAGCCATATGGTCCAGGTAAAGATCACACTGGCTAAAGGTCGGACAACAGCACTCAATGTTTCTCTTTATTTATTCTGTTAATTTAAAGTATTGTATTACAAAGGCACTTTTACTTTTTCAAATCACAACATTGTAGCTCATCTCCTCAAATCGGAAATCTCAGTACCTGGCCCGATCGACCAATCCAAAGAAAAATTCAGCCACTAATTGACACCCACTGAAGATCCCTGAAGTAAAATATAAATTGCAAAATTAATTGTCTCTGTAATCTGTAGCAGTATTTACATGGTTGTGGTACCATATGTTAAGGACTGTATTCATGCCCTTACGTGTTTTGAATATGATGAGGGAAAAACAGTAGCTTATTTCTAAACGTTAACCCAGATCGATAAAATTAAAAGCTAAAAACATCACTACTTAAGATATAATAAACAACGGAGACAGCATGGGCGTGACAATCTGTGGAAATTAGATTTCGAGTGTTTCCCGGCGTGTACATGACTGAATTTCATGTTTATGTGACCAACGGCCTCTTCCCCCACAGTCTCTCTCTTTTGATAAACTAACTAACGAGGGTTGAAATATTTTACAGTGATATTTTTTTTTAAAATAAAAAACTATTAAAAAAAAAAAACGACATGAAACACCAACGCTCTAGCGTTGAAAGACGCTCTCAACTTGTCAGGGCCTCAGCTTTTCACCTCTGAGCGCAACTTCATCTAAAGTCCGCTTATTTTCCCTCCCGGTAACTTTCTGAGCGCCTCGTACTAATTGGTCGGCAGACACCGGCAGTGCCACGCTTGCCCCCCACCCCTCCCTCGGAGATAAACAGTAACAAATGGGTGGCTGTGAGGTTGTTGCGAGCCCATGCTGAGTGGTGGTGTGGATGGTGTTTTAGGCCGCTGTTCAAGCACAGCAGGGGCCCGGCGCGCTCTCCTGGTCTCACAGTCGCGCCGAACGCCCCGCTTTCACACACCAGACGACAGCAGGCCTGGAGAAACGGTCACTTTGGAACCGCGCTCCGCACACAGTGAGCGAGGAAAGTTTGTGCAGTTAATTAACAGAATGCGCTTCAACTTTTGTGCGTTCTTTTCTTCTCGAGAGCGATGTTTCTGGCTCTCGGCACAGATAAATTAGACTGAATATGAGATTAAATGGGGAATAAAAAAAACCCGAATGCATCTGTCAGGTCTTGGGCATCTGAACCTCAGAATAATCAGCACGTCTAAGACCTGAGAGTGACAACTAATGCACGAGTCAGGCTTTCAATAAATGTCATGATATACTTTTTTTCTTAGGATGTAACATTTGTTTGTTTTTTATGTTAAACCATTATATAAGATTTTAGTATTTCTTCTTGTGCTTTCATGAAAATGTAAACTTTTTTGTCTGTCATTGTCAAGTGTAAGTAATTTATTTTTCATCGTTTATGAAATTGCGCCTGTCGGCCGCAGTGGTGTTGTGTAGCAGGAACCAGGGTCCGAGTGTGTTGGGTTCTAAACTCCTCTGCCTCATCCTCGGGCCGGGGTCCCAGACCACCCCTTCCCCCCTCCTCATGCTCCCCTCACCCCGCCCCGGCATTTCTCTCCCCCCCCTGCCGCAGGAAGGAGAAGGAGTCAGCGGAGCGGTGTCGGCGGGAGGACGTGGAGAACCTGACCGCTCGGGCGGAGAAGCGCGAGGTCGAGCTGACGCAGAGGCTCCGCCAAGCGGAGGCGCGGCACGAGCGAGACGGTGGGTCGCCGCGACCGCTAACCCTCATCCCCGGCGCCTTCGCTGCGCGGGACGGCACGGGGAACACCTGTAACCTTTGGCTGGCCGAGGGGGAGCAGATGCTCGGCGCTCCGGAGGTTCCACATTACATATTAGTTAGCGTTTAAAAGGGAGCACGGGCAGCGCGGACTTGGGGAGCGCTGCGCTCACATCTGTCGCACCATCTGGATGCCCGGTTTATTTACCTGCGTTTGGAGAAACTGGAGGCGCGGGCGATTGCCAGAACAAAGCGAGGGAAAACAAAAGGGCTCCTTTTTTTGGCGAGTCTTTCCGCTGCATGCGTGTGGTCTGAAGGGGGGATCGGCATCAGCAGCACAGCAGGAAGCTCTCTGGGTTTAGCGAATTAGTCCTTTAATACCGCCGACCACTTCCTTCTCAAAGCGTGTAATAGCCACTCATACAAGCTAATTAGTTTTTTTTTGCACCCCCCCCCACTCAGTTTTTCCCCCAGAATCGCCTCTCGATGGTATCCGGGTAGTTTTTCTTTCTTTCTTTCCGTTTGATTGCCTTTTTCTCCCTTTTTGTTTGGGCCTACTCTTTGGGCCACGCACGTCCGATCACTTTCAAACCCCCTGCCGCCGGGTTTAGGTTCTCTTCCTCACTCTGCATGTTTGGTTGCGTGTCACGTGACAGTTTCTGGGGTGCACTTTCCTCACCTCTTGCCAGCGCAGGACCGAGCGGCCATTATGGAAAAGCCCTTCTGTGTTTTCCAGAGACTGTTGCAGTCCTCCTGGCGCGTGCCTGCAGGTGCCCGGGAAGCCGATAGGAGGCGCTCCTTGGCGACCAGCCGCGAGAGGCCCTGCCGATTTTAACCCCGGCCGCCGCTGTGCTCTCCTGCTCACAAACGGCTAATGACAGGACCTCCGCAACTCCGGAGGCCCCTTCTGTATTTTTGGCAGCACTGTGCTCCCACCCCCATGACCTGCTGTGGAGTGCATGGAGACTAAATGTGGTTGCTGTTCCCTAAAAGTTTATCTGTACGTTCAGTCTGTACCTCTGGGTAACAGCATTGTGTCTCTTCCCCTTTCCTTTTTATCAGGTTAGGACCAGCATTTCAGCTTCGCTTCCATCCGGAGACATTGAAGTAATTGTATGTAGGGATGTTAGAAATCCCTCCGCTGCCACAGCACGGATGGCCTGTCCTGAGTCAGTGTCACCTTGGATCCTGTGGTCTCACATTTGCCAGTCTACCACAGCATTTTATATGCTATTTCTTCAATTTGGAACAATAGAGTTGCTGTCTAAATCAGTTAAAAAATGTGTTTTGTTTACTGATGGTGTCAAATTGAATGCCATGTTTTCTGCAGTGAAAGTCAGACCCTGCCACACAAAGGGGCACCACCTCATAATTTAACACTCAGTTTACGGTTCAGTCTGTATGCGTGCAGTTTCGATTTTTTCATCCTTCCATTGTGTCCCATTTTTTCAGATTATTATTATTTATTTTTTTCAGATTTCGGGATAAATTCCCATATGTGATTCTTGAGATCTGAGAAGTGTATACCAACGCTCTCAGCACTGGCTTCAAAGAGGACAATAAACTGTTGAAGGTGTCAGGCACTTTAATCAGAAGGGCTCTTTAAATAAAGCAACGGCCCGTCATGTTTTGTGTTGTGACAGCCCGTGGATCAGGTGGAATAAGGCAATGTTACAAACCCTTTGTTTTGTGCAGAAGATGCGTTATCAATAATAATGTGCTTATTTTATTCAGGCTAATCAAAGCTGGACCTTTTTTTAGGTTTCGCTTTGACTCTCAGATATTAGTACATGTGTACACACACCTGATTGGTAGGTTTCACTTTGACTCACAGATATTAGTACATGTGAACACACACCTGATTGGTAGGTTTCGCTTTGACTCACAGATATTAGTACATGTGAACACGCACCTGATTGGTAGGTTACACTGTGACTCATAGATATTAGTACATGTGTATACACACCTGATTGGTAGGTTTCGCTTTGACTCTCAGATATTAGTACATGTGTACACACACCTGATTGGTAGGTTTCACTTTGACTCACAGATATTAGTACATGTGAACACACACCTGATTGGTAGGTTACACTGTGACTCATAGATATTAGTACATGTGTATACACACCTGATTGGTAGGTTACGCTTTGACTCACAGATATTAGTACATGTGTACACACACCTGATTGGTAGGTTACGCTTTGACTCTTAGATATTTAGACGTGTATTCGACTCCAGATTCCCCCTCAGGATGAATGTTGATAGTGGGTCAGTATGCAGCCATGTCGGCGTAACTTACTCTCCACTGCGTCTCCTGTGCCTTTCAGTTGGCGAGCTGGATGCCCTGCTGAGTTCCCAGAATTCCCTGATTGGAAAGCTAAAAGAGGAGTGTCATAGCCTTGGGGTTCAGCTGGAGGAACTGACAGAGACCAGCAGGCAAGTTTAATATTTAAATGTTTTCTTCAAATATTAAACAATGTTTATTTAAAAAAAAAAAATGTTAATGTACAAATGATCGTCCTAGAATATTACTGGTCAAGTAGAATGTTTAATGTACTACTCCAATTAAATCTGTTAAATTAGCATAGAGACAGCAAATAGTTCAATGTAATGGGACTAAACGAAAACACCACTTGATAGTAGCCATTAGCCATTAGCTTACCCTTCCAGCTCACTTAAAACCTGTAACCCACATAGCCCTAATTCTGTAAGGGACAACAGTCGGTGTTGGTATTGATCACTAAGTCCCAGTAGCTGTCAACTACTCGTCGGTCCCGCACCGATCACGGTTATCCCTTGTTCATGGAGGCAGTTCAGGGCCGCGTTGTTTTTGGCATTGACCGATGGTCCCTGTGCTTTTTGTTGTGTGTCTCTGGGCTGTTTTCCTTTAGCGCACGGTTCTTGCTTAATGTGCCGGTAAAACTCCAGCGGCCGGGAGGCAGATTAGCACGCGTCCGCTTGCCTCGTCCGTTCTGCCTCACTGCACCGACGCAGCTAACTAGATGCACACAGCATTCCCCCTCGGTGCAGGCCAGGCCCCTTCGAGGATGCTTGCTGTGGGTCGCACTTTGCGCCTGGGGGGGCTGCGGGAGGACTGGGCCGGACGTTGTTAGGGAACGACTGGAATTCCTCCCTGCTGGTGGCGGCTGCTTCCCTTTTCATGACTTCGCCCCCACTGCAGACACGCACACAAGGAACCGTTAGCCCCGCCATCTATCATGCAGCAAATGTAGTGTAGCGAGCGGCTCTGGAATGCGAAGGAGGACAATCGCTCAGGCTGACATTCATTAATTTGCGTTCATTTGATCCTAAAGTAGTATTAGCATGCTGTCTACAGTTGCCTAAACAGAGCCGTTAGCTTCGGTCAGGGATTTGAACACGCTGTACACACAGACACACACACACACACACAGCACTTTTAACCCATCCGTCTAAGCATGGAGGGAGGTGTGAACGGTGCGGCAGTGTTACAGGGCTGTTTGTGATGTCGATACATGCTGGCGCGCAGGCGGGAGGTGGAACAGCTGTCCCTGGAGAAGGAGCACCTGCAGGAGGGCGTGGAGAAGCTACGACGGCGCTTGCAGGAGACGGAGGAGCAGTGCGTGCAGCACGGGAGGATGCACCAGCGCATGAAGCACAGGTTCGTCCCGTCCCATCCCGTCCCGTGTCCTCTGCACACGCACGCAAACGCGCTCACCCTGAGCCGCCGCTGCGCTCCGCCTTGACCGGCCTACGCGGTCCGCTGGAGCCCACCGGCTGTTTACACGGGGTCAGAGTTCAGCCCAGAGAGGAATTGGCCCCGCGCGAGGTCAGGAAGGTCAAGATCGGGTGTACAAGTCAGAACCAGAGAATAGTCTCAGCTCGCCAGAGAGAAGAAAACCAAACTAATTCTAATCAGGGATCGTCAATAACCTGCCGTGCATATATGTTGCCGAAAGCCCTGTTGCAACGCTGGGCCCTTGAATCCACGTTTTGGGGTGTGACCGGTGCCAAACAGACTGATCACACTCTGCCCCCGGGCTCTTCTTTCCTGGAGAGCCCAGGCCCTGAGGCAGAGCTGAATGCGGCGAGGGGAGGGGGGGCGGCGCCCCGACTTTGCAGAGGCCGCAGTGTTTCAGGCAGGAACATGTGCAGCCGGTGGGGCGCCTGGCTGAAACGCCGCCTCACAGAGCCCGTGGGCGCCAGCGTGTGGGTGTCGCTGCTCCACTCCGAGCTCGCGAGCCGCTTCAGCTGGGAGCCAACATCCTACCGCTCCCAACATAACACTACATATTGTTCAACACCCACTGCAGCAAAGCCCCAGTAGGGGCAAGAAACAACAAAACTCATTAAAAAAATAAATACAAATAAACTCATACAAATAAAACGTACTACTCTTCTCCTGGAAAATGTACTTTAAAACAACACAAGATCTTTTTGTCTGTGTGACGCGCTTGCCCGAGCTGGAGGCTCTGGCGCAGTGGTGTAATTGGGTGACCCAGCTTCTCCCACAGCCCTGGACCAGCAGGGGTTCTCCGCAGCGACGCACGGGCCTTCCACCCAGGTACCTGACAGGAAGGGCCGACAAACTGCAGCGTTTCAGCGTTTTCTGTCAATTTTAGATGCCATCCTTTTCTTTTCTTCCTGTCGTCTGATCACCCCATTATTGCACGGTTGTTACTGTGTTATTCCCATGCTGCCGAGGTTTATATTTGCTAATTGTCGTACGATGCAGTGTAGTGCTGACACAGTGCACCTGAAGCCTGCCTCACGGCTGATGGGACGACTGGAGGCCCACTTCGGCTTCAGCTGCACCGGAGGGTGTCGGAGAAGGCGGCACGCCATCCAAACCATAGTGCCTTAACTCCGGTTTGCGCAAACTCGCAATCCCAGCTGCACTAAGATGTGTGCTGCATCGGTATTTGGCCAGCTCACAGGCCTAAAATACTGACTGGCTTAGGGTTAGATATGAAGCTTTGTGGACCGAGGGAGTGTCCTAATCAGGTGGACCGGAGCTGAAACCGCCTGATCAAAGTGGCATGAAAGACAGAGAGATAAGTCCAGGGACAGGCCAATAATGCCTAGCACAGACTTTCTTCATTTTACATTTTAAAATCCACTGTG
The DNA here is from genome assembly GCA_025775045.1 of Hiodon tergisus. NCBI lineage: Eukaryota > Metazoa > Chordata > Actinopteri > Hiodontiformes > Hiodontidae > Hiodon > Hiodon tergisus. Next base: position 1,388,748 of record JAOVYW010000054.1, read on the forward strand.
TATAAATGATACTTAAAAAAATCCCCAGCTCTTTGTCGGCATGGCCTACGGTTTGTCTTAGTGAATAAAGAAGATGGAGGAAAACGCAAGATCGAGGTTCAGGAAGCGCAGTAATGTGACGGCTGCGTCTTTGGCTGCCCTCAGGGGCGACGAACACCGGCGCAGGTCCCGCTCTCCGCTGCGCGCCCTGGATGTCACACGTGGGGAGGGTAACGCACGCGCCCCTGGCACGCGGGGGTTAAGGTGTACGTGTTAATAAGCTGGTGCAAAGGGGTTCAGCGTACATGCAAATGGCCGGGGCCCCGCCTCAGATATTCCCGAACGGGCACAATCTGTGCTGTGAACAGAGCTGCGACAGCTCGCCACGTATGAAACATTTGGAAGATCAGCTTGATTTATTTTTATATTGCGGAGAGAATGCCAAACAACACAGGGGTTTTAGCACACAATGTTTCGGCTTTGTGTGTGTGTGTGTGTGTGTACACACACACACACACACACACACACACACACACACATATATATATATATATAATGCACTCTATTTTTTTGCCCGTGATTGGGAGAAGTCAAAGAAATGGGAACAAATGGCTATTTGTAATCTGACTTCATCATTCATTATGCTCTCAGACTTAATGAAGTCAGAGTGGGGCTCGCATTGCCATTCAGAGAACATGCATTATTCAGTCAAAAACAAACAGGTTGCTTTTGGGATTCCACTCTTGTTATTTAATTGCAGTGAATCAGAGTACGGCAAAATATTTCATTCAGAATAACTGAAGTGGCGAGGGGATAGGGTAGTCACCTGCTCATCTATTTGCCTGTTTATTGAAATTGTTCACTCGATTTAGTTCAGTTGTCGTTTGAACGAGATTCTAACAGATATCTCATTAAGTCAGTTAATACGATTAAACCCCTTCTGACAAATGTTTCCTATTAGTCTGAGCGTATTTCAGAGTAAAAATAGATCATTTCTTTGTGAGGGCAGATTTCCTGCACTGGAGCAGTATGTCAGTGAAGAGTCCCAAGTGGTCTGTTTTAAGGCAGACAAACCGACAAAGGCCTACGTCAGTGATGAAGACTAGGTCAGACAAACCGACAAAGGCCTACGTCAGTGATGAAGACTAGGTCAGACAAACCGACAAAGGCCTACGTCAGTGATGAAGACTAGGTCAGACAAACCGACAAAGGCCTACGTCAGTAATGAAGACTAGGGCAGACAAACCGACAAAGGGCTACGTCAGTAATGAAGACTAGGTCAGACAAACCGACAAAGGCCTACGTCAGTGATGAAGACTAGGGCAGACAAGCCGACAAAGGCCTACGTCAGTGATGAAGACTAGGGCAGACAAACCGACAAAGGGCCTACATCAGTAATGAAGACTAGACTGGTAATGTTTACATTATTGCATTATTTTGTGTTATGCGATGTAACGTTTAGGTAGGTGGACAGATTGCACCCGGTGCTGCCCCAACATTAAAAGAAATTCAATAGATGCTAAATTCAATCTTCTCTCCTGTTACACTACACTAAACCGTAGTGTTAAAGTGTAGCGTAAAAGCCCAGTGTTTAATTTGTATGAAAGATATCCCTGGGTCCTGATATTGCAGACACAGATGCTGAAATTCAGGACTGTAAATGAACTCCAGAAACACTCCGGATGATTTTTGTCAGGCCATTTTAACAGTTGGTATGATTGGCACAAAAATATCGTCAAATAACGTAATGTTGTAATGTAAAATGAGTGTAAAGGGTGGACGTCGTTCTCAGTGACTTCGGCGTTAAAACAGTTCTTACATCAGACTGGGCTCTTCAACTTGTTCCGCGTTTCGCCCGCTCTACTCCCACTACAAGCCCAGTAGGACAACATCCTGTCCTGTCCGCAGTAACGGCGCTATTGTCCGCAGTAACGGCGCTATTGTCCGCAGTAACGG
>JAOVYW010000054.1:1429676-1446220 GCA_025775045.1 Hiodon tergisus
AGGCAGGCAGAGGGGTGAGCGGGGTTATACTGGATGGGATCCAAGCCCAACAAAAAAATGGTCTGTTTCCCAGTCCCGAGGCCAAATCCTCTTATGCCGGCTCTCAGTAGACGTGGCTCGCGTAGGAGACGGGAGGGAATTTCAAATGAAACCGGATGCTCACACATCGCTTTTCGGAATCGGATGGAACCCGTGGGCTTGAGTTTCGGTCTGGGAAAGATTGTGTTCGCACATGTCCACCCCAACATACATGCGCACACACACATACACAAACACACAAACACACACAGCTGAAGAACAACCATGTCTGCCAGTAACAGCATTCATTCTCAGACATTTTTTCTACGCAAATGATAATTTCATAAATAATCCCCAGGCTACCTTCCAAGGTCACAAATTTTACAGCAAACACATCATTTTCTCTCAATCTGTCGTAGCCACATGGTAACCGTTGTAACCGATAGTGAAACTTTTAAACGGCTTGGACCACCTGCTTTGCCGTTGCCATAAATGAAATCAAACAGAACAGGCATTGCGTTCAATTTCGCGCGCAAGTCACCAGTTCGATTTTTCAGTAACCGTGATAAAGTTACATGATGTCGTAGCATGTAAAATTTAGACAGTTGGGTTCAAGGCACATCTGGAAATGAGCGCTCAGGCAAATTGGGAATGTCATAAGGGTCAGCAGAAGCTGAGCCCAATCCAGCATAACATCTTCTACGGCTACTGAACTTCTAAGGCTTCTGAACCCATCTCTCTTCAGAAACCGGCTAGTTCAAATACCCTCTTTCACGGACACAACAAAGTTATTGCTTATAACAGGTTTATTCATTCATTCAATTCCAGTTATAAATGATCACATCAACAGACATTTTTATTAGGCTAAATTTGGACGAAGGATCAATAAACCTTGAAAAAGGGAACACTGTGTGCCTGTCTAAAAATATAGCTAGGACAAGTCCCGCATCTCCGGCAAAATATTGCAAAAAATTGTATCGACGCTGAAAAAAAACCCATGGGTTGAGAAAAGCCACAAATCACATCAGACATTAAGGCCCACTGACCCTCGACTTCACTGCTTGTATTTTCTCTATAAAAATCAATTTCAGCTGAAACGGCCGAGCAAGACCATACCTGGAGTCTCCTAAATTAACTGAAGTGTGTCAAACACGGACCAGCGGCCCGTAAGTCAGCCTGACGGAGGGGGAGAGGGGCGGAGGCCAATCAGCACAACATACACACAGCACAGTCACAGTCGCAGTCGCAGTCTGTGAATCTACCTACCTCAAGACCTTGGCTGCTCTGCTGTATTCAGCCTCAGGCTCTGGGTGCTCTGCCCAGCCCCAGGCCACGGGCGTTCGACTCAATTGCGGTTTATGGTAGTTGTTAACCCCACACTAGTGATGTTCCGTAGTACGGTCAACTGCAGACTGTTGCTTCTCTGCATCATATTTACATCCATACTGTGGACTGTGTTGTACTGTGTTGTACGCAACCCCAAACTGTGAAAGCTTTGGGATGTAATCAACCCCCTACTGGACTTTGGACTAAGCCTGTGACTAATTAATTAAACATATACCGTATTAAAAACACACCTGAGAAAACCATGTTTAGCTCTATTCCAGAAGCACATAGCACAGAACATATGCATTATATCTGAGCGACCCCATAGCAGTAAATGTACTACATTATATACGAGTAAGCAATAAGAGCAGAACATACACGACACGTCTGATTGCTTGCAGCACAGGACATCTAGGCGAGTTCAGCACAACAGATTTCCCAGTTCGGCCATGTGAGAACAGCACAAATCATCCAGAGTCTTTTGTCTGATTAGCTGGACCACAGAAAACGGTACAGAGCAAGAGCGGGTGTGAATCTGCCCAGCCAGCCTGATGTAGAACAATCCCTGCAACCGAACGCAGTGAAGCATCAACCAGAGTGGAGCACCAACGGACTCCCCCGCACCGCGCACGTACTGCTCCTCACATGACGTCCCTTCGGCCGCGGGAGGACCTGCCAGCCATTTAACACGCCGGGGTGGCTGCGCTGCGGTTGATCGCCCTACGAGCACGAGCCCGCTCGAGACTCCAATGCCACGGCGACCAACCGGCAAGCCGCTCCCGCGAGGGGGGGGGGGGGGGGGGGGAGTGTGTTGGAGCACAGTGGGTAAGATATGGCGGCGCCCTTTGTAGCGAAGGCACGCGCGCAAACACACTCACGCACAGAGAAAGGAGCGCGCGGATATGGACGTACACACACTGGTGGGCGTTCGGCCTGGTCCAGGCCTGAGCTTAGCTAAGACAGAAGCAGAGGGGCCAGACGGCCAACGTACACAGAGTGCTGAGCCCGTTATATAAACATCCCACAGCGCAGGGTCAAGGTACTCACCCCTTTTCTGCACCCAGCCTTCTTTGACGATGGTGACATCGCTCATGATGGCTCCAAGGCGAGCTCGCCGGTCTGACAAACAGGCTCCCGAGGAGGGGAGGGGGGCGCGCCGGGGGAGGGGGTCGGCTCTCCCGGCTTCGCTGTCTCTCTCCCTCCCTTCACGCTCTCCGGCTCGCTCGTCCCTCGCTCGCTCACGCTCTCCGAGTGTCGGCGTCTCTCTCTCCAGTGGCCGTTACTTCCCTCGTGCGTGTCTCTCTCTCGCTCTCTCGCTCTCTCTCTTCAGACCTTCCCACTCTCCGGTGGTGACTCAGCCTGGAAGGAAGTGACAAGGAAAAGAAAAGAAAAAAGGAAAGCATGGATTTGGTTCTCTCTCCTCTCTTCCCCTCCCCCCCCAATTCGTTCCATACACACCCTGCCATAACAAACAAGAAATGCATTGTTAATGCACACAACAAGCAACCCCTCTCTCACTGCCAAACATCACAACGGCCACCCCCCCCTATTTTTTCTGTAAACAGTTGATAAAGGGTTCAGCCCTTTGCAGCTCACTTCTGGTCATAGACAGTAGGGGTCTGGGCACGATTTACATCAAAGCGCAATAGGGACACACAGAATGGAGCTTGCTTTGTCTTTGCCCCATAACCTCTCTATGTCTCTGTGTTACGCGTTTTCATTGGACTGAAAAATAAAAAATCATTTGGAAGCAAACCAGACCAAGAAAACGTTCGAGGCGGTCATGACGACCATCGAGAGGGTCCTTTGTGCCTTCGCAGCATTGCAACCCCCCAGCGCTCCACATCCAAATGGGAGCCTTTTGGGAGCCCGGTTTGAATTGCAAAGTGCAGCCGATTCACAACGCAAAGTCATCATTCATAAACTGGAGAGGGGCGTCTGCGCACCCCGTGCAGCCGGAAACCAGGGGAGCCATACTGCCGCGGAAGAAACACAAACCGGTCGCCAAGAGAGGGGGAGAGAGAGGGGGCGTCAAATAAATGCCTGTGTGGGTGGAGTGGGCCCAGCTCCGTGCATGGACATCTGGCTAAAACAACCTTCAGAAAAAAAAAGAGCAAAAAGGGAAGAAATAAAAAAATAAAAAATAGTTTTAAATGAAAAAGCCGGGTTGCGCTGAACCAGCTCCGCGACAGTCCCACGAGGAGCCCCATTCCGAGCGCGAAAAAGGCCATGCAGACGGGTGCTCCCAGCTGCTCGGTGGATGGCCAGCGTGCTTCGGTGATGAGCTAACCTCTTACTCATCCGACATGACTAACAATGAACAATACCAGACCTTAGGCGCAGCTCTGCTGAGCCCATCGCCAGCGCCCCTTAAGTTCTGACCCAGGAGTTAGTCCAAAATGCACTGCCTCTGGCTTAAATGACGGCAGAGCAATAGACTCCCCGCCCCCCTTCCTTTCTGATGCCCGGTGACCCTTCTCGCGGGCCCTGGCAGCATTGTCCCATTGATGCCGTGATCCTGCGGGTCACTGACCGTGATCTGGCTATTGCCACGAATGCGGTCAGTGACACCGCCAACGTAAACGCTAACCTCCACTCCTAAACAGTGGAAAAAAAGACTAAGAAGTTTAGTATCCACTGTGTCCGCTGGCTGGCGAAGCCCCAGAACTTGACGCGATTGGCCAAATTCTATACACTGGTTTCCAATGACAATAGAATGTTGTGAAGCCTTGACCCAGGCCTGCAGCAAACATCTCAAGAAATGAATCACGGCGAAGGCAATAACGAGGTCAAACCTCTAGAGTGACGTCACCGTCTCTCACGCACACGCGCACACTGGTTGGGACAGTACAGTGCAGTGTGGAAATAACGAAACCCGACGTTCAGGCGCAGGTGAAGTGAATGCAGTCAAACGTTTGCAATGAAGACTAAAAACCATAAAGATGTCAACAGCAGCCTAAAGGACAGCCAACGCACAACGCAGCCTGATCCTGTCGGCATTGGAGGGTTCTTCCGGTCTTCAAGACGTGGGCCTAACCTTTTCTCGCCACGACAATGCGGACTCATTTTCAAAACTTCATTTTGGGAGGGGAGACCCCTTGATGTGTATTCCCAGTCGACAGATTATGTCGACGTTTTCACTAACAGCAGCCCCGGTCCCAGGCATTATTTTTTGGAGATTATAACGTGATCTCTTGCGAGGCTCTGTGTTTTCGGCACATCCCTTGAGTGCTGGTGTTTAACTTTTAAAGGGATATAAACTGTGGCAAACAAACACTAAATAATAAACTAACTTTGCCTTTGAAATGTATCTCATCTCAAGTGCAATCACAATAGAAAACGCTAAACGTGAGCCGCAAAAAACGTTAGCCAGCTTACCACGGAACACGTGTTAGCTCGTTTACAGATCAGCGGAAACCTAAATGGTCTAAATAATGGTACTATTGCAGTTTTAATTTTCAATTTTTTCAATTTTTAAAAAATAGTAAGTTTTTCCGTTTCATACCGAAACTAAAATACTTTGTCATACACAGAATTGTCTGGATGCCGCCAACAGCACGGTAAACAACTCAGCTCAAATACGTCATCTTTGCAATCCTCCAGAACCTTAGTGAATGCAGACTCCTACCTGGGCATAACCGAGGCAGTATTTACACAAGCCAGTGCCCTAACCAGGTACCTTTGCCCACAACCCCACTCAGGGCATCTGTTCACCACAGCAGCTAGCTGCCAGTGTATGGCTGAGTGAAGCCACAGATGACAGGAGTGGCGGCATGAGGGTGACATGTAGAACACTTGAGACTGGGACACAGCAGGGCGGATATCTGCACCGAAAGCCTAGCTCACGTCAGGCGTGATGGTTGTGAGGGAGTCAGGAATAGAGACGAAATGCGGGGCATATTGAAATAAGAACAGCGTGGGGATACCTGGAGGGATACCAGAGCGGTGAGAGATGCAGGCCAGTGGGCACCTGAAGAATCAGACGTTGGGGTCCAGTCCAGCTGTCCCTGCAGTACTCTCACAAGTGGGGTCGACGTTTTCCTTAACTATAACCTTCACCACACGCTGGTTTGCAAAAAAACACACCGTTTTCAAAACAGTTTCCTTTGAACGGCTAAGACTCGGACTGTTTCTGCGCCGTTCTTTTTTTTGGGGGGGGGGGGGGGAAACGAGCGAGCGGGCGAGAGAGCGAGAGAGAGAGCGAGAGAGCGAGCGAGCGAGAGAGCGAGAGAGAGAGAGAGCTCGAACAGGCACCGACATAATCAGAATTCAGATCAGCGGCTCCCTGGACGCCGACATCCCGAAAGGGGAAAAAAAGCCTTGTCATACCGTGCCGGGGAAGTAATGACGCAAAAACTGCCTTCAAAGCACCAGCTATCTGAGCGCAGCCGGCGCGGCTCAGAAGCTCCCGCCCGTCATTGCGTAACCGCGTCGTTGCACGTTTCACTGTGAGCCTCCACGCAGGGAGAGGCCGTGTTGTCCCACAATCAGCTTCCTGTATTATACATCGTCAAGCTGTGCAGTTTCTCACCATTAAAGGAATCTATTTCTGGATCCCCTAAGTCTAATGTAAAACAAATTAAACTATCCTTTTGCAGGTTGCTATAAATAGTTGGTTAATAGCCATTCGTAATTATTAATGACTCTGTAATTCATGCGTTTTGCCGGGCCGCTACTGGTTACTCTAGGATGTGTGCAGAATGTTCCCAGGAAACGGAAACGTAACGATGTGGCGGGGCCTGTACTTTAATCGAACATGCCGTTTCACAACCAATCGGACGTCAATCTCACTTTGATCGCTCTCCAATGCGAAAGCAGTTGAAAGGCGACGCCATGCTCAGAAATCCTCAGCACGTAGACCACACAGAACACAAATGCAGGCTTAAGGTCACTAGAGATGTCAAAAAGTAAAAAGCTGGTACAACTAAAACCCCCTCCTGTTTTGCAAGGTAACCATTGCTGTAGACGCAAAATAGTGAATACATTTGGACAGTTTGATTTTGTTTGTAGCAAGCCAGCATTATGTATTTTTAGTAATTAAATCCCTCCAACCATTCACCCTAGTGAAGTGGCAGGAGTTACCAAGAAATTTTTTTTTTTTTTTTTTTTTTTAATAACAATTGAAGAACAAAAATGGCAAATCTCTGTAGCTTAATTATGCCACGTGGGGCGTCCCGGGCTGGGAGCTAAAAAGAAAGACCGTTATAAGCCACTTAAACCTTTCTTTATTACAACCACAACCTCAAAACCAGATCTCTGCACTGAAGTGGACTGCATTGACGTGTCCTCGAGCGATGACTGTGGGCCTACTGTGGTCATGTAACGGGACTGGTCTGGGGACGGTATGGTTGTGTGCGGGGTCACAGGGGGGCCTCCAGAGCCAGCCTTGCCCTGAGAGGCATCAGTGCAAACTACCCACATCACGGGACGGGGCAGCAAGGCAAAACGGGGAAGTCTGCCATTCCACACGCGTGGAACTCCCTTTGACCCGTTTCATGTCAGATAGCTTGCACTCAAATTCAGCCAGACCCCCTTCATTTTCAAGAAAGCCCCATTGGCCCAGAGTAGGGCCATTCTGTGTGCTTAGGTGACCAATTATCAAACATGAGCATCAGCAGTGTATTAACTATAACCATTTGCATCGTATACATATTTAAAAAATAAAAATTGTATATCAATTTTAGGAAGCTGTTTAATTTTAACACATAATGTGGTTTCCATAAAAAAGGCCAACTGAATCATGATATTCATGAAACCAACATGAATATAAGGTCACATACTATACTTAACCTTTTCAGTACACAACTTGGATACCCTTTTTCACCCTTTTTATTTTTCAAATGAAAAAAAAAAAATCTTAAAGCAGCAAAGGCCAAAAAGGGCAGGAAATTCTGTTTTCCTCAAAGCTGAAACAAAAAAGCCTTTGTTTAATAAGACATGAGGGGCTTTACGTTACAGTGAATAAGGTAACGAGGCACATTCACTCCCACACATAAACACGGTATGAATAAAACTACACTTTGGCGCACATGACTTAACATGCACTAGACCACGGTCACTTGCAAGGATTTTTTGCAAAACATGCGAGTGTCATTAGTAAAACTGCATTTTTTCCATATAACTCAAAATTTTGCTAAAAAAAGCTAAATCTTATGACTTGTCAACATCTATGTAGCATCAGTAGTAGCAGGAAGATGTCGATAACACTCATGTGGATGACGAACATACCACAAGATAATCACATTTCTCAATAGCCAATTAATACACAGTGCACTATTTCTTTGAAAGCGTTGAGACAGAAACTTCCTGTTTATGGTGCCGGCCAACATTGGGGAGGCATTAGCATGTTTAGCAAAACAATTAACGCTAACTTACAGTTATTGACACATTTACACTTTGGCACTGTACGTGTTCTTCATATCTCCGACCAAGAACTTCAACAGTGATGCTTATGGGTCGCAATAAGTATTGGATATAAAAACGGAAACGCCAATTAACTCAGCATGTCCAACCCAAGCCGAGCACAGTCTCTTCTCGAAATGTGGCCAATGAGTGAACTATACTGAACAGCAGTCCTCTCACTGTGTACGTACATCAGGGGCTCGTGTCTTGAGAGCACATGGCCAAGGAGAGCTCGATGACACGTTGGTGAGTCTAGCAAGCCCAAAAGAAGCCGTTAATGTGTTCCGAGAAATGACCTCACAGGTGAAGCAAGACATTTTAAATTTTGAAATAGCCTCCCTCATTGGGTAAAAGCGCTCGTCTGAGTGCAAACAGAGTGCTCCAAGCTGGAATTCCCCGGGTTCCGACCCAGCTCGTGTCATTAGCTGCTCGTGACCGGTAGAGCAAGGTGGGAGTGAACAATTGGCCCAGCGCTGACCAGCCTTGGGTGGTTGGAAATGAGCAATCACAAATTGGTGAGATGAAACACACGCAAAGTTAAAGATCCCAGATAGAAAATGCATATATCGCCCTATAACTGAATTTATGGATCGGCAGAAAGTCCTTCCGTTTGCAGGATATCGATGCAGATTTATTGTCGCTGTGAAGTCCATTAATATCTTGTGGAGCAATTGCCAGAACTGAGGAGAAGATTAATTCAAGCGAAAAACAGGTATTCCTTTTAGACTTGTTTTCACGTTTTGGCATATTATCATGCATTAAATTTTCCATCAAGTAAAAAATATTAAGTGAACACAAAATCAACGTTTTAGACTGACCATCAATATCTCGATACTTCAACCGAATAAAATAATTTACTGGGAAAAAACTGGAGCAATTGTGCTTGGAAAAAGGGCCAAAACTCTAAAGTACGTTCAATTATTTTGTTTTTATATTACAAATTTTGCTTACTGACCAATTATTTATTAAACTAATTTGCAATTATTACGAGATGCTTGACATTCCGTTGGCTTTGACACTACCGTTGATGGAGTGCAGGTTGCCGGGTGCTGTGACAACCTGCGACGGCAAACGATTGAGCTTCCAACGGTTTACCGAACGTAACGCACACTGCGTAGCGAAGAAGTCCATAATTAGCCTTGCACGCATTCGTAATCTGTCCGTTTTGTGTTGAAAGACTTCCACATCAGGACCATAATAAAATAAGTGACTAAAACACATTTCGATGTATTTAGGATTTAGAAATGCATACAATCCACGGTCCAGTCGTCCATTCTGCCCCATGTCTGCATGCTGAGAACTGTGTCCATTTTATCGACAGCAGAGATCCTATCAGAGCCTTTAAATGTCTCACACTTAGAATGCAAAAACAGTGGGTTTAGCTCTTAAGCTCTCTCTCTCCAGCTCCTGCATCACAGGGCTTAACACCATCCCTCCTCTTCCTCTGCATTCCCAAACTTCGATTAAGACCTATCCGCAGACCACTCCAATTCGTCTCCGCCACCTGTATGGTCATGCACCAAAGGAGCCCAAAGCATTTACTCATCAGCTTGGCGTTGAAGACATCATTTTATGGGTGGGCTGACATCGGTTGTACAGCTTTTTCCATTTGTGCAGCTGCGTATTTTAGTGAAGCCTTCTCGCAGCGCGAACGAGAGGAAGCTGTTGGCGTTTTGACAGAAACCGATAACAAGAATCTCTAACCCAAAGAGCACGTCAGACTAAGCTCGTACATCTAATCGGGTTGAACACAGTCCACCTCAGGTGACACAGGTTCGCCGACCACACCCAGAGGTTTCCTGGGAGGCAAATGTTCTTACAGACAATTAGTCTATTATACCGCCTGGCTGCACTTAAAAAATAAAACAAAAACACCCTAATCTTCCTTTAATGGTGTACAGTGGGACAGCAAGACGTCGCCACATTAACCTTCCTCTGTGGACTCCACTGGGCATTCTTGCCAGAACCTAATCCTCTATAAGCAATCTTTTCATTGACAATCAATGAAGGACAAAATTAAAGACCAAAAATAATTATCAAAATAAAACATTTTACATTCCAGGAACTCATCTAGATGATTCCTTCCAGACATCCGAGGTATAATTTGCCTCTTATAAAAGTACCAGAGGGAGTCCTTAGGTTCAACTTGTACCTTAACTGCCAAAGCTTCAAAGTACAAAATGTAACCAGAGAGAACTGACGACCTTCTGATTGGTCAGCTTTAATTCAGATGTAAATGACCACCGTCTGCATTGTGCTAGGCTTGTGTTGATATAAAAATGGTATAGTATTATTTCAGCTCTAGAAAAAAACTAAAAAAATAACTAACTGGGATATATCACAGAACTGGAGACAGCGAAATTAAATACTATAGGTATTATATAACTTCTCTCCTATACAATTGATAATCGACACTTAATACATCATCTAACCAGAATCGATTTGATTCTTACTGGAGAAGCATACAAACTGGGTATTGTAAGATATGTGCTATAGTTTTTATTTCCAAACCCATTTTCATGGGGAATGTATTTTTAGCACAAAAAAGACACCAGGTTTAAGTTTAAGTGTCATTACGCAGGCTAAAAAATTCCCCCCTTCATCCTCACAGACAGCAAAAGCTATTCATAGACTTCGTTTTTACTGCATGGATACCTGTCACTGACAAACCCCGATTTGAACCATGAAAGAATTAAAAGGTTTTTGTTTTTTAAAAATCTTTTATCAGTCTCCCTTATAACTATTCAAACAAGACAATTCAGACAGGCCTCGTCGATGACAGAAAGAAACACTTCTCTAGTCAGAATACACACACTAATAGTCCTTTGAAAGTAGACTCAAGTACAAATCATTAAACAAAAAGAAACTGCCGGATATATTCAAATTTTAGCTCCAGATTAATACATTCACACACAAACCAGCACTGCCAAGCTGATACAACATAGCAGTGAAAAGACAGTAGTTACATTGCACAAGTTTTTAACACATAATAATAGTAACAATTATAATAATAGCAGCCCCAACGATTGTTTTTGCCATTTCCAGCTACATGAGGTCCAATTGTACATAAATTGAATGTCCACCTCCACCTCTTTAAGTCGATCGAGGACAAAGCACCAAATTGCGCCAAATTTCAGAGAGATCTGATTCCCTGTTCTTGAGATACTGCATGAAAAAACAAGACCTGAATCTCAAACAAACTTCTCCACACCAAATATAGGTGATGACATAATGCAGTGATCATGGCGTCGGGGGAGGGGGCGTAAGTCCTGGAATCATGGCCATGGCTACATTTCGGGGGGGACTCATCAAAAGTATCCATTATTGAGGAGCCTGTGTGTTGAGTGTCAGAGCCTCTTTACGTTACGGCCCCATACTCCCATGACACTCCAGAGTACACCGTTTCCAATGAGCGGATGCCCAACGCCGGGGACACAAACCGACTCGTCATCCCTCAATAATTCATCAACCCTCTCACTTCTTGCAGCGTCAACCGTTTCCTAGGCCTTTCTGTATCAAAAGCCCAACATCAACGCAATGCAAGAACACGCACACATCCCAGGCATCTGCCATGGCAGAACTGTTTCATAAGCCGCATATACTTAAAGAAAGAATCAAATACCACCTGGACACAAAAAGGGGTTCCAAGATCCTCTGGGATTCTGAGCCAGCAGGTATAGAAAATGGCTACACCGGCGTGGAACCTTTTTGTTACGCATCTAATGAAACGGCTTGTGGGGCGGGGCTACATTTTCCCGGGCATTTTGGATACTGAGACAAAACAACTCGGTAGACAACAGCACTGGCATTCGTGAGGACAGAAATATATGAAAATGGACTCCCTAGCCAATACCAGGCCACATAAAAGGCCTTCAACGTGTGGCCCGACGTACCCCGGGCCCACACCCCCAAGCTCCAGCCTGTCCGTTTGTCGGCACGCTCTGCCACTGAGCTTGCGTCACTGGCGTCCAGTGGCGCCCGGCCTCAGGCATCACAGGAGGGGGACATGCTTGTGTGTCTGACGGACCAATATTTATTAGAAAGCGCAGGAAAGGTAAGGGGTAAAAGCCAGCGTTCGCAGTGGCCCAGACTGACTGAAGTGGTGCTGCCACGCCCGCCGTGTCCCAGGGTGGGGGTGCTGCTCCCCGCAGCCCATCCACCCCCATGCGCGCACACGGGCTCACAAACGCGCACAGGCACGCACGCACGCACGCACACACCCTCACAAGTGACACAAAAGGCAAATCCCCTCCGTGACAAAGCCCCAGCATTTGCCGTTGTAAGCCTGTCGCCTCAGAACCAGCTGCAGTCGGGCCGGAGTGGACCGCGAAAAATTCTATTTCTTTATGTAACCAGGGGGTGTTGGTGGGGGAGCACCCTTGAGGTATTCATTTATTTCTGACTGGGGAGGAGGGGTGGGGGTGGGGGTGAGGAGAGGAGGGGAGCTGGGAGAGGCACGGGTCCAGACAGAGGCAGCCACAGTCCATTAATCAGTCTCGCCTCTCGCCCTGTCACAGAGAGGAATAAAACCCAAATATAAAAATATAAAAAAACGTGCTGCATTAGGAAAATTCACAAGGCCAGATTGTAATTATTTAGATAGGAGATACTGTCACACTTGGGTTTTTTTATGGATGGGATAAATTCTGAGCGGGACTGGAAAGCTATTGGATTGCATGTTCCGCGCGTCATAAAAAACAACCATAACATCAGCTATAAAAACGAAGGAATTGACCAGACAGGCAGCATAACAGACTGACCGAGAGGGGCGGGCGACTCTGCTGATGGCCACCACGAAGCACGTAGGGCTGAACGTGCCTTCATACGGCAGACACGACGTTTAACAAACGCATAAAGCACCATCAGAGCAGAAATTACAGGGCACCAGAAAAAAAGTGCCGTCTCACTGCTATTTAAGTGAAGGCGCTATTTTCCCGACACGTATCCCATAATTGTTTTTTTGTAAGAGCTAAGAGCATATTTCCCGATATATCAATCTGGGTCCATGTTTGGGGGCAGGGCCGTTCCTCAATGCATCATCCTTTGGTCTGCTCTCTTACCCTGGTTACAACACTGACACTGCCCTCGAAACGTCATCACCGCGGGCCGCGGAGGCAAGTCTACAGAAAAGGGCTTCCTGAAGCGCATGCCGCTTCCTCGGCCTGTGAATTGGCGGGAGAGAGACGAGGAGGCAAACGCGCAAACAACCGTTTGGACTGAAACTTTCAGTGTCTCGGACAAAAGTAACCAAACAGTTTCTCCGTCCCCTCAGGACCAGAAGCTTAACTTCCAAAAATCCCAAAATAGTTTGGCGAGCCCTGATGCAGAAAGCCTGTCCTGGGCAGGACATTACAGGCCGGCACTTTGCCATCACAGTCAACGCACACTTGGACTCAGAACTCTTAAGAATCTTAAGATCTCTTACATTCGCCCGTAGGTATCCTTGCCCAAACTAACCCTTGTTTTAATCAATAAACAACAGAATAATGAAAACCGACAAATATAATCATTTAGCCATTACTAAGCAGTCTACTATTACAGTATACTATGACAATACAACGCATATAAAAACAACAGTTATTTGGATTTTGGCTACTATTGTTACTTTCCTACACGGCAGCCCTCATGATTGAACAAGGATAAGCTAAATGCATCCAGAGCAGCAAATGTATTCAGTTTACCTAATTAATGTAAATTCGGTCTTTAAACAAAAGATCCAGTAGCCTACTATTGAAAGCCTTTCTGACAGTGCTATCCCCAAAGAGAACGCAAAACACTACCAGCTAATAGTGTTTTAAAAAAAAAATGTGTTACAACTCTGTAAACTGGTGGCTTTTTTCCTCAAAGGACCATGTGACTAGTTCATCGTTTCCTCGTCCACTTGCATGGGTAGAGGTGGATCACAAACGAAAAACCGAACAAAAGGATAATTTCATCAGCCAACTAACGTACCCCTGTCTCAAGTGAAGAAACACACAACTGACAGTCGCAGCCACCGTGAAAAACCGCACGTGATTTACGCACGGGTACGACTCGGCAGTCATCTCCAGTTGCAGACCTAGCGCCGTACACAGGCGACGGAAACCGCGTTCTAATTGGATACCACAAAGGAAATACACACAACCAAATTTCAGCAGGCTTGCCATTGAACTTGCTGAACAAGAAAGTTATTGGTGTGGGGGGGTGGCATTTATCAGCAAGCATGCACCTTAAACAAGGTCCAGATGCAACATTGGGTGGCCTCAACAGTTCCCATTTCATCCACTGGATCCAACCGGTGCCAATTCGCGGACATGATCTGAGGTGACCTTGTTCAACCCGATCCGGAGCAGAAGCATTTCCCTGGCAAGGGGCTATCGCGTTACCCCTGGTCAGTCCCACCGCGCACTTAGGAATCCAAATAAAAAGTGCATCAGCTCCGTAATCGGAGTGTGGTTTTATGGGGGCACTCTGAACATTATGCCTGGCCACACACTCCAGTGCAGCAGGCTTATCATCAGACATCTTCAAAACACCGAAGGCCACTCAGAGTTAAAAACAATTTCACTTCAGACTCGGACGGAAACTGTTATTAAACTTATATAAACCTATACAGACCCACCCATTGTCTCTGCTAGACCAAGCTTTATTTAAAAATAAATAAAAAGCATTCAACATTCTGTGTCAAGTTAAAACCAGCATGACGACCGATGTTGTCATTATGTGGGCATTGCGCTCATTCTGCAACTGACAGTGAGGAGCGAACCGAAACCTTAATCGTTTGACGAACACAAAAAGCAAAGAGTGAAGCAAACCCGCAGACGTCCTTAAAAAAATTTTTTTTAATCATAATAATAGTAGTACCCCAGACACCGAAAGTGAAAAACTGCAGTGGTTTAGTCTCAAACCAGAATAGGGGAAACTAAAAGTTATCAATGAACGTTGACAGGATGCGTGTTCATTCATGTCTGAGAGCTCGGAAAAGGTAATCTAATCTGGAGAGAGAGCCAGCTGAAACTTTATGCTCATCTGTTTCTCAAACGGGGATGTTTCACAGAGCCAAACCAAGCAGTCCCTCGTATCTCAAACCACTGCTGAAAATGGCAAATGAGAAGTTTGTAATTTAATCAACTCACTGGTCAAGACACTGCATCACCTCTATAAAACTCAGACTCAACTACATGCTACCATGCAGAACCACAGTAATCACTGTTACATCTTAAGTCTTTCAAGTAAAAATCAAGAGACCTGCCGATCCAAAATGGTTTCTTTATGGATCATTTCTTGGTTCTACTACCCTTTCAACTGACTGACCTATTCTGGTCAATCGCAGTTTCTCTGTGTTTTTTTGATTTTCCACTCCAAACTGGTTCATTGGTAATCAAAAACCACCAACACACGTGACCACGTGATGTTCACTGACCATTTCAGTGTGGGTGTCATTGGCCACTTTCAGGCACACATAGCACAGAATTTCTGCAGAATCATGAATTTTTCTGATTGCCCAACAAAAGGAGTTGACTTTTAATTTTTCTACAGAAAACCCTTTTCTTCAAGCACTGTATCTACACAGGAATTTCCCCAATACTAGAACTTTACCATAAAATGATGGTTTGCCTTGGCCGGGGAATATGGTCAATATGCATCACTTCCACTGGAACACACGGAGGACTTAACTATTCTAAATGCTTGTTCCTTTCTAAAAGACATCAACTGTTTACATGAAACATAAAAGATCTCCATTGAGAATGTTGCCTTATATGAGCACAAGAATGGCCCAGATAGAAATCAGTATTGGAACACATCCAACACAAAGTACATCAAGCGCCGTTCATGGTGGATCTGGTCAGCACATCCAACACAGGGTTCACTATACCTTCCAAAAGCTACATCCTTTTCAAAATCACATGTAACCTTGAGCTGGTCCTCTTTTATTTTGACTTGTTTGGCAGACCAAATAATTTAAGAAATGGTAGTATTTTGATGACACCAAGGAGCGGAATGCACATTTGAATGTTGAAAGGAAAAAGTCTAATCAGTTTCAGAAAACAAAGCCATCGTAGTTTGTAGGAACTTTATCACGTTATGTGGCACTGCAAATGACAGCTTAGACAGATATGCGCAGTTGCAGTCTCTAGACGCCTAGACGTGGACATAATCAGGTGTGTGATTTTCCTCTAGATGCCTAGATGTGGACATAATCAGGTGTGTGATTTTAAGACTTTTTTTAACTAGCATTAAAATACTTACAAAGTGGGGCAGCTTTGGCAGTAATGGCTCAAGGTATAGACATTTTTTATGGTTAAGGACGCACAGAATCGTCTCTAAATATGTTCTAGGTATAAACCACCATTGTGAAACAGTTTGTGATACCCCGAATCGTTAAATGAAAATAGCTGGGTTTATAAAAAATTTGTTTCTACAACAGTTGAATGTCAAGGATTGCCACGCACATAATATTAAACTGCATCGGCCTGCACTGGCGACGCTGCTAGCGGTACAACGCATGCCTTACTAGCGTGACGTTCAGCATCTATACATGGTCTGGTAACAGGGGATGTTCTGAATAGAATAATATAGTATGGCATTTTTACGTATTAGGGCTTGGTATAAAAGACGTTCGGATTCCTGTGAGTTTTATTTGAATGTTAATTCGCTCTATCTGAAACTGATTTGTCTGTGCGTGCATTGGCGACATCAGTCGTGCCGTTGTACAGGATCCTTACTAGTGTTATATCACCGTCTCCCATGTATTCACAATAACTGGAATTATGCAATATCCTGGAAAATAAATGGATTCAAAGCAATAGCACCACCTA